>CM022299.1:648178101-648188101 GCA_011799875.1 Thinopyrum elongatum | reverse complement strand
CATCACTCTCGGGCCCGGCACCAACCAAGAGGAGGCAGGGCTCTCTCCAATCATTCCGAAGAGCCGAGATCTCGTAAAGGAAAAATTAGCTAGCTCAGCAGGTTTGGACCCGGGTGAATCAGTTCAGTGAAGGAAGGGAGCCTAAACTTAAGGCTTTTCCAAGCCTTGCCGATAGGCGCCTCATGGCTCGCTCAGTTCGCTCGCGGAGTTCTTAGATCAGTAGATCTGGATAGAGTCTCGCTCATAAAGGAAGAGTAGCACGCTAGTGCGGCTCGCTTCGCTTTTCGACGCGGAGCTCGCTGCTGTCTTTTTAGCTTCAAAACTACAGGGCGTGCGTTAGCACTACGGCTTTTCAGCCTCCCTTTGCTGGTTCCGAACTATCACTGATCCCAGAGATCAACCTTCAAACCTTTTTCTTTGAATCTCAGGAAGGCTTTCTCGGGGAGAAAGCTGGTTGGGGAACTGCTAAACGACCTAAAAGAAAAAGAGGAGACTGACTCTAACCTTTCAAAGCCCTATCTCATCTGGTTGATAGTAGAAGGTACGTACGATGATACCATGCACATAAACGAGGTCGAGCATATCTTTAATGATTTCAAACTAAAGCGTACCTAAAGCCTGCCCTGGATATGAAAAAGGGATTTGAGCCAGAAGAAGATGAGGATCTATCACCAGATGAGGAAATGGAAACAACTAAGTATTAGTTAGGTTTAGGTTCAGGAAATGGAAATGGTAACAGCGGCCCAAAAATGGTAAGGTTTTCTTTTCAAAGAAAAAGGAACACAAAAGTTTTGCGAAATCCTTATCTTTCGGCTTTTTAAAGAAGATAGGCCATTACAAAAACAAGGTATAACAGTCGACTTTCCTATCAGGATTTTACAACCTGAATACCAAGGGACCACTATTAGAAGAGAGCATAATAAGTAAATCCGACGCCATCATTGACTTTTTGGATGGTCGGCGGCGCCATAAACTCGATAACCAGCACCGCGGAGTCAAGAAATTCAACTAAATAGAATCCTAAAACAATCTTATTCGAGCACACACGGGACCCACAGCAATGAAATTCACACAAGCGGCAATCATCCGAGCAGAGAATGGAGAAGGGAAATATACTTGAAATTGTTTTTTTCCGAATGAGAAAGCCTTTGGCAAACTCCTTGCAAATCTGTTTTTGCCGGGCACAATAGACATATCTTCTCAGTCATAACATAAGGAACCCCCAATGTTCCTCAAAGCCTACCCGGCCTGACAGCTTTAGTTGAATGATCTGATCCCGAAGCAAGCTTTCTACTTAAATTGCTATGACTGGCCAACTAATGATAGGACTACCTATCTTGATGCTTTGAATCTGTATTCAGAGCTTTTTTCCAACTATCGGGACTACTAATTTCAAGTACAAAGCTCTCCTATGAATATGCTACTGCTCTTACTTTCTACCTGAATCCGAGCATTGAAGCAAGCTCTTTATCGCGCCATAACCGAGTCTCTCCTTGCAGCTCTGACCAATCCACCCGTCATTGCAAATAACTGCTCCTTACTCTTTGATTGTATGTCCATTTTTGCTTGATGTCTGGCTCACCGGATCTGGTACATGAAAAAGCCATTCCTTTTCGCTTTCCTTCAACCACTCAGTATACTTTTTTACTGGAAGAGTCAAGCGAAAGCAATTAGTTTAGAAGGAAGAGGAAGACCTAGGGGGCTTACGTCCTCATTTCACTCTTTTTGCTCCTGCGAGACACGACTCAACTACTTTTTACAATTGACAGGGTAGCCCGGAGGTCAGATGAAGGGTCTTCCCCATAAAGATAGATTAGTACTTGGAAGGTTCAGATGAAGGAAGGGCTGAAACAAGGCAAAAACTATTCAATGGGGTAAATAAATATGAGCAATCCGTGAGAATAGCAAACCCCTATCTCTTAAAAAGAAGAAGATAGATAGGTCCACGAGTTGAGACAGAGAAGTTCTAACTAATCAAGTAGGAGTTTACCCACGAGAGTCAGAGGCTGCATCATCAAAGGGGTATAGAAATAATTCAAAAGCACTATGGCCTGAAGCGAAGGGCAGGAACGAACGGAATCAATGTGTTCCAATTTATCCGGAGTAAGGACAGCAGCTGAGAAGGGACAAAAAAATAGCGTAGACAAAAGGTAGGACCAGATCATGCGAAGAGCTCTTCGCCCTATTGATTAGGAATCTCGATCAGAAACCACCAGGCCATGTCTCCCGATAAAAGATGATCCCCACAATGGATGTCAGGCCTTGGCTTTATAAAATCTGATTGGATCCGCACTAGAGGATAAGAATACAGATAGGCTGACTAAGAAGATCTTCAAATTGTCTTACCTGAAAAGATGAGTTATTCAAAGGAATACCTGAAGAATAGAATAGAATAAACACATGGCACAGCTGGGTGCTAGAATAGTAGTTGATAGAAGTTCTAGTCACTTAAAAAAAATAACTACTGCTTAACTTAATTAGATCATAGAAGATAAGCAAGCGGGTTCGGGCAGTTAGTCCTATTTGAAGGTAAGAAGTTCGGGTAGTAAGGGCTAGGTTTATATAGGGGCTATATTTTTGATAAACATATGGTCTTGCTCATTTCTCATCAAGGAATGGAGATTGGGTTGGTGTTTGGAAGGGGGATTCAGTAAACTGACCTTGGCCAGCAAGCAGAAAAAGGACTGACGTCTTGGGGCACGCTAGCGCGCGTACTCTTCTTCTGCGAGACTCCATCCAAATCCACCACTTACTTGTTGGTTGGTGTTCCATTCTGTTATCTTAGACTATGCTGCCTTCTTCAATTCCATTCTTCGTCTCCCTAGTCGAAGTCTTCTTGCTGGCCCAACCCAACATGCATTTTAGAGTGCCGTGCCAGGGCGATAGGCGCTCCGCCAGTCACGCATGATCGCCAGAGCCTTTCTTGGCTATGTAAATATAGGGCCGGAATAAGTGCAAGATCCTCAACAAAATGGATTAAGGTGGGCTTCGGATTTTTCATAATTTTTTTCTATCTTTTCATCAAGTTCTTGTTTGATCTGCCGCTATTATCACAATATCCCTCCTTTTAGGGTTAATGCTATCAATGGTGAATCGATCATTCGCTATCCTTTTTTTTATAAGAGCTTTTTTGAATGGAAGAAAAGTAATGAAACCCGCGATGGCTACTGAATAACCTCCTTTGATTTTTTTATAATAAACCCTTTGACCTTTTTCTTCGTTCGCCAAATCTTCTTCAGTTCTATCCAAGCTCGGTTTTGTCTGAATCTTTGTGGAAGAAGAAGTGGTTCGCCAGCCGCTACATCCAGGGATCCCACAAAATCATTAAACCTGGTGGCTGCTCGCTCTTTGATCAGTGATTCACCGGCCACTAGATCGATGAAGAATCTCTCAAAAATCCGCTTTTTGATCAGTGATTCACTAGCCACTACATTCTTGGATCCCACCTTATTCTCAAACCTGGTGGCTCGCTTGATTGGCAGTCCTGTAAGCTCATCTTGCATACAAATTTTGGGGGTACCAGGGCCTGCATCCACCAAGAACATTTCTTCCCTTAAGCGTAAGCGTAAAACTGAAGATTGTGAGCCGTTTCCACTACATAATAAGAAACTAGAATTAGATCTTGGAAATGATCGACTCCAATAGATGCTCATCATAAGCTTTTTTTTTCCTCCTATTCCTATTGATCAGAAGTATCCAGCAGCGCCACGCTAGAGTGACTTCCGAAGCGCTACGGACGGGACGAAATCCGGCAGCTAGTTGCTGGCTCTGAATAACCAGCCCAGCAAGAAGCTAAATTCTTCCATAACATAACATAACGGGGCGGGGTTGCGCGCGAGCCGAGTGACGTAGGTGCACAAGAGTACTTCGCGCCACAACCATCTCTTTTTTATAGGTTCTACGGACCGATGCCTCCTGCTTCATCTGGTAAAAAAGAGTCATAGATATGCCTGTAATTAGAAGGAAGAACCACCATAAAAATCTTCCTCGTGTATCGTCTGTAGCGGAACTATGAACGGGAGCTAGCAATCCGGACCGTATTGAAAAGGTTCCTAAGACACAGCATGGAAGAGTCAAAATATTCAGAAGCGAGGTCCAAGAATGAAGAAGGGGTAGAATTACTGAATGAATACGAGCTGTGGCTAATACCCGAGGCATAAAAGACGCATTTTCTACGGGATCCCGAAACCACCTGCCACCCCGACCTAATTCATGATGAGCCCAGCAACTTCCTGGCGAGATGCCTACGGTTAAAAACAACCGACATGTCAAGATCCAAATTCGAATTGGTTCCTGGTCCTGGTCAGAGACCACCGTGTTTGCGCCGGCGGTCCAACAAAGAGGCGAAGTAGTGGTGTCTTTGTTTCCATTACGAACGACACGCTTCGCCTGCTCCCTCCCCGTGTCCATTAGCGCCCCTGTCCAGAGCGAAGAGAAGGCGAAAAAGCGCCGCCGAAGCAGCATGAGCAGGCGCGCCGCCCACAAAATGTTTGAATGATCGGGTAAAGAGCGAGCTTCTTATATGGGATCCGACGCATCCAGCAGAGCGAAGCAGCATTCCATTCTTTTCGGCGGCATCCTTCCGCATTGGCGGCGAGTGGAGTGCCACAATCCCATTCATCATTTTGGATCTACATAACCCAAAGCCCATAGCACTGGCGACATCTCCGGCATAAATGCAAGGAGGATGTATAGCTGATATAGGATCTTGTGGAACTGGATTTGATTCTGCAAGCGGTTCGGTACGAACGAAGAAATTTCGAACAAAAGGATCGGAACTCGCTGATAGGAAAGGAGAGAAAAACAAAGCAATGCCAAGAGCTTCGTCAATCTGCTGTTCATCGCTAGATGAAGCTCTCTCTTTTTCATCTCGTGCCGGATGTAACAAAAGATTAGTCCTTTTTCCTTCTCGCGAACCACGGGAGCGCCCAGCGCCCAGAAGAGCAAAGCTCATTTTCAAAACAGGGTCAAGCGGCGCATTAAAAAGGGCTGGCCCATTAAAAGGACGCTTACTTTGCGAACGAAGTTCAGAATCAACAAGGGTTCTCCGAACGAAGGGAGTGTACAACTGGGGCGCAGCCCCACTTTTTTGTTGGAGAGATAGAATGGAGTTCTTCACGAAGTTCGAGACAAAGGAAAAAATCAAAGTTTCTCTATAGCCTCTTCGTTTTGAGACATTATGGCTTTGGGGTCGACCCCAGTAACAAAAAAGGAATCCATAAAAACTTGGGATCCAACACCATGATAAAATACTACCCTCATGATTAGACCATGTCCCTGAGATTTGATAAAAAAAAGGTGCATTAGCGGTTAATACGTTGTAATTAGATAAGTTATTTGGAATATGGCGGAACGAAAGACCAAGGAAAGGAAGAAGAATGCACCAAAATGCAAGTGCTGCACCAAACGCTGGTGGTTGTTTCTTGTTGTAAGTGAATGCAACGAAAAGGCCCGGAAATAACGAATAATGAGAAAATTCATTTATAGACACTTCGTGCTCATTTCCAAATTTCTGCTTAGTTATTCCTATCATCCGGTAACCACAGGATGATCCCAATCTCCTTTTAGTACTAGATCTTTTTGATATGTCTCAGTCTCAGCGGCAAGGAAGAGAAAATGCATCGAGTCGTTTATCAAGAAAGTGGACGAGCATGGCGGTCCCTATATCTCTGAGGGGTGTACCACTTTTTTTTTCAAGTCAGCTTAAGAGGTTCAAAAGAGAAAGTCACTCTCCTTATTCTTGGCTAGTGGAATGGAAGCAAGACTCTTTCCTATCCACTTTGCCAAGGGGAGAGAACTAAAAGATAACTCAAGCTAGACAGAAAGGTGCAAAAGTCAACAGTTTCTTAAGGATCCTGTAAGCAAGTAGGTTAAGATTGTCATTTAGCTTCAATTTCTTCAGTCTCACAAGCGGGTCCGCATGCAACAAAAGAAATTGGATTTTCCTACTACTCCGACCTTGCCCTGAAAGGATAAGGAAATTGGATAAGAGCGAGCGCTAGACTGACTGTTGGTCCAATGCTAGTGGAGGATTCAGACTGAGGACCCCCTGTGGCGGCTACTCATAAGAAGATGAAGGATTGAAAGAGGACTGATCACCCCTCTGATTTGTGATCTTTTAATAGAAAGAAAAAGCCTTCTCTCAGACTTCAAGGTAAATGAAAGCGGGATTCTTTTTCTCTCCTCTAAGCTAGCAGCAAGTCAAGTAATCTGAGAATGCTGCCCCCAATCCGTAGCTGAGGACGAACTCAACTCATAAGCTTTTTTTGAACCAAGCACCTGTTGTAGAAATGAAAAACCACCCACTAGCAGAGGCTGGAACAACCCATAGAAGTGTAGGGGCTGCTTCAACCAGGCGTACCCGTATCCATTGACTTACCTCCTCTAGAGAGTATTGAACTTTGTGACAAATAGGTTCTAGTTACACTCCTTAACTCCATATTCGCGAGATATAAAAGCTAGCTAGTTAGAAGACTTTCCCTTCTTTTCTGGGAGGGTGAGAACTTGAAAGACTAGCAGAGAAAAGGAAGAAAAGTGGCTAATGCTATCTAAACGATTATTTCAAAGTTTACCAAGTTCGATCGTTCACGAGACAGGGGACTCTTTTAAATAAGATAGTGTATGGCTGCGAATAAGTCTATTCGGCAAGTCATAGAGAAGGACTGGATATAAGCTATTCCCCGGTTCTTCATTGGATCCTTTTAGTTTCATATTACTTTTTGGAAGCAATCTCATAATAATATGTATTAGGGACAGCATTTAGGATAGCAAAAGCTTTTTTGGAGCAAGAGGGATTCCTGCGACTAACGCTAGAGCAAAGGGAAAGGACAATGAAGCAGCAATAAACATATTGAAGAGCTATTAGTATAGCAAGTATTAATTCAACAATTAGTTAGTTTGGGAAGACTGCTTTGCCTGGATGGGATGTGCGAGACTGGAGTAGGGCTACGGGACGGGTCTCCGAGTTGAACCTGTGTTTTGTGATGACATACCTTTCCTGTATTTTAGAAAGTATTTACCGGATTCGCTAGTAAACAAGAGAGTGTCCAAATCGAGGGATCAATCTTCTCCTTTCATCAAAGGAGTAGGTGGAAGAGTTATGAGAGAAATCAAGCGATAGTGGTTGAGCAGTGAGAAGTGCACCAAAAGTGTACTTCGAGCGAAGGGAAGCTAGCGTGAAAGGTAGAGCAGAGGTGCTAACAATAATAAGAATCTTTCATCCATCCGGGTTGCCACTCTCACAATTGGTAATGTGGATCAGCATTTTGAGAAAGGAAAAGAAAAGGGGCAAGAGTTTTCTGTTGTAAAAGGTACCACGTCACTCTGTATACCAGTATTCTAGCTTATGGTTCCTTTCATTTACCTTTCTTGCTTAAAGGTAATAATTGATTCATGATATCTCCATGCTTTCATCAAAGCTAACTATAGAATCCGAATCCCCTTTCGGCTTGTAGGATGCCAATACTGGATCTATGGATACTGAATAGAAGGAAGAGGAGCAAAGAAAGAAATAAGAGAAAAAAGGTTTATGACTGAACTGATAAACAGAATGTTTTGGAATCCCTTCCTTCTCTTTACTTCACAGAGCACTAGTATAGGTATCTATATTCCCTATAGTCCTAGGATTTTTGTAAGGTAAGTGGGTCAATTTAGAAAAAAAAGCGGAACCCTTGAATTTGAAAGAGTTATGCAAGATCCTGCTCCATAGGAAGAGGTGAAGTTCCCTTTTCTTTTCCCAGGGAAACGGTACCAGCATTCCCGTGAGCTTTTCCTATCCCATTGCTCTCTATTCTCTAATTCCCTCAATCCAAGTTTATATACCCTCTGATTTGGGTATCCATCTTTTCTGCACTTGCCCTTTTCCCGAGTTTTCTCTACTTCCCATTGGAGTGTACATATATTAGATATGGGATCTAGTTTCCTCAACCAGCAGCAGGAAAGCTAGCACATTTACCTTAATCCATTTCCCTTGAGGATCACATTTATCTACCGATAAGTTTGATGACTTCTCACTGTGATGGCTTCATAACATACTTAGCAAACCTAGTAAGGGATTTTGTACCTTAATCTAGTGAAAGGTGCACATCCATCCGATCCCTAATCTAGCTCTCTGTGCGTCAGAAACCCATTGTCAAAGAAACGGGTTGATTCTTCGGTTCAAGTGATGGTGGGGGATCAAGAAGAGTGGCTATGTGGGGTTTGAACTTGGACACGGGATTAGCTTAATTTGGATAGTTCATTTTATCACTCCACTGGGCCCTTGGCCTTTCTCCCTATGTGGATGGATGATAAGAAAATGCCAATCGAACCAAGTAAGGGCTCCGCGTGAAGCATATTATGTAGATCTAGCTGACAATAATAACTGAGATCCTATACAAATAACGCATTAGCGACCCCTTGGATAGACAATTCATGCTACTCAACTCACCATCACTCTTTAGAGACATTCGACGAAAAGCAAGCTTACCAATAAGAAACAGCTGGCAGTATCTTCTATATCTTCTATAATGAATATAATGTGCACACCTGGCTTTAACCAGATAAAATCTAGTACAGCGGGAAGGATGTCATATTTCTGGTCCACTACTTAGACTCTATGAGGGCTTTAGGTGAGGAACTACTTATCTCCCGAGGCACCCTTCTCCTGAGTCCTACCCAGCTCAAGTTTAAGAATGCGCACAGCCCCAAGGATAGGTAGAGGGGGATCTTGTTCTGTTCAGTGCCACCTCTTCCTCGGCCATTCATGAAAGGGATTTGCTTCTTCTTACAGGTCCTTGAGAAAAAGAAGAAAGATAGCAAAGGAATTAGGGCGTTGCCGAAGGCAATGGTCCAGCTTGTGTGAATGGATTTCATTGTTTTTTTAGATTCCACTATTTGTTTGATAGCAAGCAAACTCTCCCAATTTAGGACCTTCAGTGATCTTACAACGAACATTGTAAATGACAATCAACGAATTCCGGCGAAATAGAAGATCTACGGGTCACCATAGTCTTCTGATACACAAATAGGATTCTGCACTCTTAAACAAGAGGTTGCCACTTAGCATAAGGAAAGGGAAGAGTAAGGCCAGCATTGACTAGAGCTACTGATATCTCGGGACACTATGTGAAATAGCTATGATATGCTTGCTATTCTGGGAAGATAAGTCATGCCTTAGGAAACTAGTCATGTTATGATCGAATTGGAATGTGCGGGCTTTGTGACTACCACTGATTGGAGGATCAAGAAGCCTACTAGTTCACTCTTCCTGCTATATCTGATCAATCGCTCCTGCCGGTTGTACAGATTCTATCACTGGCTTTAGGTTATTCCTTCTCGGACCTGACGTCTCCATCACTACTAATAAGGAAGGCCACTTTCTTTTGTATCGGGCCTTCAAAACGCAACGCAGTAGAAACAGATAGCTGAGTAGAGAGTGCGGCCGAAGCATCCATAGCTTAGTGATTATGTTCTTATAGATAAGGATTAGACGGATGTAGACAACCAAGAAATCTAAGGTGAACCAATAGAAATAGAGTCTGGTGGAAGCGGTCATCCCGTGGGGAGAGACTCAAGAATATGATAATATAATGACTCCGCTGCGCTGCTCTGCTGACTAGCCGTTTCCTCTTCTAAGTAAATAACCAGCTTCAGTTCATGCTCCTTGCTGGCATAACCATATTAAGCTGCATTGGATAAACAATCGAAACTCCGTAATTGTTAATAGTAGGGTAGCGAAGTAGCCGGGGTTGCACGCGTCATCAGAATTCTAGTATAAGGAAGCGACGGGAAGGGAAAGGTGATTACAAAATACGGATACGTAAGGGTTGTGTTTATTGACTATCACAGGAAAATGGGAAGAATTTATCACACATGGTATCAGAGCTGATACCTTCACCCAAACCGTAGACGCCGGTGGTGAAGAAGGAGGTGAGGGCGCCTGCTTTGATTAGGCTTACTGTAAGTTTGTTTGAAGCTCCGGAGTCTAGTCTACCAATGGGTGCTATGGTGTGTCCTCCCC
>CM022299.1:648160601-648173101 GCA_011799875.1 Thinopyrum elongatum | reverse complement strand
TTACAATCGAGGGCCTACAATCCATGGAAATCCCTATTCCGATCACTGGGAAAGAAGAGCAAGTAAGTAATGAATGAATGAATAAATTTAGATGGTATATAAACATCTCCCCATTAAGGGAAGGTGCTATAGTATCTAACTAAGAAAAAAAGTAGGTTGTGAAATGATAGGAAATATGCCATGCAGAAAATCCAGGAAATATTTCCTGGATTTTCGGATGACCCGGCTTATCTTTGCAGTTATCCTTATTTAGCAGAATCTAGTGAGTGTTCCATTAAAAGGAAAGAGAGCTATTCGTTGTAGGATTGATCCAGACAACCCAACCTAAGTCACCTATTGCGCCTAACCTATGTATAGTGCCAGTGGTCGGCGAGGAGAAGTTCATTCCTGTAGAGAAGAGAGGGGATCCTATTTCCTTTCCCCCTTTCCCAGTATGGCAACCTTATCTTCCAGCATGAAGGTTGGTATCAGAATGAAACAATCCAATCCATACTTGTGGAGTGCTCAGTTCAGTTCCTGATTTATCTCAAGCCTAAACCGGAAAAGGAAACCTATTACCCGGGGTCCCCCCTTTCGGCTATCTCATCTGCTGTTCCTCGACTCTCAGGAAGGTAAGATCATCAATCAATAGTAGGCTGCTGCTCTGTGCAGTTAAAGATGGGATCCAACCTGTTCTGTTTGCCTGTTTCCTATAATCTGTGCTCGATTCCATATTTCTGTATCCTTCGATTCCCGGGACAGATCTGATCTCCTTTATACTGACCTCAAACAACGAGCGAAGTTGAGATGTTGATGAGAAAGGGGCTTTTCTCAAGGCCAAAGAGTGCTCTTTGAAGGCTACTATGCATCCTTACGAATACAAGAGTGGTTTTTTTTGTTTTGGGTATAGCAGGACTTGAACCTGCGACCATTAGGTTAAAAGCCCAATGCTCTACCAACTGAGCTATACACCCGATTTTACAAGAAGGCTTGGTGCGGAAAAGAAAAGAGGGCGGCCTGGCCCCTTTTCTTCTTATCATATCACAAGGGCGCGGCTCTGTATGGTATAGTACTGTGGAGCAAGTTTGGGAGTCCTTTCCACTCATTGAGGATTCTATCTAAAAAAGAAGGTCAACGGGGGAGACTACTTTGAAGTCCGGGCTGAACAAACTACTTCTCCTGCTACCAAAACAGAGAAATAAGGAAATAAGATGGATTCATCTAATAAAATACCCAATGCCTGTAGTTGAAGAATTGTTGGATGAGTTATCTTGTGCTGTTTGGTTTACTAAGCTGGATCTGAGAGCTGGTTACCATCAGATAAGATTACATGAAGCAGACGAATACAAAACAGCATTCAAGACCCACGTCACTATGAATTTTAGGCTATTTGGGCTCACAAATGCACCACCCACCCTCCAGAGTGCTATGAACACAATTCTGGCTGAGCTGACTAGGGTTTGTGTACTTGTTTTTGTTGATGACATCTTAATCTACAGCAAATCCTTGCAAGATCATGTCACCCATTTGCAGCAAGTATTTGACCTTCTGAAGCAGAATCAACTTTATGTGAAGTTGAATAAATGTTCATTTGCTCAACCACAGATAGAATACCTGGGTCATGTCATTAGTGGGCAAGGGGTGGCTACAGACTAAAAGAAGATCCTCACAGTGAAAGAGTGGCCTACTTCCAAGTCAAGCACATTAGAGTTTGGGCTTAGCAGGACAGGCGTTTCATTCACAGGAGCTTAGCTCATTTGACTGCTCAAAGACTTAAAACACCAATGCAGCACAAAGCTTTCCTTTCCTCAAGCTCATGGGATTACAATATACCATCCAATAAAAGGCTCAGAGAATAGGGCAGCTGATGCACCACTATCTAGATTACATGAGCCAGATGAACTCAATGCCATTACTTCCTGTCAACCACAATGGCTCACTGATATTGTTGCAGGGTACAGCAAAGACACATTCACCCAGAATTTACTATCTGAATTGGCAGTCCTAAGCACTCACAAGAATAGCAAATATTCATTGCATAATGGGGTCATTCGATATAGAGGAAGAGTATGGGTTGGTGCAAACTTCTAAATGAAAAAAAACATCTTGCAAGCACTTCATGCCAGTGGTATTGGTGCCCACTCTGGCATTACTGCTACTTATCACCGCATCAAGGCACTATTTGCTTGGACAGGAATCTTTCAATCAGTGGAATCTTTTGTCAACAAATGTCAAATCTGTCAGCAAGCTAAGGTAGAACATTAAAAACTCCCTGGCCTCTTCGATCCTCTACCCATTCCTGATGAAGCATGGTCCATTATCAGCATTGACTTCATCACTGGATTACCAAAGTCCCAATACTATGATTCAATTCAGGTGGTGCACGAGACAAGCCAAACAAACAGAAACCGAATTAATACCGAAGAACACAAGCTGTGGGCCGTAAAGTGGAAACGGTTGCAGGCCAAAGCTGTCCCCCTTTGCCACTAAGACTTGAATCTTTAACCATCGGAATACCCGATACTCTCTCTACCAAAAAGGCAAGATAGTCTTATCTTGAACTCTGTCCCTTCTCTAATGATTGACAGGTTTAGTGCCTGGTAGTAAGGGTATTTTGTGGTCTATTGTCCTCCTAGGAGGTCACTCTGTAGGCTCAGCAAACAATTCACTGAAGCCATTCAAGACCGGTTGCAGGGCAGACAGACCATTGACTTGACATGACCGTAATACATACAGAATAGGAAGGATAAGCTATAAGATAGAGATCCGGATTGTTGTGCTCCGGAATAAAGAAGAATACCATCTTGTCTAATCAAATACGAATACTATCTTATTGATTTAGTCAGCTTGCATCAACACATAAGATGTGATATGAGTAGTGGGAAATAAACTCTTCTTTGATCACTTGAAACATAGTAGAAAGCATCCAAAACAGAATGAAATGATATTCAAAAGAAGAAGCTACCTGGCCCAACCACTACACCATTTTGCCTAATGTGTGACTACCCATATCAGTTACAACATCTTCCGTTTCCAAGTTTTCAGTGCCTTTTTCTTATAGTATACAAAATCGGATTCTGGATTGCTCTTCATTTCGTTCAATTTATCCCCTTGCTTTTCAACGTATATATATTAACCCGCCTTGTTTACCTATCTCTTCTACAATTCACATGACTCATTGAAAACAACTTTCTCCTTCCTACATTTTATCTCTACAGCAGTTATCCTGTATAATGATTTCTTTTTGGTCGCTACTCTCCTAACCGACGAGTCGGAGAGGATACGAATGTCCATTCACCCTACCACCCATCTTCCTTCTAGCTTCCTTGATCAACGACGAGTAAAGATCCCGGAAAAGATCCAAGGGAGTACAATACACTTTATATTCACGTCTTGAATAATGAGGGGGGTAAAGAAGAAAGTCCGATTTCCCTCTCCTTTGCAGATATGCCCTTATTCAGCTCTTGAAAGAAAGAGAGATAGAAAGAGAGAATGATCAAACTCAACTAGACGGCAGTTCCTCTTGTTCAAACCTCTCTTGCCGAGTCTTCTCCTCATAGCGAGTTTTGCTCTCGCTTCGCGTGCCCTAAACATAAAAAAAAAGAAAGAATTGATTGTGAAAGACAAGTGTTTCATTCCCCTCCCTAATCGTTGAAATTCGAACTGTCCGCTAGCTCCTCCTTTGTTTGGATTATAGCCCTTCCTTGGGGATTTACTATCCAAAGTAAATCTTTCCAGTTTCAAATGCTACTATTTCTTCGTGGGCAGAAAGTCCAAAATCTTCTTTTTCCGGTACTCCTTACTCTTTTCTCCCGTCGTCCTACTTTCACTTCTATGGACCTTCTATCCATAACGAGTTCCAGGATTGGTGAATCGATGTGGGAATAGATAAAACGATTGTTGAGTACACAGTATAACCGTGTAGCTCATCCAGAAGATCATCAATGACCGGTATCGGGTATTTCTTTTTTACGGTTTGCGCATTGAGTTGCCTATAATCCATAGGCGCCACGAACCTTCTTTCTTCTTGTAAAGAAGAGCCGGTGAGGCATGAACTAGGTTGTAGAGTACCATTCTAGAGTAACTCCTTGATTATGGCTTCAATTTCATCCGGTGGTGTGAATACCTATAAGGCCTTTGATTCACTAGTTGACTATCGTGAGGTGAATCCGATGGTCACATGGTCTTTTAGGAGGGAGGGTAGTGGGTTCTAAGAACACATCAGAGAAAGAGGACCAAACCTGCTTGAGTCCTCTTCTACATCTTGAGTACTTCCCACTCCAATATATCTAGTTTTTAGAATAGCTTTGATCCGGCCATGTAGAGGACTCATAGAGGTCCGGTTTCACGTCAGTAATCTACCACACCCATGCTAGAATTCAGTAGAGTCCCCACTCGCCAACCGCGATGTCTTGGTTGAGAGGCCCCACCTACCCATCTTCCCACAGTTTCACTGAGGTAGTACCATCCCCAATTCGCCACTTCTTGTGTTGATGTACTAAGAAATTGGTTGAGGCAATCGACTTCAATCAGAGGAAGCACTTGTGCACATCAACTTAGGATATCCCCTCCGTTCTACACCAGATTATGCACTCACCTCTGGTATAATATAGGAAAGGAAGACGCCCTTTCAGTGCACGCCAAAGCAGCTTTGCCTAGAAGGCTTCGAAATACACTACTAGGTCCCTCATTCTCAGTCGGCCTTCACAAAGCGGTTTGCACACCTTGGACCAGCTGGACAGATGTTCCGGCCTTTCTCCTATTAAATGCATCTGCCACCTTATTTTCCATTTTACCCCTAATATTCCGCCTTTTAAAGTCCAAACTCACACTTGCTCATCTTAGCATGTAGCTGATTCCGCAGAAAAAGTGTTAGCTGCAAGTGCTGTTGATGCTCCTTCAGTGTTTTACTGTCAAGAAGTATATCATCAAACCAACACAAATCTTCTGGGCTTGAACACATCATTCATGAGTGCTTGAAACATTGCAGGAGCATTTGTAAGCCCGCATCACATTGAATTCATAGTTACAGGGTTCTGAATGAAGTTTTGGGCTTGTCTTCCTCTCTCATCCTGATCTGATGATAGCCAGATCTTAAGTCAATCTTGCTGTAATATTTAGCACCACTCATCCAATAGGGCATCTATGTGCCGGAATTGGGTATTTCTTCTTTACTGTACTGGCATTCAGCTGCCTGGTTTCAATGCACATCCTCCATGTCCCATCCTTCTTCTTCACTAACAGCACAGGTGAAGCAAAGGGGCTAGTAGAGGATTGTATCAGTGAATTCTTCAGCAATTCCTCAATTCTCAATCTCAGCCTTTTGCAGATGTGAGTATCCGTATGGCTTCAGATGTTTGGGCTCAGTACCTTCGGGGGTATATAGTGATCATGGATTCTTTTTTTTTGTAAGGACTTAGGTTCTTGAAACACCTACTCTTAAGAGTTCAGTAGGGTTGAAATTGGATCAGAGATCAGAGATGTTAGGTTTACTGAGTTCACCATGCACCATTGAGCCATCATGCAGAACTAAGCTTGTTCTGATTTTGTAGCAATCAGCTCTTCTCCTTCCACCTGGTACAGCTTTCCTCCTCCCCTCTTGATTCCTTCCAGCACCACTTAAACACTGCGGAAAGGGTTTTGACCAGCTAGTCAGATTGCCCCATTACGGGTGTGTTACGCCAGAAAGTTCCTCAATCCTGTGCCTGTTCCCGAGCGAGTCAGTCCCATTTCGATGACGAACGACACTATGTGTGCCTCCATAGAGCTTCCCATTTGACATTTCTCCATCGCCAGAGATTCTCTCCAGCCACAGGTTCCCCAGTGGTACGTCCGGGGTCGGTTCAATCAGTGCGCTATCAGTCCAGTACCATTAGTTCTCCAAGGGTCGCAATCCATTCTTTCCAGGCAAGCCAGTTCAGTTCCTTTCTGGTAGCAAGAGATCCCATATCAGATTAAGTAAAGGGATTACCTAGCTAGCGCATATCGAAGAGTTGGAGACTTCCTGCCACTATAGAAAAAGCCGTTGATGGATCAATTTCTGTAGGTGGGTCTCAACTCGGATCGAGACATTCGGATTTGCCGATGAAGAGTACTGCCTTGGAGGGGTAGGGTTTGTAGGGGAAGAACCAACCTTTTGTAGGTAGCAAAACATCTCACTCAGTAACTAAATTAGAGTTCGATCTTTTACGTTTGTGTTGTCTTTTTGCATTTTTGTTTCGATCCGACATCAGATCTGAGTTATTGTTCACTGACTATATCTTAGACCATTGCGATCTCTTTCTTTCACTTGGTTTTTCTTCCTTCCCTTCGGTACTCCTTAACTCGGAGATACTCCTTCGGTACTACTTGGCTACTACTTGAACAGATGGGTTTAGTCCCTTCCTTCGCTAGAAAAATTCCTAAACCTACCATCGAGAAAGCTGGAAATCCTACCGGTGATGCGGTAACATTTGGAAATGAACCATTTCGATGATACATCATTTCAGGAATTTCCTTTCACAAACGCTCTATTAATAAAGTATTCGTATTGAGTTCTATAAACAGATTGATAGTAGGTTTTAAGATAGCTTAGCCCTTGCTATGATTCAATTTGTATTGGAGAAGAGGGGCGCCAACCCTATGGGGAATGTAGCTATGCTGTACTTCTTCCTACTAGCTACGGTGCAGCACCTGTTCCTAGCTACGATGCTGCTCCTGTCCGCCCCTTGATTTATCACCGCTTTGGTCTTTTATTGGTCATTGATTTATAGACGGGAGGATAAGTACCCTGGCTCGACCCCAGATATTGATTTAGCATTCCATTATCGGATCTCCGAAACGGGAAACAAGAAAAGTAATCGAAATCGTGTGCCAGCGGGACATACGAAATTCACACTTTTTGACTCTCAATCCACAGGTGGGTTTTCATGGCCTATAGTCTCCCCTGCCGACGAAGCATGAACTACTTGTTGAAATCGCGGATCCAAATCTTGCATTTCTCCTTTACTCGTCAAAGGCATCGTATTGTTATTCCCATGATTCATGTGGGCTATCTGCTCTTTATTGTAGGGTCCTACTCCCACCTATCCTTAAAAAACGATGTGAGTGGTTCATACTAATCAAATGTACAAGTAACTGACCCTTATCAAGCTTTCCACACATAGTGTTTTGATCTAAGATTGCAATTCTTCCATGTTTCCGCAGTAGCATATTGTTCCATGGAGCTAGGGTCCAAAATAGGAATCAACAAGTGTTTCCACGACTCTACCGCCCGGCCAATCCTGTTCCACTGAATCCCCTCCCTTTTTCATGGCCACATATCTTTATGGCTAAGGAGTGGGAAATCTTTCTCCTGTTACACAAATCAAATGTTTCATTTCATCCGGGAAAAGCCACCTCTTTCTCCACAAACAATGTCTTTGTCATTTGATCCAGTTTTTATCCGTTAGATAGGAACAGCTTTGCTAAATACTGAGAACTCTCGGATAGAGTATTAGAATGAAAAGACCATTAATTATATAAGGAAGAACCCAGGGTTCTAGCCCATTCCCATTCCTAAATCAATAATTCGTAGTGCTTTTGCCTTTCTTGCGTACTCCTGGTGAACCAGTTGCTAGCCATATGTTTAGGAGGCTATTTTCTCCTATTAAGTAAGATTCTTAAGCTTAATAAGCCCAAAGATCGAAAAGTACGGACCATTTTGAAATAAAACCGGACCATTTGTAAATCAAAATAGAAAAAGAAATCTAGCTACTCTCTTCTCTGTCTCCTTCAGAAAAAGAAAGCTAAGGCAATTGGTGTTGAATAAACAAAACCACACCGAACCAGTCAGGAGTTTTCAGAGATTATGCCCAGCGTCACATGACACCACTTCATTGTATGCAACACGAGGAACCGATCAAGAAAGACGAAGCAGACATGCACAAGTTCAAGAGCGAGGTTAGACAAGCATGCATGTATCAGAACAGCAACGTGATCACAGCTCAGCTGCTGCTACTTCAATAACGTCACAAGGGAAATCCGGCTGGAACTGAAGGCCTCTGATCCGACCGATCAAGCACAAGATATACAGTTGAGTGGTCCATTAAGATTAGGGGAGGAAGCTCGGTAAACTCTTTCTCGAAGCAAGCTAGTTCTAATTCGTTGATCTGCCGAATCAAGATCAAGTTGGGTTCTTATCGAACCTAGTATGGTATGTCTCCTTCTTAAGCTACCGACTTCTTCTTGTATGACTTATTTAGATAGTATATCAGGCCTCGGCTTCACGCCTGCAGCCGGTTTCTCTCCGTTCCGCTAAGACAAGTATGCCGTTGTCCTAGCCATCTCTTCCTCTAACGGGGCGCAGTCAATTAATACTCCTTATCTGCCGCATTGGTACGGGGGAGAGCACGGATGCATGGAGGGACAACAGGATCCCCCGAGATGGCTTGCTCCGACCGGTGACACGTCTTGTGGACGATGCGCCGTGCTTGGTTAGTGACTATATCGACCAGAGTGCATGGACGTGGGACATGCCAAAGCTCAAAGCATATTTTACACCAATGGATGTCGATGTGATCCAAAACATTCCTAAAATAAGTTGTCCTCAGCTACAGCTAAACCCAAAACCTGTTCCTCTAGCTCAGCTCCGTTCTTTTTCTCGTGCAAACGGCTTTCGAGTATATAAAAGACTAGCGGAAAGGCCAAATGAGTCACTTTTACCCCTATCCGGCACTCAACTAATTGAAAAACAGAGTAGTCTAGTCAGGTTATGAGACAGATTAGAAAGTGTTTTATTAGTCTCATGGAGCAAGAGGCAAGGCAAGGCAACGGCTGAGGCAGAGCCACCAGGCCTTACTGCTCCTTATCTCATTTCCTTGGAAAGGCAAACCTAATTCACACGGAACTCTTGGTACATTTCTTTTTCACTCTCGCCCCGGCGAAAGCACACAATGCAGATCCATGCATGGGAGCTAGTTCAATAGGCCTCTCGGTGAAATCGCCTACTTTACTTTTTATACGAAATTCGTTGCACGTAGATCTTCCATTTATTGGGAATTCGTTCGACGACCGTCTGATTCTAATTCACTTCCATCCTTTAGCCATGTCTCTTGATCGATACCATCCACGTGTCTTTTATTCTTTCTATAAATAAAATGCATTGCGACTTCCTCTTTTCTGATTTGCATTCAAGTAGATAAGAGAAGCTTGTGGGGATCGTCAAGAACAAACTTAGACCAGTTCATATTTGTGCCTGCACAACTGAAGAGGTCAAGAGCAATAGGCCCATACGGATGCGCTCACCTTGGCCCAGGGTTGGCCCTTGAAAAGGATACAAAAATCTGAGATAGAGTGGAATTCTTTTCGCTATTGCATTCCCTGTAGATCGGTTCAGCCCATTTCTTGTAGCATACATTCGAAGATAAACCATTTATCCAATCTACAGCTGTACGCTGAGAAGGAAGGGGCAGCAGACCCGACCGTTGCTCGTACTCGGTTTTCTATGGAAGGTCCCGAGTCAGCTAAAAAACTAGAAAATCAACAGCGATCGATCTCAGGGATCAGCCCATCTGATCTTTTATTTGATTGGGATTGCGGTTTCGCTGGGCTTACTTTCTTGATGAGGTTTAAGGTATAGCAAGTAAGGCGATGCCTCCTCCCTGATTGCAGAAATTGTTGACTTTAGAAAAGGTTCAACAAGAACTATAGCAATAAAGGAGCTTCTCCAGTTCCACAGGTCAAGGTACAATGGTAGAACTTGTCTCCTTGAATGGCTACTTTGGGAAGACAGACCTCTCCCTCGCTTATCGCATGGCTGTCTTTCCCCTCTACGAATGCCCAAAATCGGGTCGATTTTGAAAAACATTCCCTCCGGCTATAGGCCGAAACCACGCTCAAGTGCTTCTATAAGTTATTTTTTACTCGAAAGCCGGTTGCTTTTTTTACGATAAAGCCGCCTCTACTATGCTCGCCATCAACTGATACTGGTTTAGCTTCAGCGGAAGGATGGGGAATCAGGAGAACATGGGGGGAGGAAGTAGCTACGCCTAACTCAAGATCTAGGAAATGCTTAGTAAGGGATCCCCGGTATTTACTGATTCTTGCTGTCCCTATATATCTGTAATGATCGCTCTGGCTCTGGGCCATATGATCTTCGGGATGCAGAATAGGGGATCGCTTGTAAAATGGACCAGCTCCGTATCAACGAATCTTCTCCGTTCTTATTTTGACCTGTTGTATTATTTCCTAGGAGGAATACAATGCTCTTCCGTTCTTTCCAATGACAAACAGGAAGTCAGGTTTCAAATGTCATTCCGTGTTGGTAACTTAATTTGGGTCTGGGAGGCCGAAGCTACCGATCAATCTCCATTTTATAGATTTTATAGCTCAGCCCTCTTTCTAACAATGAATCACTGATTTCCCCGATATTTGCCTCGGAAAGGGGAAACAAGATATCGATTGAATTTACCCACACCATCACCACTTTTGAAAGAGAAAATAAGTGTTTAGCTGACCCAAATTCCGATCGAAAAAACAAAAACTTATGGATTGAATGATTTCGACAAGCGAAATCGACTCGGAACCAAGGGGAACAAGACGAGATTTCGTGTTCACTTATCGATTCCAAAATGAATCGAATTCGTGAACTTTATAACGATATTACTCCTCTTCCTTATGGCTCCCCTGTGCCTAGTGATTTCTCGTGCTCGATTCATCCCATTCTAGTATATCTACTCAGCTATCCTTAGAAAAGTCAAAAGATAAGGAGCTCAACCTGTGGAAATCCTACTACCATCGGCTGTCACATTCGTTCCCACTTACCGCAGGGATGGATCAAGTAACTGGTGATTCTTTTCAAGGTCAGATGCTTTTTGGGCTTATTTTATAAAAAATCTTCATTTTGATCGAAAAAACCCGGGGTTAGGCGAATGCGCGGGTACTCTTGATCTGGCTGCTCCATGTAAATTTCCTCATCCAACTCCCCATTAAGGAAAGCCATCTGCCCATCTGATGAACGAGAAGACCGTGCGAGGCAGCCCGTGATAGTAGTACTCGAATGGTGGTAAATCTAGCCACAGGTGAGTAAGTATCAAAGAAATGCCTACTTTTGCTGCTATGCGGATGGAGGACTTTTGGGCCTGGCATTACGAGAAATCGGGACAGTTCTCTGTCCGTTCTGCTTACCGGATGTTGATAAAAACAAAGCAGCGACGGGGTACCCGTGGATCCACTATGCAATAGACCACTCGGGTAGTGTTGCCATAGGCGACACGCAGAGCCCGCACTGTCAGATGGGAGAGCGCCAACGGCCTTTGGACGATGTCAGGAACGGGGGACCTTGAAGGATCAGGAAGAGAAACATCTGAGCCACCGTCAGACTCATCACCGTCGGAGCCAGCGTTGTCAGGCGCCTGAATAGCATGGGATCAGTCCATCATCGCCCGCAGCTTCACTTCACTTCAGTTCAGCTCAGCATACTAGGGAGACCACGGGGAATGTGACAGTACTGTCATATGACCCAATCGCGACAAAGCCTTGTGCTGCAACAACTGTGGCTAGGGATAAGAGTTCCTCGGCTGCAACTTCCAATAACTAAGCTCGCGTAAAAGTATTAGTTAGCGGGTCTTGGTTGAATAGTGGATCTTGGTTGAGAAACTCATAGATAGAGATTGATCTGTTTGCTCTCCGCTTAGTGGTTTCTTACTCGGTCTCCTCATCTGAATAGATGGTCGCACGCTTCAACTAGAATCCAAACCATAGTAGAACGGGGGCTCAAAAGGAAACTTCAGAGCTGGAATATAGAATCTCCAGTAGTAAACTTAGCCCTTCGGCCTTATTTCAACTTGAACATGAATTTGCAGCACATTTTGGCGTTATTATATTAACATAAGCATTGAACACTGACGGCTAGCCCATACATGCAAACACAAGAAATCAAACCAAACAAAGACACTTAGCATAGGAGTAGATCGGAATCAAACTAAGACAAAGAACACCTGACATGAAAACAAATGTCTCCAGACACTTATTGAATTTAAACCAACCTTAGAAAACTAAAAAGAGTCTACGGACTCTTCTATTCTAGCGAGATGCTAGATGAATAAAGAGCACTTGCTGCTCCACCCGCAACGCTTCCTCCCTCTCCTCCAAACCCTCTATGCGCTCTCTGGTAGCGCGAATGCGCGCTTCTTTCTTTGCAGGATCCATTGTTCTAACACTTGTCAACTGGTTGTTTAGCACTCTATGGTGCCCTTCAATCTCATTTTTCAGTTGCTCCATTTCGGTAGCAATTGCAGAAAGCCTGTTTGCGGTTGCAGCATCCATAGCAATGCGTGCTAGTACTCAATTTCTTTGTGATGAAGCGAAGATATCTATATACCATTTCTAGAGTGGTAGAGTAATATCGCCATGCAGTACGAATTGCATGGCTGCATGCAGCCTTTATGAACAAACAAACTTTGCAGAGCCGTTTCACCTAATCGATTCCGTCGGCGGATCATCCACGTCATGAATTGAATGGCAGGCACAATTCTTACTAGTTCTCCGCCCTACTTTTTTCA
>CM022299.1:646209219-646711585 GCA_011799875.1 Thinopyrum elongatum | reverse complement strand
TCGTTCAAATGTCTAACAAATAATTAATCACTCATTTTTACTTTACTTCCCATGTTAATATTGTCTTAACTCAAACTTACTAAACTTTGACCGAGTTTATCGGAAAAAAATATTAACATCTACAATACCATATCAATATGTAGATTACTCACTGAATATATTTTCACATCATCAATACATATATATTTTTATTGTAAACATTCATATTGTTCTCTATAAAATTTTGATTTAGGAAAAGTCTAATATCAATGTAAATTGAAACGGAGGAATTATAAGAACTAGGCCGTCCAAGAAGGCCACTTAATGAATTTAAATTGATTCGGACAGAAAACTCTAACTCACACTCACCTTTGTAGACTAGCCCATGCGAATGCACGGGTTGATGACTAGTGTAAATAATTGTTCAAATCAAGCAAGAATAAAATGAGTAAACATGTTCAAATCAAAGGAGATTATCTCCCAAATAATTACCACTGATGCTCAACGAGATCTTCACAAATCCCGGTCTTTAATCTTCCGATATGTCTCCAGAAAAGCTTGGATCTGGTCCGGGTACCTGTGAGGTTTCACAGGCTACCAACATTATCATGCACAAAGAACAAGTCCAAGCCCCTCTGATCCTCGATGATCATGTTGTGGAGAATCACACAAGCCATCATGATGTTGGCACTACTGGGAAAAGGCTTATCAGTGGGTTCAATTTAGTGACGGGCAAGGACAGGCACCTGCCATTGCTATTTTGAAAAAGTAGCAGTGGCGGGTAGAAAATGTCACCGGCCACTGCTTTGTGTATAGCAGTGGCGGGCAAAAATTACAACCCGCCACTCGTAAACTTTTACAAATTTACCCCATGAGATAAAAACAGCAGTGGCGGGCAAGGAAAAATGCCTGCCACTTGTTTGACATGCACCAGCGGCGGGCAATAAACATGCCCGTCATGGCAATATTTCGGCAACCCGCGCCAAAATTTTCCAAATTTTCCAAAAGTTTGCAGTGGGGGGCTGTGTCGGCAACGTGCCACGCATATCTTAAGTCCGAATAATCCTTGAAAAAAATATTTATTAAACACAGAATAGTCTCAAATTTGAGCATGGGGCTTCAATGGTGTGTATTAATCATGGAAAAAGTCTGAAGAGAAAATGATGTATAAAAATCGATTTGTGTGTGGCAGACGGCGGTTTCCGTTTGAAAGGATGATAATTCGCCGGAGAGTGTTCAGTTTGTATAGTGCATCAAGTTTTTGCCGTAAGGCTTTCAAATTTTTACCACATCATATAGTGGTTCTATGAAGACACCATGCCAAGTTTCATCCATTTCAGAGCTCGGTTGAACGATATGTTGAATGAAATTGCGTTATGCCCTTTTTAGTGGCCAGAAAATCAGTTAATACTTAAAAAATAGCAAATCAACTCAAAAAGTTCTCAAATTTGAGTATGTGGCTTCCAATGGTGTGTATTAATCATGAAAAAAGTTTGAAGTGGAAAGGATGAAAAGAACAGAACCGTACGATATAATAGATTTGCAAAAAGTTGAGCTGTGGCGGGCACATAGAGGCGCCCGTCACTTGAAGATGATTAGTTGTGATGGGCATTTTGTCCCGCCCGTCATTGGAATCCTGGCCCTACATAAAACCTCTCACACCCGCATGGGAGTTGCCTTATCCACCCAAACCCTATCCTCCTGTTTCACCTATCTCTCGTCGCCATCGTTGCCCTCGCTGTCAGCCGCCACCATCGTCCTCGCCGTCCCCGTCGCCGCTGTCGCCCTCGCCTTCCCCGTCGCCATCGTCCTCTCCGTACCCGCCGCCACCGTCTGCCCTCACCGTCCCCATTGCCCTCGCCGTTCTCACTGTCCGCCGGCGCCACCGTGGTAAGCACCCCTATCTTTCTCTAATTCATTTTTTCGTAGATAGACACACGAGCGCCGGCGCCGCCAGCGGCAGGGCGCCACCGCGGCCACCCGCCACCTTCACCCACCACAACCACGGTCACCCGCCACCATTGTGTAAAACATTTATTCTAGTAATATTTTGTAGTTGTTATAAGATGTAGTGTAGCATATTTCTATTAGTAAAAGTTTGTAGTTGTTATAAGATGTAGTGTAGCATATTTCTTCCAGTAAAAGTTTGTAGATGTTATAAGATGTAGTGTAGCATATTTCTTCTAGTAAAAGTTTGTAGATGTTATAAGATGTAGTGTAGCATATTTATTTTAGTAACATTTCGTAGTTGTTTTAAGATGTTTATTTTAGAGTTCTCTCCTGTTTCGCAGTCTCATCAGCTTGCTCAGATGCTTGCGTAGCAGCTCCCGGGCAGGGATAACATCTCTTGAACTGTGTTGAAATGCTCTCGATCTTGTATATTATTTTGTTGGCGCGTTTATTTGCACTGGTGGCGACCTTTGATGCCCAGTGTATGTAATCTGCTGTTTGGTTGCGCTTTGATTATCACCGGTGACGAACTTTGATGCCCACTAGATGTAATATGCCGTAATTCATTTATTGTATAGTGTAGGTTTATTCTTAGTTTCTCTTTATTGTATAGTGTAGGTTTATTCTTAGTTTCGATGCCATAATTTCTTTATTGTATAAGTGTAGGTTAATTATTAGTTACTGTATATGATATCGTCGAAAAGGTCGAAAGCATCGATGGAGGTCAATGGGCCAAAACGTTATCGGGCCGCCATTTGAACAAAATGAACATACGACGCTAACGGGTCGATAGGCATACCGGGCCATACATGGGCCGGTCCACAACTGCCTGTTGATGGGACAAAAATCTTATCGGGCCCTATAGCCCACTAAAAATAAGTGGACCAAATCAACATAGGCCCTTAATGAACCAAATGGGCCCACAGTCCTTAAATACACCCATAACCATCATGGGCCATTAGGAGGCCAAGACATAATGTGGGCCCCATAGTAACAACGGTCCGTTAACAGGCCGAAATAAACCACAGGCCTTATTTGGCCCATACAGGCCGAAATAAGCCACAAAAACTTCTCACACCCGCACGGGAGTTGCCTTATCCACCCAAACCCTATCCTCCTGTTTCACCTATCTCTCGTCGCCACCGTAGCCCTCGCCGTCCGCCGCCACCATCGTCCTCACCGTCCCCATCACCACCGTCGCCCTCGCCTTCCCCGTCGCAATTGTCCTCACCATACCCGTCGCCACCGTCCGTCCTCGCCGTCTCCATCGCCCTCACCATTCTCACCGTTCGTCGGCACCACCGCGGTAAGCACCCCTCTCTCTAATTCCTTTTTTCGTAGATAGACACACGAGCGCTGGCGCCGCCAGGGGCAGGGCACCACCGCAGCCACCAGCCGCCGTCACCGACCACAGCCACGGCCACCCGCCACCCGCCACCATTCTGTAGAATATTTATTCTAGTAATATTGTGTAGTTGTTATAAGATATAGTGTAGCATATTTCTGTTAGTAAAAGTTTGTAGTTGTTATAAGATGTAGTGTAGCATATTTCTTCTACTAAAAGTTTGTAGTTGTTATAAGATGTAGTGCAGCATATTTATTCTAGTAACATTTTGTAATTGTTTTAATATGTTTATTTTAGAGTTCTCTCCCGTTTCACCAAATTCAGGAAGAATGGTACTCTCGTTGTTATGAATAGGAGTAGAAACTTGATAGGACTAGGAAAAGAATGAGAGCAGTTGGCGGCAGCGTGCATTCTAGTGGAGGGAAAAAGTAATTACTTTTCAGTTTTCACATAATACATGATTGGTTCCCATCAGATACAACATATCAATATTGCAGGGATTCATAATGAGTGTCAACATTTTGGTGAAAAGTTGATTAATTTTTGTTTCATCAAATTTCTGGTACTCAATATGTCCAACTTTTAGCAAAGGTCATGCCCATTTTTTCCATCAATTTTTAACTTTTTATGTTCTCTTTTAGAGAGTTATCTCTCGTCGGACATGTCAGGGCCGAGGCCAGACACGAAGTTTCGTGGTGTTTTCCAGCGGCCGTGGGGCAAGTGGGCGGCGCAGATCAACAACCCGAGTACGGACAAAAAGCAATGGATCGGCACGCTCACCACGGCCGACGAGCCGGCACGCGCCTGCGATGCCATGGCGGTTGAGTACCAGGGGCAAAGGGCGCAGGTCAACTTCCCCACCGATGCATGGCACGCGCGTGAGCAGGCACCTTTGAATATGAGGGTAGCCTCCAAGGCAGAGGAGAAGGAGCACCTGAAGGCCGAGGCACTACTCTACGCTCAGTAGGGCAGTCATCCTTTGCTAGTGCGTTGGATGAATGAGGATCCGCACCTCAATGCCTTGAACGAGTCATTGTTAAATGCCGCTGCCAAGAAAAAGGACGAGGAGGACAGTGACGGTGTCGACGAATTCTGGGACAACCTTCTTGGTCCTTGCTCGGTAGCGTATGAGACCGGCCCCTCCCGCAGAGGGTAGAAGAAGAATTCTGACCCAGAGGACTACTATGACTTTGACTTTGCCGAGGAGTTTCTCCTTTCACCGCGTAGCTACTTTTATCACTCCATGGTACCGATGTTTAAACTATGATTATAGTTCTGTTGAAACTATGGAAGTTGCTATGGCGTACTATGTATATGTTGTTTTTTTAGATGAGCTATTTAAGTATTTTTTTTAGATGAGCTACTTAACTAGGTTGTTGCTACTATTAGCTTAATCTTTCCTTCGGGTGGACACTCCCTCACTCTTAATCAATCCGATAGTCCTCACTTTGTTCACACACTGAGATGAGAGATGTTCTGAGAGGAGGATACCGACTGTTGTCGTAGGGGGTCGTCCTTCCTCTTCTCCTCCTCTGAGACCTTGGTAAAGAAGGAGGAGAAGGTGAAGGACGACCATCACCGATGGTCGAAATAACAGTGAGTGAGTGGTTGTACATCATATATACAACCACTTGAGAGATGAGAGACATTCTGAGAGGAGGATACCGACTATTGTCGTAGGGGGTTGTCCTTCCTCTTCTCCTCCTCTAAGACCTTGTTAAAGTAGGAGGAGAAGGTGAAGGATGACCATCACCGACGGTCGAAATAATAGTGGATGAGTGAGTGTACATCATATATACAACCACTTGAGAGATGAGAGACATTCTGAGAGGAGGATACAGACTGTTGTCGTAGGGGGTCGTTCCTTTCTTTTGCTTGCTCTGCCGACCTTGGTAACAAGGAAGAGAAGGAACGACCATCACCGACGGTCAAAATACCAATGAGGGAGTGTCCACCATATATACAACCACTTAAGGGTGAGGGAGTGTCCACCCGAAGGAAAGATATCGACTCTTGTCGTAGGCAGGCATGCAGAAATGTTATCCATTTTTTTATGCTCATAAATGTTGCTATCTTTAAAAATGTGTTTTTTTTTTGAAATGTTAGGTTTTTTCTGTGTGTTAGATGGGGACGTCGAGAGGCCTCATTAGGACTCCTACAACTGTAGACTCCGTCTTAAGGTTGGCCGAGTATGCCGAGAGCACTCGAGCATACACCGAGAGCGCTAGAGCATCCGCCGAGAGTGCAAGAGCAGTGGCTAATAGCACTAGAGCAGCCGCCGAGAGTGCTCGAGCAGCCGCCGAAGCTGCGAGGACCCCCATAACCTAGATCGTGGCGCCCCCTTCCCCATGAGATTGACGAGCGCGAGCTAGAGATGCATGGAGGTGAGGAGAGCTCATGTTGGAGCTGAACATTTGCTTGTGAACTATTTGTGCACTACCTTTATGTCATTTGTATGATCGATGGTTTTGAACTGAACTTCTATGTTGCTACGAAGATTGACATATGACTTATTGATTTGCTATATGTAATTGGTACTTATGAAATTGACTTGTTGTTAGCTTGTTTATTTATCTTCGTAGATGAAGTGGTATGTGGTATAATCAGGGAGGTATCCAGGAGTCTACAATTCATGGCAGAAATGCCAGGAACAAGTCAAGGATTATGAAAACAACTGCTATAAAGGATTTAAGACTAGTGAAGAGGCACAGAATAATTACTCTAAGTTCGTCCTCGGAGAGAAGAGCAACCATGAAGTTTGCAAGACTATAAGTAATATTGGGATGAGTGGACGACTATAGAACTTGTTATCTTCATCCAGTTCATCGTCATTACGGTGCTACTGTTAATATGTGGCCGTATATGTATGTAATTAACTTGCAACAAGATGGAGGATTCGGTGAGAAAGGTTATGTGTACTTAGATCTGATGTTGCTATGTGAATTGTAATGTCATGAATACATCTTTTGCAATGCATACATCTTTTGCAATGTATATGGAACTATCAATATACTAAAATGTGCCACTATTGTGACAGCAAACAACGCTGCCACGGCAGCTGTTTTATTAATGCCTGATATTTTAGTAGTGGCGAGCAACTAAAAGTGCCGGCCACTGAGAGGAGAACATGTTGTGGCGGGTGCCGTGGGATGACCGCCACTGTAACAATCCTATCCAGTGGCGGGCGTTTACATCCGCTGGCCACTACTTGCGTACACCAGTGGCGGGCTTTGCACCTGCCACTAATACCATGTTAGCAGTAGCGGGCGCACCTGAGAGCACCGCCTGCCACTGCTGAGCTTTTAGCGCCCGCCACTGCTGGGCATTCCTGCAGTAGTGTGGTGAGGGATTCATTGCCCCCAAAACAAGCAGGCCCTCGAACAACAGCAAACTGAGCTTGCAACACACCAATATCTCTCTCTACGTTCTTTCGGCAAGCTTCTTGACAAGTAGCAAATCGACATTGCTTCTTACCTTGAGGTGTTGAGATTGTCTTAACAAATGTTGACCGTGAAGGATACATACCGTCGGTTAGGTAGTACCCCCGTCATATGCATGGCCATTGGCAGTGAAGTTGCAAGCGGGAGAATCACCACTTGCAAACCTAGCAAACAAATGATATCTCTGCAAAACATTGAGAGAACTCGGCAACCCAAAAAAGCAATGCCAAATCCAGAAGTCCTGAGAGGCGACCGCTTGAAGTATGATAGTTGGATCATGAGAATGTCCACAATACTAGCATGCCATGCTATAGGGCAGTTTTTCCATCTCCAATGCATGCAATCGATGCTCCCTAGCATGCCTGGCCGTCCCCTAGCTTCATTCATCGCCATCAGCCTTTATGTGTCCTCCTCTTTGGGAGCTCGAAAGTACTCAACACCAAAGACCTTTATCATTGTCCGGTAGACTTTCTCACGCTCTTGAGGGCAGTGTCTTCTCCAATGCAAAGATACTCGTCGGTGTAATCAGCTGGAACACCATATGCAATAACTCGCATTGCCGATGAAATTTTTGATATGCACTATGAGGACGGCTGCATTCCTCCGACGAGTGAAATACCTACAGTTCGCCTCGCAAGCTTCCACAATGTGCACAAAGAGATCTCTCCTCATTCAGTAGTGCCGGCGAAAGAGATGAGCAAGATATGTGCATACCTCGGCAAAATAATCCTTCATGAGCATTACATTATGAGAGAATTCCTTATTTGGTCCTTTCTTAAAATTTGCTTCCCTATTTGGCCCAAAATAAAATTTCTTCCCTATTTGATACCTAAAGTAATATTTGTTCCTTATATAACACTTTCGTCCATTTTAGACATTAATAGTGTTAAATGTGAGGTGAAAAGACCATTTTGCCCTAATGCATTTTGTAGCTGTTCTGGATGAAGTAAAAGAGCAATCAGTTCACCCATGTTTTAGGGATGTTCAAAGGATGCTGCACATGTATATGTATGCTCCAATATTTTGTCTTAAGTAATCTGGTCTGTGCGTGTAAAAGCCTGGAATTTGTACTAGCATATCTATGATCAGTACAGTACCATATTTTGATTAGTTCATCGTGTTCTTAAGCACAGTATTACATATAGTCACATATTACTAAATCCTCCAATTAGCACTTCGTCCTGAATTTGATTACACGTTCCAAAGTACAGAATTACACATAGTCACATACTACTAAATCCTCCAATTAAACACGGTCTCCTGGACTGCTCGAACCAGGACTCAAATCATCAAATAGGTTTATGTATATTGGCTAGTTATATACTGCTAGTATATATATGTGATAACTTGTATACCGTGAGTAAAAGGCAATGAAGAGATTAATGAGAGCGACACCCTCCCGTGGCAATCAGGCGGCGTCCCCTGTCCTCGCGTGCGTGTGTCTCGAGTTGTGCCATCGATCTACTAGCCGGTGACTTTTACTTAGTATGTGTAAGTGCATCTAGTGCAAATCGATCCAGCTGCTTCCGTACTTGTACGCGAGTCTCCCAATTGGCAGCCGGAAAGTAATCAGCCGCGGCTAGCTCCTATTGCATCTCGCCGGAAAGTACTCGGCCTTATTACAAGCTACGTCTCGTCCAAAAGTACGTGCATCTTGCCGGAAAGTATATGGCACTGTACTTATTTGCAAAAAAAGGTAATCATAGATATGCTAGTACAAGTTCTACGGATGTATTGTATGGCTTTTACACACACATACCGGTTTACCTAAGAAACAAAATATTGAAGCATACATATACACACGCAGCATCTGTTGAACATCCCTAAAACATGGGTGAACTGATTGCTTTTTAACTACATCCAAGATAGTTACACAATGCACTAGGGATAAAATGGTCTTTTCACGTCACAGTTAACCCCGTTAGTACCTAAAATGGACGGAAGTGTCATATAAGGAACGAAAATTACTTTATGTGTCAAATAGGGAAGAAATTTTTATTTTGGGCCAAATAGGGAAACAAAATTTAAGAAAGGGCCAAATAAGGAATTCTCTCTTACATTACCGAGAGCCCAGTTCTAGGGAATGAACAGACGAAACCATTTGGGATCCTGGACGTTTTCTCTTCTTCTATCCCTCCATCTCCCTCACGGCAAGCATAAAAATGACGTCATGTATGTCATCATCTTCAAACAAATTGTTATCGGAATCATCCGAAGACGACGAGTCCTCAGAAAAGAACTCCAAATCGATGAACTCATCTACAGGATTGTAATAAAATTCTTTGTGCGTACACCATTGCAATTGGGAAAAATTCGATGAAATAGTTTGAAGGGTTTCCATGCAAGATTTTGTCAAACACTCTACGTGCGTACGGGTCCTCGCCGGCAAAATCGGTCACCTACCAGAATTGGGCAGATCAAAGAGGGAGAGAGCGCGCCGTACAACACGGAGATCGCCACTGGCCGGGTGGAGCTCGTGCGGGAGCGGTGACAACCCGCAGCAGGCCGAAATATATGGTCGAGTGCGAGCTCGCAGGACGCCATGCCAGTGGTGAGGCAGGATCGGGGAAGGGGGCCAGACAGCCACGGCGCTCAAGAACGAGTGGCGTGAGCCATTAACGGGTCGTCGGGCCCGGCGACGAGCTCCAGCCCGCATCCATGGTGGAGCTGCAGAGGGCACCCGGGAGCTCGATTCGAGCCGACTCGAGCTCCGGGGAGCGTCTGGAATGCGTTGGGGAAGGGCGGGGGAGTATCACGGCGGGTCGGCGGTGGCGTTGATGGCCGGAATTGCTGATCGGAAGGCGGCGGTGGCGGCGGCGGCGGGAAGGAGTCGTCCTGAAAGTTCACTCGCGGCAAGATTTTTGCCTGTGTGATTTACTCAAAAATTGGACGCGGGTGCTGGACATACGAGGTTCGACGGGTTCGCTTTTTAGTATACCCAATTTTTTGTGTGTGTGCACTCTTGTTTATTACAGTATCAGGTCCGGTCACGTTTTTACTTCCAAAACGCTAAAACAATCGTTTTTTCACGAAATGGCCTTTTTTACGGTATCTGAGTTACTCTAAGCTTCCTCTTACCCGGCGTTGCGCTGAATTTTTTTGAAAAAAATATTTTTTTTTACAAATTCGGAAATATATGCCCTAATTCGAATATTTCAGAAATATTAGCCTGTCGGCCTCGCTCAGGCCGAAGAGGAGCTTTTCGGTCTAGCTTAGGCCGAAAAGGCCTTTTCGGCTTTGTTTTGACCGAAGAGTAGACTGGCTCGGCCGAAGAGCTGTCTTCGGCGTTCAGTGGGCTGAAGAGATGATCTTCGGCCGCGTGTAGACCGAAGAGGTCTTCGGCTTTGCTCGGGCCGAATAGTGGCGGATAAGAGCTTCGCCAGCGTCTTCTTCCTCCCCAAGCTGGTCACTCTCTGTTTCTCTCTCCCATTGCCATTTTCGCTCGATCTACCTCCATTTCGTGCCCTACACATTGCCAACCAACAAATTCACTAAAGGGAAGCCATTCCTAGCCGCCAAGGCTTCGATCCATCCATCCATCCATGGGGTAGGAGTTTGGAGGAGGTGGGAAAGAAAATGGCAGGAAAAAATGTCAGGAAAGATTGACGGGAAAAAAAATGGCGGGAAAGAAAATGGCGGAAAAGATAATGGCGGGAAGGATAATGGCGGGGAAGGGGATGGCGGGAATAAAATTGGTGGGAGAAAATAGGCGGGAAAAAATTTGGCCGGACAAAAGGGCAGGCGGGAAGAAATTTGGCGGGAGAAATGGGCGGGCAATGGGTTGGCAGAAAGAAAAAGGCAGGACACATTTTATTACAAAGCTACATTTTTTCCATTACAACACGGTAGAATTGAAATTAAGATACATTAAACTATTGAAATAAAGATACATTGAATTACTAAAATTAAAATACAACCAGTTGCGAAATTTATGATACTACCACATAAATCTACTGAGTCCAGCGTGTATATTTTTCTTTCCCATCACCAGCTTCTTCTGCTACCTTGGCCTCACGAGCCCTTCTTTCTTTCTCTGCCTCTCCGCCTCATGAGCCTCCTTTTGCTGCCATTCCTGCTCCTCCATGTGACGTCCCTCTTCCCGATTTTTCTTCAGTAAACCCTGAAAGAAACGCTTTTCCTCGGCACAGTATTCTTTTAACTCTCTCTCTTGCTCTGCTTTCTCCTCTGCTGCCGCCTTTTCGCATCGGTCTTCCACGTAGAAACTATCCCATGCACGACAACTTTTTTCACGAATCTCAGTCACTACCCAAGCCGGCATCTCTGTGTCATTCCAACGATAGTACATGCAGAGAGGCGGAGGCGACTACAAAAAAATAAGAATGTTAATAAATAAATCAACAAGAACACCAACAATATGTCTGTTCATGATGGTTAAAACATACCGGAGGCTTGTCGTCTGGTGAAATAGCTACGGGTGGATCTTCCTCATAACTGGCGCACATGAAAAGCTTCATGCCCAACCAATCAGAAAAATCCATAACCTCCTTCACCTTGCAAGGATCGCCACACCAACACCGCAGGACTTCCACACCCGGAGGCACGCTCGCAACCTTCATTTTCCTCGGCCTAATGCCTTGATCCGAGCAAGGCAAACTCATAGCGACTGAAAATATTGGAGTACACTTACCGCGGGAAATGAAGAGAGGTTCAACGCCTGGTTTTATTGGCTCAGATCACAAATGCGATGGCGGGAAAATAAGACGGGAACGATGGCGGGAAAAAAAGAGCAGGAACGCTAGATGGTTAAGGCGGGAAAACAATGTACTGGACAGAGAAACCAGTTTGAAAAAAAAAGGACTCTTCGGCCTAGTAAAAACCGAAGAGTGGTGCCATGCAACTTCGGTCACCTGTTTACGCGAAGAGGTGGGCCCCTAAGCACTCTCCGGCCTGGAGAAAACAGAAGAGCGCTCCTCGGCCTAAGCTAGACTGAAGAGTCCCTCTTCGGCCTATTTCTGCCACTCTTCGGCCTAGAGTACACCGAAGAGTGCTCTTCGGCCTATCTTGACCGAAAATCTCCTCTTTGGCCTGAGCGAGGCCGACGGGGTCATATTTTCGATTTTTTAGAATTAGGGCATACATTTTCCGAATTTGATAAAAAAAAATCCGTTGCGCTTGTCAGAATCATGGGCCTAGTGCTGACACAACATAGGTAGAGCTGATGCTCAACCTCGAAATATGTGTTTGCCTTATAAAATCGGGCAATAGTGAGCGTACGTCGAGTGGGGCATTTTTGTGACCGGGCTCCATGGAGCCTGAAATTTTTTTTTAAATAAAAATTCAAACTTTTCGGTTTCAAAACAATCTGAAAAAAAATATGCAAGTATACAAGGATGAAATGTATATGTATATAAAAATTCATGATGAAATACCTTGAAATGCGATCTGTAAAAAAATCAAATTCATGGACTTTGAGGATGAATAGTATCATGTGCTGAAAAGCCCAAGAAATTTTTTTTTTGCACGGCCCTCATTTCAATGTATTTCGTCCTAAAAATTTACGCACATGTACATTATGCCTCCATGTATATTTGTATTTTTCAGAATTTTTTGAAACGTAGAAATATGAATTTTGATGAATTTTAAAATTGCAAATGGAGGCCTTCATGGAGCTCCGCCTCCAAAAGCAATTTTCGGCGTACGTCTAACTAAGAACGTCATTGACCGTAATTTTCACCATTATAAATGCCATAACCAAAACGAGAATTAGTGGACAAGTTTTTTTTTTAGGTAAAAATCGTGGCCAGGTTATCCTAGAAGAAAATAACGGCGAAAAGTCGAGCGGGCACAAGCGCATCTTGCTCATTGATTTTCCCTGGTGGCGAGACGACTCGAGACCCCCGGGTCGTCGTTGTGTTGTTGAGTTGAATGGTCTGCTGTCTCATGCATGTCTCTCTCTCGCCGCCGGTCGTGCACGGCCAAGCTGTCAGCACTCGACCTTGCAGTAGCCTTTGACTAACCGGCGAAATGTATCCGAGCAATCACGTACGTACGTGTGCACCACCACAAAAAAGAGCGACGATTATCTTCAACGGCAAAATGCACCGGCGCGCATTCGGCAGCTATCAAACTGTCCTCAAACCTGGACCCCGTGTCTTCGACTCATGTGTATAAGTACGGGCCTTGGGCGAGCAGCAAAAGGATATACAAACACTGCTCAAAGCATTATAAGTATTCGTATAAGGAGAGCGGACGTTTGGCTCTCGGGAGCCATGAAGGCTTTTTTTTTTAAAACAAATCAAAATTCAAACTTTTCGGTCTCAAAAAAAATCTGAAAACAATTGTGCAAGTAAACAAGTATGTTATGTCTATGTGTGTAAAATTTCAGAATGAAAAAACGTTGAAATGCGACCTGTACAAAAAAGACAAATTCATGGCCTGGGAGGATGAATAGTATCATGTGTTAAAAAGCCCCAGATTTGTCGTTTTTGCACAGCCCTCATTTCAACGTATTTTGCCCTGAAAATTTACACACATGTGTGTTATGCCTTCATGTGTATGTGTGTGTTTTTTCAGAATTTTTTGAAATGTAGAAAATATGAAATTTGACAAAATTCAAAATTTTCGAAACCAAGCTCCATGGAGCTTGGCCTCCAAAGACAATATTCATATAAAAAACTCAAAGAACATTATATACTTGCGGTCACATATATACGACACAGATGGCGTCCCTGGCCAGAGCTGCCCGTCTCCAGGTGGTTGCGCTGCTAGTCGCCTTCTCCGCGGTGATCATGGGCTGCCATGCCGCCGGCCACGACATAAGTGGTTAGTTAGTACTTATAGAAACAAGGTTCTTGACTTCTTGTCATACTCCATCGGTAGTTTTTATTAACCACGCAGGCTCGTTTCCTTCCCTTCCCAGGTCGGTTTCCATACGTGGGCCATCCCTGTCGCCATGGCATCTGTCCCTCCCCGCCCCCTCCCGCAGCCAATGGAGGACAGCCTTGATGCATGCAAACTAACAGGACAAGTTACAGCCGTCCTCCCTCTCCCTCAAATAATGAACGTTTGGAGGACAGCCGTGATGCGCGCCTGCAAAGCCAATATATAGAGCTAGTACTTCCACAAACTCACAGCTTGATGTTTCTTTCCTTTCTGAGGACGTTGTAAAGTGGCGTTTCACGGGTTTTAATGGTTATCCGTCCATCGCCATATGTCTTGTGATGATATCCGTAATTTGTACAATAAGGGTGTTCACCCGTGGATAATTCTAGGAGATTTTAATGACATATTATATTCTTGTGAGAAAGAGGCTGGCAATGCGAGGCCTATCGCTATGACGAAAGATTTTTGTAATTGTCTCGTCGAATGTGGTTTAGAAGATTTGGGCTTTATAGGCAATCCTTTTACATGGAGAGGAGGAGATGTGAGGGAAAGATTGGATAGATGTGACGCCCCGACTTAATCGTGCACTAATCATACACGCAAAAATGCATGATCAAGATCGGAGACTCACGGGAAGATATCACAATACAACTCTGGACACAAATTTAAACATAGACCTTTATATTACAAGACAGGGGTCACGAGGACCCGAATACATAAGTCAGCGAAAGCAATTATCTGAGTACAAATATAGTTAGACAAGTTTGCCTTAAGAAGCCTAGGATAACAACGACACTAGATCGAAAAGGCGCAGGCCTCCTGCCTGGGGCCTTCGAACTACTGCTGGTCGGCGGTCTCCACGTAGTAGTAGGCACCGTCGGGGATCTCCGGCTCCTGGGCTCCGTCGTCTGGATGCAGCAACCGGGTAGGGGAAAATGGTAGCAAAGCAACGGTGAGTACTCGTCCAAAGTACTCGCAAGGCTTACATCAGAACTATACTAAACATGCATCGGTATCAAAGAAATGGGGCTATATCTTTAGACTGAACTGCAGAAATGCCAGAGTAGAGGCGGAAGAGCCTATCCTATCGAAAACTAGCATCTTGCAGCAATAGAAGAGAGTAGTGTATAATATAACCTATAGTAGCATGTAAGTATTAGCAACGCTCAGAGATCCTTCCTCGATTACCCCGCGAGGAAGCGACCTCAGAGCCAATATCACAGTTTAGTATTATAAAGTATACGGTTCTAGTTGTAGTAGATCAGAATACAACTCCGAGCGTCCTGTTACCGTGGACACGGCTATTCGAATAGACTAACTTTCCTGCAGGGGAGCACCACATTACCTAACACGCTCGATTACCTCTGGTCGGACACACTTTTCCGGGTAATGCCCGGCCTCGGATGATCCACACGCCGTAGTCCTACCTAGGCTCTCTAGAGAGGTCAGCACGCTAGTCTACATCCTAAGTGCGAAGGGGTCATGGGCCCATCACCTTAAGTACTCCTGCGCGTTGCGAGGACGGACGGGACCAAGCCTAGCCTCTATATTGTTGGGGAACGTAGCATACAATTTCAAAATTTCCTACGCTCACGCAAGATCTATCTAGGAGATGCATAGCAACGAGAGGGGGAGAGTCTATCCACGTACCCTCGTAGACCGAAAGCGGAAGCGTTAGCTTAACGCGGTTGATGTAGTCGAACGTCTTCTCGATTCAACCGATCAAGCAACGAACGTACGACGCCTCCGAGTTCTGCACACGTTCAACTCGATGACGTCCCTCGAACTCTTGATCCAGCAAAGTGTCGAGGGAGAGTTCCGTCAGCACGACGGCGTGGTGACGGTGATGGTGAAGTGATCTGCGCAGGGCTTCGCCTAAGCACTACGTGAATATGACCGGAGGCATAAACTGTGGAGGGGGGCGCCGCACACGGCTAACAGTTATTGGTTGTTGTGTGTTCTAGCGGTGCCCCCCCCCCCACACATATATATATAGTTTGGAGGGGAGGAGAGGCAGCCAAGGGGGCGCCCCAAGTAGGAGGAATCCTACTTGGGCGCCTCCCAATTCGGCCTCCCCCCCTTCCATATTTATCCGGAGGGGAAAGGAAGGAGGAGGGAGGAGAGAAAGAAGGGGGAGGCCGAATCCCTCCCCTTCCTTTCTCTCTTCCCCTCTTTCCTTCCTCCTTATTTTGGCCTACATAGGGCGCACAAGCCCCATAGGGGCTGGTCTGTCCCCTTATTGGCCCAATAAGGCCCATATCTTTGCCGGGGGGGGGGGGTGCCCGGAACCCCTTCCGGTGACCCAATATGTACCCGGTACCCCCGGAACACTTCCGGTGTCCGAATATCATCGTCCTATATATGAATCTTTACCTCTCGACCATTTCGAGACTCCTCATCATGTCCGTGATCTCATCCGGGACTCCGAACAACATTCGGTCACCAATCACATAACTCATATAATACAAAATCGTCATCGAACGTTAAGCGTGCGGACCCTACGGGTTCGAGAACTATGTAGACATGACCGAGACACCTCTTCGGTCAATAACCAACAGCGGAACCTGGATGCTCATATTGGTTCCCACATATTCTATGAAGATCTTTATCGGTCGTACCGTAATGACAACATACGTTATTCCCTTTGTCATCGGTATGTTACTTGCCCGAGATTCGATCATCGGTATCTTCATACCTAGTTCAATCTCGTTACCGGCAAGTCTCTTTACTTGTTCCGTAATGCATCATCCCGCAACTAACTCATTAGTCACATTGCTTGCAAGGCTTATTATGATGTGCATTACCGAGAGGGCCCAGAGATACCTCTCCGATACTCGGAGTGACAAATCCTAATCTCGATCTATGCCAACCCAACAAACACCTTCGGAGATACCTGTAGAGCATCTTTATAATCACCCAGTTACGTTGTGACATTTGATAGCACACAAGGTATTCCTCCGGTATTCGGGAGTTGTATAATCTCATAGTCAAAGGAATAGGTATAAGTCATGAAGAAAGCAATAGTAATAAAACTTAACAATCATTATGCTAAGCTAACGGATGGGTCTTGTCCATCACATTATTCTCCTAATGATGTGATCCTGTTCATCAAATGACAACACATGTCTATGGTTAGGAAACTTAACCATCTTTGATTAACGAGCTAGTCTAGTAGAGGCTTACTAGGGACTCGGTGATTTGTCTATGTATTCACACATGTATCAAGTTTCCGGTTAATACAATTCTAGCATGAATAATAAACATTTATCATGATATAAGGAAATATAAATAACAACTTTATTATTGCCTCTAGGGCATATTTCCTTCAGTCTCCCACTTGCACTAGAGTCAATAATCTAGTTCACATCACCATGTGATTTAACACCAATAGTTCACATCTTTATGTGATTAACACCCATAGTTCACATCGCCATGTGACCAACACCCAAAGGGTTTACTAGAGTCAATAATCTAGTTCACATTGCTATGTGATTAGCACCCAAAGAGTACTAAGGTGTGATCATGTTTTGCTTGTGAGAGAGGTTTAGTCAACGGGTCTACCACATTCAGATCCGTATGTATTTTGCAAATTTCTATGTCTACAATGCTCTGCACGGAGCTACTTTAGCTAATTGCTCCCACTTTCAATATGTATCCAGATTGAGACTCAGAGTCATCCGGATCAGTGTCAAAGCTTGAGTCGACGTAACCCTTTACGACGAACTCTTTGTCATCTCCATAACCGAGAAACATTTCCTTAGTCCTCTTAGGTAATTAAGGATAATTTTGACCGCTGTCCAGTGATCCATTCCTGGATCACTATCGTACCCCCTTGCCAAACTCATGGCAAGGTACACAATAGGTCTGGTACACAGCATAGCATACTTTATAGAACCTATGACTGAGGCATAGGGAATGACTTTCATTCTCTTTCTATTTTCTGCTGTGGTTGGGTTTTTAGTCTTACTCAACTTCACACCTTACAACTCAGGCAAGAACTCCTTCTTTGACTGATCCATTTTGAACTCCTTCAAAATCTTATCAAGGTATGTACTCATCGAAAGTCTTATCAAACATCTTGATCTATCTCTACAGATCTTGATGCCCAATATGTAAGCAGCTTCACCGAGGTCTTTCTTTGAAAAACTTCTTTCAAACACTCCTTTATGCTTTCCAGAAAAATTCTACATCATTTCTGATCAACAATATGTCATTCATATATACTTATCAGAAAGGCTGTAGTGCTCCCACTCACTTTCTTGTAAATACAGGCTTCACCGAAAGTCTGTATAAAACTATATGCTTTGATCAACTCAACAAAGCATATATTCCAACTCCGAGATGCTTGCACCAGTCCATAGATGGATCGCTAGAGCTTGCACACTTTGTTAGCACCTTTAGGATCGAAAAAACATTCTGGTTGCATCATATACAACTCTTCTTTAATAAATCCATTAAGGAATGCAATTTTGACATCCATTTGCCAGATTTCATAAAATGCGGCAATTGCTAACATGAATCGGACAGACTTAAGCATCGATACGAGTGAGAAAATCTCATCGTAGTCAACACCTTGAACTTGTCAAAAACCTTTTGCGACAATTCGAGCTTTGTAGATAGTAACACTACCATCAGCATCCGTCTTCCTCTTGAAGATCCATTTATTTTAATGGCTTGCTGATCATAGGGCAAGTCCACCAAAGTCCATACTTTGTTCTTATATATGGATCCTATCTCGGATTTCATGGCCTCAAGCCATTTCTCAGAATCTGGGCTCATCATCGCTTCCTCATAGTTCGTAGGTTCGTCATGGTCTAGTAACATGACTTCTAGAACAGGATTACCATACCACTCTAGTGCGGAACGTGCTCTGGTTGACCTACGAGGTTTCGGTAGTAACTTGATCTGAAGTTTCATGATCATTATCATTAGCTGCCTCTCTAGTTGGTGTAGGCATCACGGGAACAGATTTCTCTGATGAGCTACTTTCCAAATTGAGAGAAGGTACAATTACCTCATCAAGTTCTACTTTCCTCCCATTCACTTCTTTCGAGAGAAACTCCTTCTCTAGAAAGGATCCATTCTTAGCAACAAAGATCTTGCCTTCGGATCTGTGATAGAAGGTGTACCGAACAGTTTCTTTTGGGTATCCTATGAAGATGCACTTCTCCGATTTGGATTCGAGCTTATCAGGCTGAAGCTTTTTCACATAGGCATCGCAACTCCAAACTTTAAGAAACGACAGCTTAGGTTTCTTGCCAAACCACAGTTCATACGGTGTCGTCTCGACGGATTTAGATGGTGCCCTATTTAACGTGAATGCAGCTGTCTCTAATGCATAACCCCAAAACGATAGTGTAAATCGGTAAGAGATATCATAGATCGCACCATATCCAATAAAGTACGGTTACGACGTTCGGACACACCATTATGCTGTGGTGTTCCAGGTGGCGTGAGTTGTGAAACTATTCCACATTGTTTTAAATGAAGGCCAAACTCGTAACTCAAATATTCGCCTCCGCGATCAGATCGTAGAAACTTTATCTTCTTGTTACGATGATTCTCCACTCCACTCTGAAATTCTTTGAACTTTTCAAATGTTTCAGACTTGTGTTTCATCAAGTAGATATACCCATATCTGCTCAAATCATCTGTGAAGGTCAGAAAATAACGATACACGCCGTGTGCCTCAACACTCATCGGACCGCATACATCAGTATGTATTATTTCCAATAAGTCATTAGCTCGCTCCATTGTTCCGGAGAACGGAGTTTTAGTCATCTTGCCCATGAGGCATGGTTCACAAGTATCAAATGATTCATAATCAAGTGATTCCAAAAGCTCATCTGCATGGAGTTTCTTTATACGCTTTACACCAATATGACCTAAACGGCAGTGCCACAAAAAATGTTGCACTATCATTATCAACTTTGCATCTTTTGGCATCAATATTATGAATATGTGTATCACTACGGTCGAGATTCAATAAACCATTTACATTGAATGTATGACCATAGAAGGTTTTATTCATGTAAACAGAACAACAATTATTCTCTGACTTAAATGAATAACCGTATCGCAATAAACATGATCCAATCATATTCATGCTCAACGCAAACACCAAATAATATTTATTTATTTAGGTCCAACACTAATTCCGAAGGTAGAGGGAGTGTGCGATGGTGATCTTATCAACCTTGGAATCACTTCCAACACACATCGTCACCTCATCATTAACTAGTCTCTGTTCATTTTGCAACTCCTGTTTTGAGTTACTAATCTTAGCAACTGAACCGGTATCAAATACCCAGGGGCTACTATGAACACTAGTAAAATACACATCAATAACATGTATATCAAATATACCTTTGTTCACTTTGCCATCCTTCTTATCCTCCAAGTATTTGGGGCAGTTCCACTTCCAGTAACCATTTCCTTTGCAGTAGAAGCACTTAGTTTCAGGCTTGGGTCCAGCTATGGGCTTCTTCATGGGAGCGACAACTTGCTTGCCATTCTTCTTGAAGTTCCCTTTCTTTCCCTTGCTCTTTTTCTTGAAACTAGTGGTCTTGTTAACCATCAACACTTGATGCTCTTTCTTGATTTCTACCATCGCTGATTTCAGCATCGCGAAGAGCTCGGGAATCATTTTCGTCATTCCTCGCATATTATAGTTCATCACGAAGTTCTAGTAGCTTGGTGATAGTGACTAGAGAACTTTGTCAATCACTATCTTATCTGGAAGATTAACTCCCACTTGATTCAAGCGATTGTAGTACCCAGACATTCTGAGCACATGCTCACTGGTTGAGCTATTCTCCTCCATCTTGTAGGCAAAGTACTTGTCAAAGGTCTCATACCTCTCGACACGGGCATGAGTCTGAAATACCAATTTTAGCTCTTGGAACATCTCATATGCTCCGTGGCGTTCAAAACGTTTTTGAAGTCCCGGTTCTAAGCCGTAAAGCATGGCGCACTAAACTATCAAGTAGTCATCATATCGAGCTTGCTAAAACGTTCATAACATTTGTATCTGCTCCTGCAATAGGTCTGTCACCTAGCGGTGCATCAAGGACATAATTTTTCTGTGCAGCAATGAGGATAATCCACAGATCACGGAACAAGTCCGCATCATTGCTACTATCATCTTTCAACTTAGTTTTCTCTAGGAACATATCAAAATAAAACAGGGGAGCTATACGCGAGCTATTGATCTACAACATAGATAAGCAAATACTATCAGGACTAAGTTCATGATAAATTAAGTTCAATTAATCATATTACTTAAGAACTCCCACTTAGATAGACATCCCTCGAGTCATCTAAATGATCACGTGATCCATATCAACTAAACCATGTCCGATCATCATGTGAGATGGAGTAGTCATCAAAGGTGAACATCTCTATGTTGATCATATCTACTATATGATTCACGTTCGACCTTTTGGGCTCCAGTGTTCCGAGGCCATGTCTGTACATGCTAGGCTCGTCAAGTTTAACCCGAGTATTCCGCATGTGCAAAACTGTCTTGTACCCGTTGTATTTGAACGTAGAGCTTATCACACCCGATCATCACGTGGTGTCTCGGCACGACGAACTGTCGCAACGGTGTATACTCGGGGAGAACACTTATACCTTGAAATTTTAGTGAGGGATCATCTTATAATGCTACCGCCGTACTAAGCAAAATAAGATGCATAAAAGATAAACATCACCTGAAATCAAAATATGTGACATGATATGGCCATCATCATCTTGTGCCTTTGATCTCCATCTCCAAAGCACCGTCATGATTCCCATCGTAGCGTCGTTGTCATCTCGCCAACTATTGCTTCTACAACTATCGCTAACGCATAGTGATAAAGTAAAGCAATTACATGGCGATTGCATTTCATAAAATAAAGCGACAACCATAAGGCTCCTGCCAGTTGCCGATAACTTTTACAAAACATGATCATCTAATACAATAACGTATATCACATCATGTCTTGACCATATCACATCACAACATGCCCTGCAAAAACAAGTTAGACGTCCTCTACTTTGTTGTTGCAAGTTTTACGTGTCTGCTACGGGCTTCTAGTAAGAACCGTTCTTACCTATGCATCAAAACCACAACGGTGTTTCGTCAAGTTTGCTGTTTTAACCTTCAACAAGGACCGGCCGTAGTCAAATTCGATTCAACTAAATTTGGAGAAACAGACACCCGCCAGCCACCTTTATGCAAAACTAGTTGCATGTCTGTCGGTGGAACCAGTCTCATGAACGTGGTCATGTAAGGTTGGTCCGGACCGCTTCATCCAACAATACCGCCGAATCAAAATAAGACGTTGGTGGTAAGCAGTATGACTATCACCGCCCATAACTCTTTGTGTCCTACTCGTGCATATCATCTACGCATAGACCTGGCTCTGATACCACTGTTGGGGAACGTAGCATACAATTTCAAAATTTCCTACGCTCACGCAAGATCTATCTAGGAGATGCATAGCAACGAGAGGGGGAGAGTGTGTCCACGTACCCTCGTAGACCGAAAGCGGAAGCGTTAGCTTAACGCGGTTGATGTAGTCGAACGTCTTCTTGATTCAACCGATCAAGCACCGAACGTACGGCGCCTCCGAGTTCTGCACACGTTCAGCTCGATGACATCCCTCAAACTCTTGATCCAGCAAAGTGTCGAGGGGAGTTCCGTCAGCACGACGGCGTGGTGACGGTGATGGTGAAGTGATCTGCGCAGGGCTTCGCCTAAGCACTACGTGAATATGACCGAAGGCGTAAACTGTGGAGGGGGGCGCCGCACACGGCTAACAGTTTTTTTTTGTTGTGTGTTCTAGCGGTGCCCCCCCCCCCACACATATATATATAGGTTGGAGGGGAGGAGAGGCAGCCAAGGGGGCACCCCAAGTAGGAGGAATCCTACATGGGCGCCTCCTAATTCGGCCTCCCCCCCCCCCCCCCCCCCCCCCCCCCGTTCCATATTTATCCAGAGGGGAAAGGAAGGAGGAGGGAGGAGAGAAGGAAGGGGGAGGCCGAATCCCACCCCTTCCTTTCTCTCTTCCCCTCTTTCCTTCCTCCTTATTTTGGCCTACATAGGGCGCACAAGCCCCTTAGGGGCTGGTCTGTCCCCTTCTTGGCCCAATAAGGCCCATATCTTTGCTGGGGGGTGCCCGTAACCCCTTCCAGTGACCCGATATGTACCCGGTACCCCCGAAACACTTTCGGTGTCCGAATATCATCGTCCTATATATGAATCTTTACCTCTTGACCATTTCGAGACTCCTCGTCATGTCCGTGATCTCATCCGGGACTCCGAACAACATTCGGTCACCAATCATATAACTCATATAATACAAAATCACCATCGAACGTTAAGCGTGGGGACCCTACCGGTTCGAGAACTATGTAGACATGACCGAGACACCTCTCCGGTCAATAACCAACAGTGGAACCTGGATGCTCATATTGGTTCCCACATATTCTACGAAGATCTTTATCGGTCGTACCGTAATGACAACATATGTTATTCCCTTTGTCATCGGTATGTTACTTGCCCGAGATTCGATCGTCGGTATCTTCATACCTAGTTCAATCTCATTACCGGCAAGTCTCTTTACTCGTTCTGTAATGCATTATCCCGCAACTAACTCATTAGTCACATTGCTTGCAAGGCTTATTATGATGTGCATTACCGAGAGAGCCCAGAGATACCTCTTCGATACTCGGAGTGACAAGTCCTATTCTCGATCTATGCCAACCCAACTAACACCTTCGGAGATATCTGTAGAGCATCTTTATAATCACCCAGTTACGTTGTGATGTTTGATAGCACACAAGGTATTCCTACGGTATTCGGGAGTTGCATAATCTCTTAGTCAAAGGAATAGGTATAAGTCATGAAGAAAGCAATAGCAATAAAACTTAACGATCATTATGCTAAGCTAACGGATGGGTCTTGTCCATCACATTATTCTCCTAATGATGTGATCCCGTTCATCAAATGACAACACATGTCTTTGCTTAGGAAACTTAACCATCTTTGATTAACGAGCTAGTCTAGTAGAGGCTTACTAGGGACTCGGTGATTTGTCTATGTATTCACACATGTATCAAGTTTCCGGATAATACAATTCTAGCATGAATAATAAACATTTATCACCGATCGCTATCCCCCTTTTTTAGGGATCTTGATCTTATCCCGGGGGGATCTTGATCTTATCCCTTCGGGATATGATCCTATTCCTTGAAAGGGGGATCTTGGTGCGCCTCGACCTGGGGTGTGGGGCCTTGCCCCACTACCCACGTCCACACCTAGTGCCATATAACCCACATGGGCCCTTAGAATTTTTTTGGAAATTGTTAGATGGGCCCAAGGCCCACCCTCATATTTCAACAATCCCCCACCAGATCTCAAGGGCCCATTTTGTCCTTTGTTCCAAACACTGTTTTGATATACTAGTATTTCAGTGGAGACCGGTTAAGGTTGAACTCCACCTAGAGCAAGTAGCTACACTCCTTTACAACTGAACAATGGACTGTGCCTTGAATTGCCAGTTTGGCGTAAAAAAGTTTCACCACATGTCTTACTAATACTAGACTGCCTAAGGCTGACCCCTTGGGTAGAGCATATTAGTCACACTCCTGGCCTATTCATGAGCTTGCTAGAGATCACCCCAATCTCATAGACTGTGACCAGTAGTCGGGCTCATATAGGTGTGTTCCTCCAAAGATCGCTCTGTAGGATAGCATCTTGCTTATATATATAAGCATTGGAACACATTAAGACAGTAGTCAACCTACCATACAGTTTTCGAGAGTATTGCATCTCCAACGGGGTGGGTTAGTAAAGTTACTCTTCTCAGTTCACCACTGGCTTGTTTTTCCTAGGTCCTACTTCACGGGATCTCCGATCACATAGGTTGGGTTACCACCATGGCAACTCATATGGGTCTCATACCCATCTCCCTCGATGCATTATCTATCACAACACGTGATAACCCTTTAGTAAAGGGATCTGCCAGATTCTTAGCCGTTTGGATATAATCCAACGCTATCACTCCGGAGTTTCTTAAATGTCTGACAGCTTTCAATATCATTCTTATATATTTGTTGGACTTCATGTTGTCCTTTGAACTCTTTACTTTGGCAATAACTGTTTGATTGTCACAGTTCATAAGGATGGCCGGAACTGGCTTCTCAACCACTGGTAAGTCCATCAAAAGATCTCGAAGCCATTCTGCTTCGACACCAGATGTGTCTCATGCTATTAATTTTGCCTCCATTGTCTATCTCGTTAAGATCGTTTGCTTGCAAGACTTCCAGGAAACAGCACCACCTCCAAGAGTAAACATATACCCAGTTGTGGCCTTCATCTCATCAGCATCAGAGATCCAAGTTGCATCACTATACCCTTCAAGTACCGACGGGTATCCGGTATAGTGAAGTCCATAGTTCATAGTACCTTGCAGATAGCGCATAATTCTTTCAACAGCATGCCAATGTACATCACCCGGATTGGAAACAAACTGGCTCAGTTTACTCACAGCAAATGTGATGTCAGGCCTCGTTCCGCTCGCTAGATACATGAGTGAACCAATAATTTGAGAGTATCTCAATTGATCTTTAGCTGTTCCTTCGAACTTTCGAATCAGCACACTAGGATCATATGGTGTTTGAGATGGTTTGCAGTCCGAATATCCAAAACGACTCAAAACCTTCTCAACATAATGGGATTGCAGAAGTGTAATTCCACCCTCATCATCTCTCAGTAGCTTGATGTTCAAGATAACATCAGCCACACCAAGGTCTTTCATCTCAAAGTTCTTAGAAAAGAACGACTTAACCTCCTCAATGACTTTGAGGTTGGTTCCAAATATCAGTCTGTCATCAACATACAAGCATAGTATAACTCCTTCACCCCCACCATGGCAATAGTATACACATTTGTCAGCTTCATTAACAACGAAGCCAACAGATGTCAAAGTTGTATTAAATTTCTCATGCCATTGCTTAGGTGCTTGTCTCGGGCAATATAAAGATTTCAGCAACTTACACACCTTTCCTACCTAACCATCTATCACAAAGACATCCGGCTGTTGCATGTAGATTTCCTCGTCCAGGTTTCCATTCAGGAAAGCCGTCTTAACATCCATCTGGTGGACGAGAAGACCATGCGAGGCCGCCAACGACAGTAATACTCGAATGGTGGTCAGTCTGGCCATAGGTGAATAAGTATCAAAGAAATCTTCTTCTTCTTTCTGGGCATAACCCTTGGCCACAAGCCTAGCCTTGTACTTTTCAATCGTACCATCGGGTCAAAGCTTCTTTTTGAACACCCACTTACATCCCAATGGTTTGCAACCATAGGGATGTTTAGTAATTTCCCAAGTCCCGTTAGCCATGATGGAATCCATCTCGCTACGGACCGCATCCTTCCATTAGTCAGCATCTGGAGATGCATACGCTTCTGAAATAGAAGTGGGAGTATCATCCATGAGGTACACAAGGAAATCATTACCAAAGGTCTTTGCAGTCCTTTGTCTCTTGCCCCTACCAAGGGTTTCCTCATCATCCTCCTCAGGATTTTCATCATGTGTTTGTTCATAGTATTCCATAGGAATGGCAGGCTCAGGAGTCTCCTCAGATTCCTGTCTAGAAGTGCTTTGCATATCTCTCATAGGAAAACTATCCTCAAAGAATGTAGCATCCTTAGACTCCATTATTGTACCGACCTTCACGTCAGGTACCTCAGATTTCACTACTAAAAATCTATAGCCAACGCTATTCTTAGCGTAGCCCAAATTAACACAGTCCACGGTCTTTGGTCCAAGCTTACGCTTTTTGGGGATCGGCACATTGACTTTCGCCAAGCAGCCCCAAGTACGCAAGTACGAGAGAATCGTCCTTCTCTTCTCCCATTACTCATAGAGAGTGATCTCATTATCCTTTGTCGGAACTTTATTCAGGACATGACATGACATCAATATAGCCTCCCCCCACCATGCCTTGGATAAACCCGATGTATCTAACATGGCGTTAACCAAATCAGTTAGAGTACGGTTTTTCCGTTCGGCAACCTCGTTTGACTGGGGTGAATGGGGAGGCGTCCTCTCATGAATAATGTTGTGTTTCGCACAAAAAGAATCAAACTCATTCGAGAAGTACTCTCCACCACGATCTGACCAGACTTGTTTAATTTTCTTTTCAAGTTGATTCTCAACTTCTGCCTTATAGATTTTAAAGTAGTGTAGAGCCTCATCTTTAGTATTTAACAGATATACATAGCAATATCTAGTGGAATCATCTATCGACGTCATGAAGTATTTATTTCCACCTTTAGTCAACACACCATTCATCTCACAGAGATTAGAATGTATGAGTTCTAGTGGCGCCAAGTGTCTCTCCTGCGCAGCCTTGTGAGGCTTGCGAGGTTACTTAGATTGCACACACGAATAGCACTTAGAACCATTGGCTAAAGTGAAACTCGGGATTAATTTCAATTTTGCTAGCTGCATCATCACAGCGAAACTAATGTGACAAAGACGTGAATGCCAAATTTCAGATTCATTAACACTCAAATGAATATTGTTCATGACTTTATTACAAAAATCTGCAAGGGAAAGGCGGAACAGACCTCCGCATTCATAACCTTTTCCAACAAAAAGTCCATATTTTGTAACAACTACTTTATTAGACTCGAAGACCAACTTAAACCCTTCTCTACACAGAAGGGAGTCACTAACAAGGTTCTTTTTGATGGCGGGGACATGCTGCACGTTCTTTAGCTGCACGATCCTTCCCGAAGTAAACTTCAGATCGACCGTGCCAACACCATGAACAGAAGCACTCGCGCCATTCCCCATCAATACGGACCCGTGGCCTGTCACCTGATAAGAAGAGAACAATGAGATGTCAGCACACACATGAATATTTGCACCTGTGTCCACCAACCAATCAGTAGACTGACAAGCTGAAAATACAGTAAATAAATTACCATACCCAGATGCACCACTCTCATTGTTGCCCACAATCATATTGGCAGACTTGGAGTCCTGCCCTGGCTTCTTGTACTTGTTTGGGCACTTGTTTGCCCAATGTTCCTCCGAACCACAAGTGAAGTAGCCATCTCCCTTCTTATTCTTCTTGAAGGTCTTCTTACCCTTCTTCTTAAAGTCGGTATTCTGTTGGACAGAATTCTTTCCCTTGGGCTTGTGGGAATTGAAGTTCCTCTGATGCACCATATTGGCGACAGAAGTTCCTTCGGGCCCTTTTCCGTGCGAGTCCTTTGCCCTCTAATTCTGCTCAACACTCAGATGATCGATGACATCCTCTACTGAGAATTCACGCCTCTGATGTTTCAGAGTGATAGCAAAGTTTCTCCACGAATTAGGGAACTTAGCGATTATACATCCCGCGACAAATTTGCCCGGTAAATCGCACTTAAGAAGCTCAAGCTCCTTAGTGATGCATATTATCTCATGAGCCTGTTCTAGTACAGAACGGTTCTCGACTATTTTTTAATCGTGGAACTGCTCTATAACATACATCTCGCTCCCAGCATCGGTGGCGCCGAACTTAGATTCGAGCGCCTCCCACAAATCCTTGGCAACCCGCATATGTAAATATGCATCAACCAACTTATCTCCGATCACGCTCAGAACTGCCCCGAGAAAGACGACGGTGGCCTCCCTGAACGCCTTCTTCTGTTCAGGAGTGATCGTTCCAGTGGGGGTAGCACTGGCGACCCAGAACACGTTCATTGCCGTGAGCCATAAGGTGGTTTTGGTCTGCCAACGTTTAAAGTATGTCCCAGTAAATGGGCTCGGTTTCAAAGCAGTAGCAAAATCTTGATTCGAAACATTCCTACACAATTTAGGTTTTTGGATTGCTGAGTCAATAGGCAATTTTTTTATTAATTTAATCCAGAAAATAATCATGATCATGGCATTGACAGAATTAATAACATGCTGACATTTGGTAACACGAGCACATACTATGCTAACAGCAGATACATCTACGTATAACGCTAGCATGGCTAAAACAGAAATAAACAGGAGCGGGATAAACGAGTTATACCCTCCAATCGGCCATGCAGAAGCTGCGGTGGCGGCGGCGGCGTCCTCGGTGGCCTTCTACTCGGCTTCAAGCTTCTCGGCGGCGGCACGGTCGGCGTCGGTGGACATGGTGACGATGCGGACGCAAACGATGCAGTGGACGTGAACGAACGGCGGCGAGCAGTCGCGTAGGAGACGCTCCCCAAAAACCTAATCGCCCCTCTCCCGTACAGGATCTGGAGAGACGGGGTTTCGGATGCCTGCTCTCCTGTCAACCGTGTACGCGGTGGATGGGATGGAATCACCGGTGGCAGCAGCAGCAAAAGGAACGTGCAAGGGTTGAAGGGTCTAGCTCCCCATGCACCTCCCCACTATATATAGGGGTGGAGGGGGCTGATTGCTTGCCCTCCAAGCCCTTAGGGTCGTTGGCCAAGGGGAGGAAGCAAATCCCTCCTTTACTTTCCCTACCGATCGTTATCCCCTTTTTTAGGGATCTTGATCTTATCCCTTCGGGATATGATCATATTCCTTGTAAGGAGGGATCTTGATCTTATCCGTTCGGGATATGATCCTATTCCTTGAAAGGGAGATCTTGCTGCGCCTCGACCAGGGGTGTGGGGCCTTGCCCCACTACCCACGTGTCCAAACCTAGTGCCGTATAACCCACATGAGCCCTTAGAGATTTTTCAGAAATTGTTTGATGGGCCCAAGGCCCACACTCATATTTCAACATGTCCTTGGTCCTCTCGACGAACCCCTCGGGGAGGTACACCAGAGGGTCCTTCTTGCTCTCGGCGTCGTAGTAGTTGGTGTTGACGGCGCCCTCCTCGCTCGGGCTCCGCACCAACCACAGGAAGCGCTGCCCGCTGAGTTCCAGCCCGAGCGCGAGCTCCTGCATCTGCACCGTCGGTAGCGAACCTCCGGAGCCGAAGGAGACGAAGACGACCAACTTGGGCGGCTGCCGGTCCAGCCAGTCCAGGCACACCGTGTTGGTTACGAGGGCGTCGGTTTGTGTGAGCGGGCCGATGGTGTAGACCGGAGGGCGGCCAGGCTGCGGGAGACGGAGCGCCCTGGCGGCGGGCTGCTCGACGGCTTCGAAGGAGTTGACGAGGATGGCATCAGCGTCGCGGTAGCGCTTGGCGTGGTGCACCATCCATCGGTAGCTGGGGCTGGACTTGTCCTGGAGCGGCGGGAGGATGTCCGACCCCGGGATGGGCACGCAGCCGGGTAGCCTGACAGGCTCGGCGAGGTCCCAGAACTCGCTGGGCACGAAAGCGTCGAGCTCCGGGAGGTGAAGCATGAGCGCGAGCCCGTGGAGGTTCCCCGGGACGAACAGGTACCTCCCCGGCACGCCCGCGGCCGCGGCGGCGTCGAACGAGTCCGCCCCGAAGATGTCGGCCACAAATGCCACGAGCCGCATCGTCTCCCTGAGCCCCGACAGGACTCCCGTCAGCGCCGGCACGATGCGGACGCACTCCTCCGACAAGAGCGTTTCAATGGCGGCGCCAGCGGCCAGGTCGGAGAGGTCGGCGTGCGGGAGGGACAGGGAGGCAACATCCGGTGGGAGGGAGGCGAGGAAGGCCCATTGCGTGGCGGACGCCGTGGAGGCGAAGGTGATGAGCGTGGCCGTGACGCCGTGCCACGCGGCCAGGCGCCTGGCCAGCTCCGCGAGCGGGATCAGGTGGCCCATCCCGGGCGTCACTAGCATGGCAACGTGTGGGGGGACGCCGTTGGCCTCCATTTTTGTGTTCGATCTCTTCCTGGTGCAGGTGTGGGCAGTGGGCATCAGCATGGTAAGGGGGTTTATAAGCAGAGTGGGGACTCGAGTTCGAGCCTTCGAGGTCTCCTCCGTCGTAGTGGGAATGAGTGGAGAGAATAATGGAGAGATGATGGTGAGGTGAGGTCACAGGGACCCCGAGGTCACAAGCACTGGCGTCATGATTAGTACTACGAGAAAGAAAGTAATGAAGAAGAAAGGCAACAAACGAATGCTACCAATCATCTTTAGCCAGCTTCTTCGGAAGCCTATGAAGTGCCGGACTCATTCCTCCAATCATAGTATGGAACTAGCACAAATTTTGCTGGTTACTACCTCATCCTCACCCATTTTTGCTTTTTTGGGATCTCTCTCTTGCTCCTCATACTAAAAATCCATCCATTCCTCATAGTGAGTTTTGTCCACTGAGAATCTTGTTATAATCAACCACAACAACCTTAATCCTCACCAGTCCAGATTCCTATAAAGTCACCATGTCCACTTCTTGAGTCACTCCAATCATGGACCCAACTTCAAACAAACCATGGAAATTCTTCAGAGTTTTGGAAACCCCTTTGGCTTTGACCCAAACAACTGAGAGCTTACCAACTGTCAGGGAGTCATCATTCCATACCATAGCTTTACATTCATCAGGATATTACCACCTTTTAGAGGGACCCAATCATATATAGCAGCCTCATTTATTCTAGCAATAGAAGGAAAGTGAACCAGGCATGTAGCCTCTGCTACCTTTTTAGCTTTCCAGTCCCACCTTTAGGGATATGTTTTGGCAAGGCTTTTGATAAGCACCTCTTCATCCAGATCCACCTCACACCCATCTCTGAGTCTGACCAAAGCTACAACCTCATTCTTTTCAGTTGTCCCCAAATCTCTAGCATGTTCAGAAACAAAACAACCCAATCCTTCTCCTCCAAAACCAACAAGTGTAGCCACTGGCTTCCTCTGATGCAGCCAGGCACAAAACTCAGAAATATGGGAATCCTTCTTGCAGATAACACATTTGACTTTCGCATCACACCCGTTAGAGCTATGGCCTTTCACACCACACTTATGACAAATGATTTTTTTTTTCAGTGTTCTTCCCACAGGAGCACACAAAGAACTTGTTTTCATTGCACAATTAGCATTAGGACAAGTACCATGCATGTCCCGGTGAAAAAAATAACCTGCACAAATGCGTACCGAAATATAACAAATACTAGCACTAGATCATTTGGATGAAGATGAAGATGAAGATGATCTTGCTGAAAATGATTTGGAGAAAGAGTTGGTTGGTCTGCAGCCGGCGACGCTGGGTGATGCTTTCATCTGCGAGAAGAAGATGACTACAAAATGTTAACAAGGAGTAGCTCACTGCTCACCACACATCATTGAGCAACAAGGAGTACTCGCCGGCTCACCGCTCACCTTACACGATCTGGGCTTCGTCGGGGAGGGGCATGAAGTTGCGGGCGGTGAAGAAAGGCTCGTCGTCGATATTCTCCAGCCCGGCGGCCCAGGAGATCATGCGGATGCGTAGGCGTACCGGGGCGGGGGGCACCGGAGGCTCCTCGGTGATCTCCGAGTCCGAGGCGGCGGGCACCGGAGGCTCCTCGGTGATCTCCAAGTCAGAGGCGGCGGGCACTGCGGTGATCTCCGAGTCCGAGGCGGCGGAGCGGGGCGGTGGGGCGTGGCGCCGCCGCCGGGGCGGTGAAGCAGGGCGCCGGAAAAGGGTTGTCGTCCCACCGCTCACGCCACCACGGCTTGCCGAGGCTGAGACGGGCGAGGGCCTCGTCTTGCTCGCGCCGCCGCCGGTCCTCTTCGCGCCGCCGCTGCTCCTCTCCTCTTCGCGGCGCTGCTGTCACAGCGCGAGGCAGCAGCGCACGCAGCCCACAAGCTTGTAGGTGATGCCGCTAATTGCACACCCGCCGAGGTCGCCGAGAGCAGAAGCTTCCCAACCAGCCACCATGGTTGGAGGTGCTCGGGAGCCGGAGCTAGCAGCAGGAAAGATGGAGGAGCTAGCCGCTACGAAGAGAGAGGCCGGGGAAGTGAGAGTGAAGAGTGTTTCGATCGGGGCGGAAGAGCAAAGCACATTCACATGCATGCATCTCCGTGCATGGTGGCCGGCCTCTTACCCTTTCTGGCCTATGGGGCAGTTGGACGGTGAACGAGTGGGGCGGCATGCACGTCAGCAGCATACCCGGCCAGAACAAATTAAGGTACCTGCACTGCACTGCACATGATAGTTACTACGTACCTTTCTTAATTTTCAAGCAGTTCGTGACGATTGATTTTATGGAATTAAGGTGTTTCGACATTTGAATTTGATTCAAGCCAAAGCCAAAGCCAGTTCAAGTTCTGTACGTACGTACGTACGCGTTCTTGGTGTACATCGTCGGCATGCTACCTGGTTTTCTTTTCTTTTTTTGCTGTGATGATTTCATTCTGCTGCTGATACAGAAACCATGCATGGAATCGGCCGGGAACGTACGTACCGCGACGGGCTCTGCAGACATGCTTCTTTCACTTTGACTAGTACTACTAGTATTTGCTTGAAACTAATTAATGACCTAGTACACCCGGCTACTAGGTGGTTTTCTTTTTTTTTTCTTTTTTTTTTTTTGAGATCTAGAGCAGTAGGAATACTACTAGTACATTCAGACAACATCAAAGGTCGAAGACTAATCGGCACATCTGCCATCAGCATCTGATCACCACTTATTCTGTGCAGTGCAGCTAGCCCATGCGCCAAACTGTTGCTGCATCGTTTCACATGACTGATTTTGCACTCGGAGAAAGCACCCATTGCATGTTTGATATCCATGATTAGGCCATAGCAGTGTGACCGTGTGGGTATCTGTGCATCCACTTCTCTAACAATCATTTGATTGTCCATCTCCAGAGTCACCTGGCCGTTATGGATCCCCGCCAAAGCCTGCAGACCAAGCAGGGCAGCTCTAGCCTCTGCCTCTTCAACGCTGCAACTGATCGGCATCTCTTTAACTGCAGACATAAGCACGGCTCCGCCGTGGTCTCTAGCGACAAACCCCGCTGCACTCACCCCAGTTTCTGCTGCGAAGGCAGCGTCAGTATTTATTTTCACAGTGCCACGGCAGGGAGGGGACCAATGTATGGCCGAGACCACAGTCCGAATCGCTGTGGAGCTGGATTTGCCTAAATTCGCTTTCCCATCCGACAGGGCACCTGGGGATTCCGCCAGTCTGATTTCCTCCTCATACTTCTCGAGAAACATCACTGATGATTTGATTGTCTGTCTGCCATCACTCCGTATGCAATCTTCTCGCAAATGCCAGTAGCGCCAAAGGAGCAACAGGATTTTTGCACGGGTGTCCTCATTTTCAGAATCAAGTATGACCTGCAACCAGTTATTACCTGTATACCTGAACCTCTTCTCAGCAGGCAGATTCCAGACATCTCGCATTGCTGATCTGAGTCCTCTGCTCTTTGTGCACATGACAACCGCATGGAATTCGTTCTCTCTTCCATTGCCACAGATGCTACAAGTGGCATCCAATTCAAGGGTTCTTTTATGCTTATTTTCTTTTGTGGCTAGAGTACTAGTCGCTACTCTCCAGCCAAAAATTCGAACTTTACCGGGCACCTTTGCTTTCCAGATGAGGTCCCAGATACTACGATCATTTGATTCCCTCGCTGAACTGGAAGGGTTATAACTTGGTTGGGCCAGGTTCTCAGCAAGCCTATATGCACTCTTAACCGAGAACACTCCGTTGCTTTCATGATGCCATGCGACTCGGTCCTCCGCCTCCGAGGTCGGGATCGGGATCTTGCATATCTCATCAGCATCAAAGGGATAAAATATCTGCCGGATAAGTCCTTCATTCCACTCCTTCCTATCCGGGTGCATAAGCTGGTTGACCCACCGGAGCCGAGACCTCCTGATGAAAGCGGCCGTCAGCAGGCCCTCCCTTCTCGGTAGCCATTGGTCTCGTTGGATTTGTATTTTCTTTCCATCACCAACTCTCCAAATGAGCCCCTTTTTCAGAAGCTGAAGACCAAACTCAATGGCTCTCCACACCGGAGACGCATCCGACGCAAAAACGGTGTCCAAGAGATTTCCATTGGGGTAGTACTTAGATTTCAACACTCTTGCACATAGGCTATCCGGGTTTTGGATAAGCCTCCATCCTTGTTTCGCCAGAAGGGCTTGGTTAAAAAGATGCATATCTCTGAAGCCAATACCACCTGCTCTCTTGGGTTTGGTCATACGGTCCCAAGACATCCAATGGACCTTTCTATGCCCTTCTTCATCTCCCCACCAGAAATCCCTAATCATCCTTTCATACTTCTCGCAGAAACCTTTTGACAACATGAATACACTCATGGTGTAGGTTGGGAGGCCCTGGACCACCGATTTCACATGGACCTCTTTTGCTGCATAGGACATAAATTTCTCCGACCAGTCACTACACCTCTTTCCAAATCTGTCCATGATCGGTTGAAACTGTTCATCCTTCATCCTCCCCTCCGGAGTTGGTAATCCAAGGTACTTACTCTCAAAAGTGTCCAATTGTACCCCAAGGATATTTTTTATTTCCTCCCTCGTTGCGGCCGGGCATGCTTCGCTGAATAAAAGGGAACACTTGCTCTCGCTGAGGAGCTGGCCAGTACACTTTTGGAATGTGATTAAAACTTTCTTAATTGTTTCAGCTTGCTCTGCTGTGGCCTTGAAGAAAATCAAGCTATCGTCTGCGAAAAGGAGATTTGAGATACCTGGGCTATTCCTCGCAATCTTTATAGGTGTCAAGTTTTTCTCAACCATCTCCTTCCTCAATAGGTGCACCAGTCCATCCGCGACAAAAAGAAACAGATACGGGCTAAGAGGGTCCCCTTGCCGCAAGCCTCTGGATGGGATGAACGGGTCTAGCAAACCCCCATTGCATCTCACCGAATATTTCACAGAGCGAACACATTGCATCACCCAATCAGTCCATTTCCTGCAAAAACCAAATTTCGGGAGCACCCCTTCCAAAAAATCCCAGTCCACCCTGTCGTATGCTTTGGCTAGGTCCAACTTGTAGGCACAGTAGTTATCTCTGACATTCTTACTGTGTTGGATTTTGTGGAAGCATTCAAATGCTATAATAGCATTGTCAGTTATCATTCGGCCCGGAATAAAGGCACTTTGTGTCTCAGATATAATCTCATCCAGTATAGGGCGCAGACGGTTGACGAGGCATTTAGATACCACCTTATAGATGACGTTGCACAAGCTAATGGGTCTGTAGTCTTTGAGTGACTGGGGGTTCTTCCTTTTGGGGATTAGAACGATCACCGTGTCATTGATTCCTTCAGGGAAGACACCATTATCAAAGAACTCTAGGACTCCTCTTATTATGTCCTCTTTTATTTCCCCCCAGTTTCTTTGGAAAAAACGTGCTGGAAAGCCATCTGGGCCTGGAGCTTTGAGAGGACCGATTTGGAATAGAGCGTCACCAATTTCTGTAGCGGAGAAATTTTTTGTCAACATGTCATTCATATCACTGTTCACTCTGTCCGCAATCAGGTCCAAAACTTCCTTCGGATCTACCCCATCTTCTTTCTCATATAGCATTTTAAAGAACGAGTTCGTCAATTCATGTATGCCTCTGTCGTCCTCGACCCAAGCGCCGTTTTCATCTTTCAGCTTTGCAATTGTGTTTTTCTTCCGTCTCCATGTCGCTTTCTGTTGAAACCATTTGGTGTTCTTGTCTCCCTCCCTAAGATAAGTTGCGCGTGACCGCTGTCTCCACATAAGCTCCTCCCTGAGCAGCAGTTCATCCAGCTCCCGTGCTAATACGTCTGCTCTTTTTTGTTGCTCGGGCGAGGGAGCCGAGCTCCATATCCTTTTCAGTTTCGCCCTGATTGCTGCAGCATTTTTAATGACTGAACCAAAGTCCCTGGCAGCCCAACACCGCAATTTCTCCTGCATGTGTTTCAGCTTTGAGCGTACTCGCTGCAGATTCCCAGCCGGACCATCTTCCTTCCAAGACGTGGTGATCGTAGCTTGCAGAGAATCAACTCGTTCCCACATCTGTTCGTACCTGAAAGTACCACTTCTATCCTGGCTCACCGGCCTCCATTCCTTCCTCTCCCCGACTCTCATCAGAATAGGCAGGTGATCAGACCTCATCGAGCAAATATGTTCGACAGTAGCATGTTTAAAGTAGCCCGACCACTCAGGTGAGGCCACACATCTGTCCAAACGTGCACGTACATTTGAATTTCCAGCCTGTTTGTTACTGTATGTCCACCCCGGCCCTTTGTATCCCATGTCAAACAGATTACAGTCTGATAAGACCTTCCGAAAATTTTCCATGTTCCTTTCGGATCTTTTTGTGGTTGAGTAGTGCTCAGATTGCCACATAGTTTCATTGAAGTCGCCCATCATCAGCCACGGGAGGTCACTAGTATCTTTAATCCTTCTAAGCAAGGTCCACATATGGTGCCGTTCATGGGCTTTTGGTTCCCCATAGACAAAAGTCCCTCTCCACTGTATACCATGAGGATTCAAACGGATCAGCACATCGATGTATCTCGTCCCCACGGCAATCTTCTTTATTTCCACACTCTCATCATAAAAAAGGGCAATGCCGGCACCTTTTCCAGTGCCGGGTTGCGTGATACAATGACGAAGGCCGAGCCTCCACTTTAAATTTCTAACATAGTTATTATTCTGCCGTGTTTCAGAAAGGAAGACGAGCTTGGGCTTGTATGTGTGCACGAGGCACACGAGCTCTTGAACTGTGCGAGGTTGCCCAAGGCCTCGACAGTTCCATCCCATGATCGTCATAGCTCCTGGCGGGCGCCCTCCTCGGCGCCCACCAGTTGACCGGGAGCCCCTGGCCCGGTAGCTTCCTTGCTGTCCTCTTTGCCATCTTCACCCATACCTACAGCACAAACTTTTTTGTTCTTGTCCGCACTCCCTCCAGGTCCAGTACCAACAGCCACCCCTGCCTCATCCCTTTCACTGCCACCTCTCTTACCCAGGACCGACGTCGCCTGCTTCCCAGACCTCACCTTGCTGATTCTTTTGTTCTTCACCACCTTGCTGTTGAAAAGGCCCTCCACGGTCCACACCTTCTCTTGCTGGGTGAACTGCGGCACTGGACCGAATCCCGGGGGGTGTAGAGGATCACCTGCAGCGTCTGAATTAACACCCTTTTCCTTTGCTTCATCGTCAGCATCACCGGGCACCAAAACCACAGCTGGGGCATGTATAGGGGTCGCATCCGCATCAGATTCAGCAGCTACTGGCAGCGCTTGAGGAGCTTGGTTCGGGTCTGGGGCATGAGCGTCTGCCATCACTTGATCGACAGAAGCAGAGGTTTTTGCAAGGTCCTTCTGTACTCCCTCTTTGACAGCACCGGCCACAGATATGGCCATGCCCATAGCCGGCTGTGCGTCCAGGCCCGCATCCAAGGCAGACCCGTTGGACAGAGTTGCTGTAGGTATCACTTGGGATCCCTGAGGCTTGGGCGAGCCGCCTCCATCTGAAACTTTTAGCGCACTGACCGCTGCAATGGCAGCCTGCACTAGAGGATTGTGCAGGATTTCTTCCGGGATCTTCTCATGGTCAGCACCCGCTTGGTTCGGCGGTCTCTCACGCTGCACCTCCTTCCCAAAGCTGAGAAGACGGCGTGCACTGTTTGCTACCGGAGCTACATAGCCGCCTCTGCTATTACTTTTCTTATATGGGGAGGCACGCATTGTTGCCGTGTACCTCATCTCTTGGAGGTCCTCCGGTAACTTACAATCGCGTTGGCCATGCCCAAGGTAACCACAATACCCACAGAAACGAGGCACTCTCTCATACTTAACCTCTAGAAAGAACAATTCATTTTTTGGCCTATCATGAGACTTGATCCTACAACAGAGGGGCTCATCTACATCATGGTTAATTCGGATCCTTATGAAATCCCCCCAGATCTTACCACGGCTATCTGTGTCCACCTCAATGACCTCACCGAGCTTCTCGCCAAGCTTCCAGGCGACTCCTTCGTCGAGCATGATCGGGGGCACGTCATGGATGCGAACCCAAATGGGCATATGAGCAACTTCCACTTCACCCGGAGGAGCTCCGCCGTCCACCGTCACCATGAGGAAGGCATCCCCCTGGTGAGTCCAGGGGCCGTTGTCGAGGATGAAGCGTCGGTCGCCCTCCCGCTCGAACTCCAGAAGAAAGCGATTGTTCTTGAGTGGCTTGTAGCTGAGGCGTCCGCGGAGGCCCCATTTGCTCTTGAGTTCTCTGAAGAGCCCTTCGTTGCTGTAGGGAAGGGGCGAGAAGAAAAGCCCCACTGCAACCCACCGGTTCCTCATGGCGGCACGCTCCTTGGTCAGGTCCAGCTCCACCACACCATCAGCCCGAGGGTCAAAGTGGACTGGGAACCTTGGGGCAACAATGTCGCTGCCCGCGCCGAGCCTCCTCATGGTCGCCCTCTCACCTTGGCTGCGAGAGGAGTCGCCGCGGAGTAGCACCCCCGCCATGTTCCTCCCGCCTGTGGGGCGGGTTGCAGCCTCAGCGATCATGGGGGACTTGTCCTTCCGGTTATCCTGGGCCGCCATTGCTGGTTTCGGAGCACTCAATGGCAGAGGGAGGGTGAGATGTGTGCTCGTATCCTCCCCTTCTCCTATCTTTATACGCCAGTCCGGGCGATCTGATTCCAAAATTTCAGAGATTATCGTGAGTGATTCTGTTCCTTCCGTCTCTCCAGGCGCTAGTAATCCTCCGCCCTTGTCAGGGGGATCTATATCCCTAGAGCACTCAATCCCCTGTGATGTAGTGCTGATTTCCTTCCCCCCGAGCCCGCGATTCAGATCCTCCCGCATAGCATGCAATCTCCCTCTGATCCTTTCCATGGCATCGCCGATGGGAGCCGGCGATCTGCCTCCCGTCCCTCGTTGAATCTCAGCGATCTTTCTCCTTTCTATGGCGATCTGTTTAACCGCTTTCCTTGCCCGGAGCCATGCTTCCTGCAGGCCCAGAGGATCCTCGATCCTCGTCAGATCTCTCTCTCCCACTCTCACTGGGATTTCCTTCCTCCGGTCACCGGAGTCTACCGCCGGCACGCCGGTCACTCGGTCGAGCGGGGATCGCCTCCCCGTCGCCCCGACAGGGGCTCCGTGACTCACGCTCTCCATCTCTACTAGGTGGTTTTCTCTACTCCAGTAGCATGCAGTACTATCGTGTCCACGCGAGATCGATCGGCCGATCTGTTCGGGTGCTCAGTCCAACAGAAAATGTTGGGGAACAACAGCTAGTACTGCAGTCTCTGCACCGTCTAGAGTATATGTACGTAGACTGATCGTTGAATATATATATATATATATATATATAGTAATACTATTCATCACCCAGGATGCAGAATAAGTTATTCTGCACCCGAGGTAATCTTACGATCGCTTCATAAATAAATTACGTTTGAAATACAAATAGTTACATTCATATTGATTCACTACGTAAAATTTGGTATAAGAAAACAAAAAAATAGGTTATAAGACCAGAAATATCACATTTTATGTATGTTTTACACTATGTTTTTACGTTCGTAACTTTACGTAACATAAAATATTTTTTACGGCGAGTATATATTTTCTTACGTTCTCTTTTTACGTATGAAATAAGACAAAATTTATGAAAACTAAAAATACGGTGCATTGACGTCAAAATAGAGAAGGGGTGAAGAATAACTATTCGTCACCCAGGGTGACGAATAGCGTGACCCTATATATATATATATATATATATATATATATATATATATATATATATATATATATATATATAGTGATTGACTATTCGTCACCCAGGGTGAAGAATTTCCCAGCCATTTCAGCATCCAATCCATCCCCGTTGTAAAAAAGTTGGACTTGAGATACGGAAGTGCTACCTACCCGAGGTAAGATTATGGTTTGCCTTCGCGAGCCAACCACCAGCAAACTAGACGAGGTAACTTTTCCTGTTGCTAACGTAATATTACGGAACCACCACAAATTCCTTTTTTTAGCCGTCGTGAGCCAACGCCCCGAAACTGATTTCCTGTTGCTAACGTAATATAACGGAACCACCACCAGATTTCGTCAAATTTCCTTTTTTTTTTAGCCATCGTGAGCCAACGCCCCGAAACTGATGTAACAACTGTACCGAGTACCGACAGGTGAAATTTCCCACGTAAAATTCCAGATGTATGTTTTATATAGAGATAAATGTAAGCAATCTGCCGTTTATACTATTTATAAAAACCGATATTGCACACATCAGAAAGAAAAAAACACAATGAAAGATACATCGCTATAGATTATTGCTTAAATGTACTTGTCAGCATAAAAATACACGAAACAAGAATAATCAGCAAAACCTTGAGTACTCTTAAAATCACACGACATCAAAACTTTTGACATGGTCACATGGCCTCATGTGCCCATAAAATTTTGCAACGTAAAACCAATTTCTGTACATTCGTGCAACAAGGACAATGAGCTATATCTCCCGTGCATTGATACTATACAACTAAAAGTGGCACATCTTGTAATCTGCACATGAGTGCCTCTAGATACTTCGTCTCCAAGTCACTCACAAACAGCATCTTCCTTCCTCAATTACAGCGGAATCCCTATTTGCCATTTTCCTGATAAAATATCAAAGCCTGGATCAGTGAGCTTTATAGATCACCTACACTTGCAATTAAAAAATTATCGACTTCTAAAAAATACATGCATATTTGCATATGGTGCAGCCAATGAACCAGAATTGCAACCAATTCATAAATGAGACTTGCCCATGACATTTTATGGTAGAAAGGTACATTCTACAAAAAAATATCTCTCCTATACCTTACAAAAAGAATCATGGCAAATTCAAGTGGTGACTTTCTTTGAGGCAATTATGCTATAGCCCTAAAGTCGGTTCACTAGGGGAATTCTGCAAAGAGGAGAAAACAGTATGTTTCATGCAGTTCATCATGATTGATGACAATAACTAGAGCTTAGTTATATGGTGCGGCCTCACCTGGATCACTCCAACAACAAAACTGAACTAAAGAATGAACCGCGCTTCAATTTATACAAACCACATCAAGAAACAATGCTAGTTGGAGACAAATACCTTTTTTTTTAGGGGAAATACCTTTCTTTTAAAATTGGATATTTGTACGTCCATGAGAATCAGGAAAGAGTAGAAGAACATGCCAACGAAATTAACACCTAGCATGTACCCAAACTACAAGCTAAAGAAAATTTGCAAGAGGCTAGATACCAAGGTCGCAGCTATGCTTGCGTTGTGGTAGCTGCCGCAGACACCAATGCAATTTCTGTTGACAACCACGATACCAACATAGAACTGCTACTTAATTAGAGGTCAATGAGGCAGCACAGGACATGTGAAATTTAATAATGGTGTCTGCAATTTTATTCCACTAGTTCAAAACAGTCGAACACATTACAAAATATGCAACCCAAAAATGCTGGTTCTGAAATTAATAAATGGGTTCTTCCGCACTACAATTTCCAGGAACTAATGGTTGTAACATGGTGATTTTTGGCAGAAACTTTTGGAGAAACTTACAACTACTACTATTGTTCTCTAGTGAAAGAGCACACTGAATATACGTGGACATATCATGCCAAGGTAGATTAAAGGGTAATGCCATCATCCAGATCATGTTTTACACTAAAATGCTGATGTAATTTGGTTTTACAAGACATCTTCTTTGGATCAATAAACATGTAGACAGTTACTATGAGCTAACTAAAGGCCATGTATTTTCGGTCATATGATGTGCTGATCCGAGAATGATTAGTTTTGCGAAGCATACCTTGGAGTGTCCAAAACTGAAATGCATAGTGCTAATGGAAATAGTATAGTACAGGTTAAGCTCAAACTCGGAAGAGAATGAACGCGTGTTCCTTGAGAGGCAAAACCTAGACATGCCCATTCAAATGTGATGGTGTCACCTGTTCTCAGTTACTGTAAGCTACTAGCAACACTATCAAGCTATGTTTCTTTAAAACAAACATCAATTGGTTAGATTTGCCATGTTTCTTCAATGGATCTTCCTAGAAGGCAAGTGTGGCAGCTTTATTACGGTAATTATTGATCCTACTAATCAGTGGAGTTACATTTTCAGAAAGATAAAAAAAATAGAGGAGATACAAATGAGTAACAAAAACACACAAGTGTCAGCTGAACCAAAACTTGCAAAATCATCTTGCGTTTCTCGGTTCCTGGATCCATGAACAAGGTCAGTAGGAACTAAAACAAGACAAACCAAAGTACAAACAGGATTAGGACCTCTGATCAGTTAAATTAATCCTTTAGTAAATTTTGTTTTATAAAATTACTTGACAAATTTACAAGGGTAACCTACCTTTTATCCTTGTTAAGTTCAATAAAAAAAATTGCAGCTTCGCTACGCGTCTCACACAAGATAGGTTTCACAAAAGTTTCTCTGTCTCCAGCCCTATGTTATGTGCCACCTCTGCAGCTTGGATATCATATTCTGAACAAAAGATTGACACCTCTGCAGCTTTATAGCAAAGGACAGTATATACTTAAAGTTTGAATTAACTAGCATCTGCAAAGGATAGGCGCTAAGCATCATACCTACCTTAGATTTGGCCGGTGTAAAAAATGAACCATGAGGCAATCACACTTATATTGCGTATTTCTCTGTAAATTGTGGAACGTTAAGTTCCTGCAGCTTTTGATACAATGACATAGGGTTTAATTTTCTTCTGTTATCAAATGGGTAGTGAAAAACTAGCGAACTACAGCAACAAATTATATGAGTAAATCATCTTTCATTGTAGCAGCTACTAATTACTAGTAAGTGACTCATCATGTTTGACTAATCACCCTTTTTCAGAACAACACACTTAATTTCTTTCTCTCATGTAGCAAACACAGAGAGCCTACAATGGAATAGGAGCTTTCTCCTAGAGAAATACTGCAGCCTCCATCAGGAAAGGGTACAATAGGGAAGTCAATCTTTATTTAAATTTCACTATTATCTTCTTTTTCATGACAATTAATTGATTAACCAAGAGCCAGTCCAGTTCATCGGAAACATTGGAGGTGGAAAGAAGGAACAATTCATCTAAACTGAGAAGAATTAGAGCTATTACCTTTGACTGTATCAAAGAAGATAAGCTTGTGATGTTCTTCCTCCTCACGGGCCTTGTTGTGCTCCTCTTGTTCCTCTTGTTCTTTGCCATTGACACGGCCTCCTTCTCCTCCATTGACATAATGGCATACTGCCATACTGTCATCCTATTGGTCCTGCCTCTTCTTGATCCCCTATTCAGCAGCTCCTTTGCAGCACCTCCGCTGTCCACATTTGTTATTTCACACAAATAAGTGTCCAGCTAATAAAATTGCTAATCTCACAGCCTAGAGCATAGGCATCTCAAGAAAAATGCGGAAGAGGAACTTTTACGATCCAATTTGGAAGCATCAGTCTCCAAGAAAACAAGAATAAGAACTATATTAATTTAGCTTCTAAGATTGAATGAAGAAATCAAGTGAGGGCCTAGAACAAGTGGGCGAGAGCCCTAAAATTGGAAGCACTCGTTATTTACTTATTTTCTTCCGTAGGTATGCATCGGATCTGGATCCATGGAAAGGGAAGAGAAATACGAAGTTAGAAAGGGGAAGAGCGCATACCTTACGGAAATGGCTGACACCAGCGTATTCTCCTTCGACGGTTGGCTGTCGCCGCCTCGCCGGCGCCTTCTCCGACGGAGCAGCCGGGTGATTTGGGAATGGCCGCCGCCGTAGCAGCCGCAGCCGAATCGCCGACCGCTCCGTAACCCTTGCCGCCGACCACCGTTGTCGCCTCCGAATGACACGAGAGATCAGAGGAGAGGAGGATCGGGAAGCGAGCGAATCCTCCACCCTCCGCCGAGCACAACGAGCCCACCCGCCGCTGACCGCGCACTATCCGACGTCGAAAGTGGAAACCGCTCGCACCTCCCAATTCCCACGACCAGCTGACCAATTCCTGCGTCAAATTAAAATTACGACGGCGGGCGGCGGGGTATAATTTTACCTGGTTGAGCCGGTTGTCTGTCACTCGGTCGGTCGACCAGGGTGAGGAATAAGTTACTTTCTATATATATATATATATATATATATATATATATATATATATATATATATATATATATATATATATAAGTTGGCGTGGGAGATTGATCTTGCAATAAACCGGGTAAGATTTCAGTTTAGTGTCGTCTAGAATTGCGTCTTTGAGACAACTTCACTGAAGCTCTCAAAATTTTACTGAGAGATGTGCAGCCAGCGTACGTACGTACGTACGTGGAGGCCTCCTGGCCGGCCGTTGCCTTGCATAATTGCGTTGCCATTTAGGGCTCTGCCTCCTTTTTTATCAAATAGCTGGAGTGGTGCCATTTCGGTATGCTTTTTCGACTTACTCGGAACAGGGTCCTGGTCCACCGCAGCCGAGTGACCCCCCCACTGCACCCACATTAACATATACAAGCCAGGTGGACAGCGCGGCGCACGCCGCGCCCGTGCTGTTGTGCTGTTGCCCGTAGTTGCTCCGGGTGTTGTTTAGACTGTTGTATATTAGTTCCTAATTTTTTGCTTGTTCTGCCATATTGTTGAACACTCACGATGCCGTTATAATATGATCAAGTTAGCTTTCCAGTTCTAGTAGTTGTTTCATGCACATGCCTTAAGAGTATATTAGGATAAAGATTAGAAGGAAAAGATAGCCGGTAAATGTATCTTGAATCCCTTGTGATAATGGCAACCAATCACTTGAGCAAAACTTTACGCGCCGATTGAAAATAATGTAGAGAACCGCATCAGTAATCATGCAAGCAACTAAAAGCTATAAACTATGTGAACCGAAACTTTCTATTGCTCAACCAGAGAGAGCTATGAACTGATAACTGAGCCCCAACATTTTCGTGTATATTAACTGACAAAACCAGATCACATCAGTACACGTGGGTATCATCACAATGAGAAAAAAATTGGCAAAGACGACATAGCTCCTGCTTCAGAACACACAAGACTTGATCTATAATCAATACTTCATCTTCTGCTGAAATAAAGAAAAGCCAGATGTCTCTCATTTTAAAATGGTTCTCCTAGAATTTTCCCACAAAACTCGTACACTGATGTAGTCATATCTTAAAAAAGGAAGGCACTCGGAATTAATTGATCAATTCTGCACAATCTGGGTATCGATCTCCAGGCTCCGATCTTAAAACCAGCCAGCTTAAGTACGAATTGAAGCCAAGTTCTAGACACACAACTGAAAAAAACAACACATGGTAGCAGTGAGCATAAAATACTATATTCAATGGGCAAATAAGGATGCCAAGTTCAGAGCTGCCCACTTCGCTAGTACTCTTGATTCAGAATGCTTTACTAAACCATACACTTAGAAAAACAACAGCAATTAAACCTGTAACACACATGCAACTAACAATGGATGGAAACTATGAACCATTCATGCAGTTTATACATCATGAAGAAGAAAGATGGAGTTAGTGAACCAAACTATAAATTAACAAAATAGGTTAGAAAGAGTGTGACCTCTACAGGCAGGAAACCTTTTAAAGCCCAAAAGTGTGACATCCTCAACCAGAAGAACTAAGAAACCTCAAGTTTCTAGCAGTCCATGCATCATTTACTGAAACATATTAGCTCAATAAAACCTGAGAATTATGTCATTCCCTTTGATACCACGTATCACAGTTTTTTCCGAAATCTGACATAAGCTAATTGCTAACTTAATGGAGGCAATTGTACAGTATGTATTCTACATAAGATTCTCGCATCAAAATTTAACATTTAGGAAGTGAATATACCATGTAGCAAAGTTGCAAATGCGAAAGGAAACCTCATGCACAATCAGACCACACCTTTGCTGAGGGAAGTTAATGACGAAAAAACACATATATAGAAATTCAAAAAATATGATCTTCACATATATATGATAACAAGATGACTAAAATGACAACAAAATGAAATGAACACACATGTTCATTTGAATGTCCCGAACATTGTGGGGCAAGACCACTCATGTTAAACAAAAAAAAGACTCTCGAAGCCACCATGGTCTCTACAAAAATATAATGGAGAAGTTTATAACTTACAAAACCATGCAAAATGTTGAATCAAGTCATTTATATTGTATTCCAGTTTGACCAAATCTCTTAATACTCATCAACCTTTTGCACTGTTTAAAAGATTGAAAAATAGAAAAAGCAAGAGAATGAACTACCAGGCCAGATTGGAGAGGAGGGATACAGAGCAGCTAAGCAACCCAGCTAGGCTACAGCAGACTGTATCTAAAATCATGAACTGTGCAGACCGTGAACTCAGCATGGTAAATATAATTAATTACTACAGAACCGCTAAGCAACCCAGCTAGACTCCACAGTCTGCATCTGTTAGACTACTCATAGTTCCATCATCAGTCAGTCCCTCATCGTTTTTTTCAACATAAATAAAACAGTTCGCTAGCATTCCCAAAGCTACCAACTTGTGAATCAAATACATAACCAAGTGAATGGATTAAGTGCACGATGGTTTCTCTGAATTATTGAATGAATAGATCATACCTGAAAGTTCTGATGGACTAATAGTACCCTTGTCTTCTGAGAGAGAGCCATGGTTGTACCTGAGACCACAGAGACCCTCCATAAACGTATTAAAATCACCGGGACCTGAAGACCACTATTGGCTTCTCCCTATAAAGAACGAGGATACTAAAGGTTAACTAAAGATAAGGCAATTGAAGTAAAATTTGATTTAGACTAGCAACAAATATATGGGCCAAGATTCAGAGGAGAATCTTCCATAGGGCAATCTTCCTTGATTCATAGTGATAATCAAGCATAAAAACCTACTAATCAGAGGAGAAATTACCAGGAATTCAGCTACATACATCAGATTAACAACCAAAGACTAAACTAATTGGAAGGTGCCCTTAAATAATAAAGTTCCCCTAAAGGCCTAAACCCACTGTCCAGATACAGGAGGATGCCATAATCAGACACAATTAGCACACTCAAATTTGGAAGGTGCTACTTAGCAAAAATCAGGCTTACATGACTAATTAGCACAAGAATTTGGATGCTTTGACGCATATAGAAAGTTTGGATGCACATCTTGCTGCTCCTGGATAACAATAATTGCATATAGAAAATTTGTATGCATGCACCAAATCGATAGAGGCCACCTTGCTCCCGTGGATCCCTCACCGGAGAGGAGCTTGGATCTGGCGCGGTCGTGGTGGTCTTCCGGCCGCTCCACTCTGGCGTGGTACCTGCTGATGGGGAGGCCATGGATGCGATGGAGGGAGAGGACCAAGAGGAGGAGCTCACAAGGTCGGGGCTCTCCTCTCCCCATTGGATCCGGCGAGGGCGGGCAGCAATGAGGATGCCCACGGCGGGATCTAGTGATATGGCCGGCAAGGAGAGGCTCAGGGCCCTGGTTGACAAAGCTAGTGGCACGGAGCTGCGGGAACTGGCCTCCATGGCACCACGCGCGTGGCTCGACCTTGGCCACGGATTTCGGCCGGATCAGCCGGATCCCACCGTATGGAAGTGGCCTCCATGCTGAGGAGCGAAGGGGAGCGCCATGGCTGGGCCACGCAACGGCGACCGGGGGAGGCTTGACTCGTCTGTGTGGCTGTGGAGGAGGGGAACGACGTGGTGGCTGGTGACTGCTGCGCGGTTGAAGAGGGAATGGGCGGCTAGCCATGGTGGGGAGGGAGGGAAAGGGATGGTGGAGGATCCAGATCGAGACGGTGGGGTGAGAGAGAGCGCGGGCGTCCGTCGGTGGGTGGGTACGGGTGGCTGCTTTATCTGCCGCGGTGCGCCGCTGATGCGGTCGCTCGAGCGACGGGGGAGAGAGCTCCGTGTTGCCGCGCCGCCGATGCGCTCGCTCGAGAGAGAGATAAGGGAGATGAGGGCTTCGTCAAGAGTCATCATATTAAGCGGCCGAAAAGATCGCATCGGATTGGTCAAAATAAGCAAGACGCACCCTAAAAACCTACCCAGAGCGATCCCCACAAACACTGTAGAAAAACAGATGTCAAGTTGTGGTAAATCCTAATTACCCATGTAAAAAAAACTCAAAATTCTGTAAAAAGTTAAACTCTACACCCTTTAGTTTCTTAGATTACAACAAAACTCATATGAAATTAATTTCTTCCATTCAAAAAGGCCATATTTTTATATTTAATAAATAGCTTCTCAAACAGTGTAGTACAAGAAAATAGGTTGTGAGGTCGCATATTAGGTTTTTCTGAAGTCAAACTTTTGAAATTTAGAAAAACTATACCAACATTCAAAATGCCAAAATCAATATCATTAGATTCATCATGAAATCTATTTTCATATTATATTTATTTGATATTGTAGATGTTGATGATTTTTAATATGAATTTGGTCAAACTTTAGTTTGACCGAAGAGAAACCTAAAACCACGAGAGAATTATGAAATGGAGAGAGTGGTAAAAAGGGACAGAGAGTGAAGCATTGCACATGTTATGTATGTATGTATGTATGTATGTGTACGGGCGCCTTTTGTCAGATTCAGTACAACGTACTCTGGCTACAAAGCTCCCTCGTGCTATGAATTGCACTCTAGCAACAAGGAAGAATGCAGAAGGTGCATTCAAATCCGGTACGAACTTGTAATTTTGTACACAAACCGAAGTTGGAAAAACCGCAAACCACATTCAAATCTGGTCAGAAGGCGCAATAAGGAAGAACCACAAACCGAAGATCTATGCACATGAATATCACTTTTATTAGCTCATTATACTTTTGTCGATGATTCGTGCTGCGGTTCGTCCAAACTTAGGTTTTAGCTTGTACTCCCTCCATTAAGTACGCATTTAAGTTTTTAGTGAGCGTCTGAGGCGCGACTGCTCATTGTTGTTCCTCTACTTCGACTACGTCCCAGACCTCTTCAACATCATCATGGGTGAAACTCCGAAGCTACAAAGAAGAAGGCCAAGGAGAACGTTGTCGCCGCAGTTGGACATTTCCTGTCCTACTATAAAGGGTATATATGTTCATCCCCTCAAAGAAACTGGATGGGGTTGTCTTCAAAGTGGCTTTGAGAAGGCATATGACAAGGTAAAATGGCCGTTTCTCCGACAGGTCTTACGTATGAAGGGTTTCGGCGATTCCTGGAGGAAGCAGGTCGATTCCTTTGTTCAAAAGGGCAGCATCGGGATTAAGGTAAATGATGACACAGGTCATTATTTCCAGACGCAAAAGGGCCTAAGACAAGGGGACCCGATGTCTCCTATTTTTTTCAACATAGTAGCAGATATGTTGGCAATTCTTATCGGTCGGGCCAAAGAGGACGGGCAAGTAGGCGGACTCGTTCCCCATCTTGTGGATGGTGGTGTGTCCATACTACAATACGCTGACGACACAATTCTTTTCATGGAACATGATCTGGCAAAGGCTAGAAATATGAAGCTAGTGCTATACCTTTTTGAGCAATTGTCGGGGTTGAAGATCAATTTTAACAAAAATGAATTGTTCTGTTTTGGGAGGGCCAAAGATGAATAAGATGCTTATAGACAATTGTTCGGATGTGAATTGGGTTCTCTACCGTTTAGCTATTTGGGTATACCAATTCATCATCGCAAGTTATCCAATAAGGAGTGGAAATGTATTGAAGATCGATTTAAAAAAAAAACTAAGCTGTTGGAAGGGTAAGCTTATGTCTTATGGAGGTCGGCTTGTTATGATAAACTCAGTGTTAACAAGTATGCCGATGTTCCTACTGTCTTTTTTGAAGTGCATGTAGGGGTACAGAAAAGGTTAGACTTCTATCGATCAAGGTTTTTCTGGCAATGCGATGAAATCAAGACAAAATACAGGCTAACAAAGTGGGATATTATTTGTAGACCGAAGGACCAAGGTAGGCTAGGGATTGAGAACTTAGAGGTAAAGAATTCATGACTGCTCAGCAAATGGTTGTACATGCTTTCTGTTGAGACCGAAGAAATGTGGGTACAAATTTTGCGTAATAAATACCTGCAATCGAAGACCCTGGCCCAGCTTACCGTAAGACCCAATGACTCGCCTTTCTGGAAGGGGTTAATGAGGACGAAAGCAACCTTCTTCCATAGGACTAAATTTATCATTGGGAACGGTAACACGACTAGGTTATGGGAAGACACATGGTTAGGAGAGACGCTACTAGCCACACAATATCCTTCTCTTTATAATATTGTACAACGTAAGGACGCTTATATTGGTACAATATTACAGTCGGTCCCTCTAAATATCCAGTTCAGGAGGTCCCTAGTGGGAGACCGATGGGACAGTTGGCTGCATCTCGTGCGGAGGTTGATGGACGATCCGTGAATGGGGTATTCTCCGTGAAAGCTATGTATTTAGACTTAATAGACTCTGGTCCAATTCAGAAAGCAATCCATATTTGAAAGATTAAAGTACCTTTAAGAATCAAAATCTTCATGTGGTTTGTACACAAGGAAGTGATTCTGACTAAGGATGACTTGGCAAAGCGAAGATGTGAGGGTAGCAAACGATGTTGCTTTTGTGATCAAGATGAAACTATAAAACACCTCTTTCTCAAATGTCCTCTCGCCAAGCTTTTATGGCGTACGATTCATGTAGCCTTTAATGTTAGCCCTTCAAATAGTATTAACACGTTATTTGGGACGTGGCTAAATGGAGTGAAGCCAAATACTGCAGGACATATTCGAATAGGAGTATGCACATTACTTTGGACTATATGGAATTGTAGAAATGACATGATCTTTAACAGACAAACTCTTATACATTTTTTGCAGGTTATATACAGAGCCGCTGCTTGAATCCGCACGTGGTCGTCACTAAGTCATGTGGTAGCCAAGGAGCATATGGCTATTGGGTGCAACCGTTGAAAGACGGTAGCACGGGATACTTACAACCGGTTTGGATGACGGTCCAATAATAGACTGGGTGTTTAGTCATCTTGACCTGTTTTTGCCTGTTGTGGTAATTTTTATCTTCAATTTACTTTGGCTCTCTTTGCGAGTTTGTACCGAATCACAGACCTTTTGGACCAATTGCTTAATAATATGGCTGCGTGCATCATTTGATGCAGAGGCCAGGGGTGAACCTCCGTTTCAAAAAAAAAAAAAAATTTGTTCATCCCCTGTTTACTGGGTAATGCGCTAGGCGTACTTGTTCCACTTACATCCCCTGTTTACTATTATGCTTAGTATGTACTTAGATGTTTATGTTCAGATATCAGTATGGGATTAACACTGCTCAGGTCATCATCATAATTTATTTATGGATTAAATCAAGAGGAAAATTGCTCATTTATCCAACATTTGTCGACGCATCGCATTTTCAAAAAAGAAAAAATAGCCCACTTGTTGACATGAGAAGAATAATCGAGATCATTGAGAACCGGAGAAACAGACGGAAGAAACTAGAAGAGAAACAGAAAACACCTTTTGCTTTCTTTTTTATTAATTAATCAGGGAACATAGGGTGTGTTTGGTTTATGCCCCAGCTAGCCCCACCAATTTTTTGGCATGACCAAAGCTAGGGCACAACCAAAAAATTGGCAAGTTATCCTTGTTTGGTTTAGATCCATTGTGCCTACCAATTTTTTGGCAAAATCGGTGAAGCCACCATTTGGTTTGCTGCCAACTAAACATAACAAAGTTTGGGACTTACGATTGATCCATGCTTCATTTTATCCATAGTCGATAAAAAAATGTGACACATAAGCTTTTTAACTACAATACGCTGAAAGAAACGAAAATTGGCATGCAAAATCTCAAATGTACGTTACATTTGTCACACAAAAGAATAATCTTTTTTGAGATAAAATTCCTGTCTTCTAGGAGTATTTTTTTTAAAAGGGTTTCAGAAGTATTAGTTTTTATTTAGGACATTCAGGATTATTTTTTTAAGGCATATTCCGGATTAGTTGTATGAGTTAGGGCTGCTCTGATAAACAAATTAGGTACGGGGTTTGCTAATTTGTTTGGTAAGTACCTGTCTTGCTGCATGCACCTGCCGGTTAGTTGAGCCAAAAAAAGAGTACGTATCACCTGAAGATAAGGAAATTGGAGAGATATGCGGACCAATAAATACGTTTCCAGAGTAAATCGCTGGTTAACCGCTGCAATAATTAAGTGGGTCCCACAGAGAGAGCGGGCGAGATAGTTGCCAATTTTTTGGCGCAACTTTTCCGCGCCATCAACTCGCGCTCGCGTTGGCAAGAATCGTACTGGTCAGTCGTAGGCGCGTGGGGCGAGCCAAAATTTTGGTTGCCATCCAAACGCTCACCAATTTTCGTGGGCTTGCCAATTTTTTTGGTATGGTTGCTATTGGTTGCAATCCAAACACACCCATACACTTAACTGCGTGCTACTGTAGTACGGGTCATTCCTAACGTACGTGCCACTGTAGTTGGGTGCTGGTCAGTGAGTGGAAGACGCTAGCTCTCAGCTCAGCTCCCTCAGTCTCCCTCAACTTTCTTCCAATCGATCGATCCATCCATCCATCGGTGCAGCTCGTCCTCGGCACTGGCGATGGAGACGGCAATGGAGTCCGGCGACGACCCCGCGTTCGTCGCGGAGGGCACCGTCACCTGCATCAGGCTTGCCGTCACCTCCAACCAGGAGATCGTAACTACCAAGCCTTTCTTCTCCTCCTCTTCTCTTTCTTCATCCCAACAAACCATGGCCTCTTCATCTTCTCCTCCTCCTTGTTCTTCATCTTGCACCTTGAGAGCAAAACAGTAAGCGATTAACTAACGATCGACATTAATGATCATGTGTAGGTGAAGGCGCAGCCGATGAAGGAGGAGTTCCCGGTGACGCACCCGAGCCAGCTGGCTGGGAACCCAGCGCTGGGCCTACCGCTGCAGCTCGGCCACTGCGACTCCTGCGGCGCCACCGACCTCGCCAAATGCGAAGGTGACTCACTGCTTGCTCTCTGTTTTATACCTGCTATAAAATCAACCCCAGTAGCTTGCTTGGTTAGCCGTCCAATTAATCCATGCACGGAGAAAAAGAATGGAAGTATCACTATACGTCTGCAAACATGCTTGGCTAGCCCATCAATTAAGCTAGTTTGCAAAGAGAAAAATAATGGAATCATCAGTAAACGTCTGCAAACATGCGGCTAAAATTTTCGACAGTTCAGCATGTGTTAAGTTGGAAACCAAATCCAAGTTTGACAAAACTAAACTAGCTGTTTACTGGAGCATAGGTAATTAAGTTGGGTGTGATAGGGTAAGCTGCAGCTGTTTGGCAGTTCTGCATTGCCTGGGACTTTCAAGTCATCAGAAGATATGTTTTTTTTAGAGGTTTTTGTGAAGAAAATAAACAGAAATCTCGGTCATGACTCACCTGATTTTCTAGGTTTCTACAAACAGTGGTGTGTCCCTTTAATTTAGCGATGAATAGTGCCACTTCACGTCTACAAACATGCAGATAAAACTTCTTGGTGAGCTAGCTAGTTCAGTGTGTGATAATACTGCACAAATAGTTCGGAACCGGATTTGAGATCATTTTTCAGGCTCCTGAAACTAGATAGAACCAAACTGAATGACATTCAACTAAGTCCAATTTACTGGAACTTCAGTAGTTACCTAGGCAAGATCACTTTGCTAGGATAGTGCCACTTCACATCTACAAACATGCACCTATTTTATTTTATTTTTTATCAGGTAGCTAGTTCAGTGTGTGATAATCCTGCAAAATTAGTTCAGTGTGTGACAAGTTTGGAACCGAACTTGAGATTATTTTTCAGGTTCCTGAATCTAGATAAAACCAAACTGAACGATATTTAACTAAAGTTCAATTTATTCGAGCACAAGTAGTTACCTAGGCAAGATCAGTCTGTTGAAACACAAATAGTTTGATATGATAACAGCTGATCTGACTACTCACTTGAGTGTTATACATTGTCAGAGTATTCTTGTAAAATCAGTTCTGCATCAGCATTTGTCTCAACTGATAGGATAGGTATCTCTTGTTCCTAAACTTTCGGCAATACTCAAAAAACTGGGCTGAAATAACAGCATCTCACTCCACCTGCAAAATATTCAGCTAGTCAGTTTACTGGAACATAGAAAAATTAATTACCTCGGTTAGATCACTTTCTAGGAACATAATAAACTGTTGGATATGATAATGGTCACACCTGGCCGGTAAAAATCAATGCCCCAGCATTTATCTCAACTGATATAGTGTGTTCCTGAGCTGAGCTGTCAAAGTGATTGTTGTCATGACATCGATTCTGCCCACCTGGAAATTTTGCATGCACATCCATGTTAGGTTCTGCAATCTTTTGTCTAAGATTCTGAATCAGCCCATATATGTGCATACTGCACCTTCATTTATTTTTTTCTGACAAAACTCGTCTTCTCATGGCTGTCTGAAGGTCATTTCGGGTTCATCAAGCTGCCCGTGTCCGTCTACCACCCAAGCCATATTGCCGAGCTGACGACGATACTCAACATGATCTGCTTCAGCTGCCTCCAGTTCAAGAACTGCAAGGTACATGCAGAAATTAAACCCTGCCCGAGCAATACTTTGATCAGTGATGTAGTGGCTAGCATTAACATGGAATTTCTGTACTTTGCAACAGAAACAGAAAAGTGCGGAAAAGAAGAGCAACTTCACCTCGTGTTCATACTGTCAGGTTCAGGTAATTAAGTAATAACTGATAACTGATGAAGAAGATCAAACTGTTCAAGTCACCTTTAAGATTGCATTAGTAGGGTCAGGTTGGTCTGCACAATATGCACATTCATATGAGAAAGAATACTAAGGTACCGAATCGATTGATAGATACATAAATAACTGAAATGGTGACGGTGAGAAATAACTTCTTCGGAAAAGTTGCTAGCAGAGATAGCATTGAGCAGTTAAATACAAAACAAGTGCAAGTAGTTCAGCTTAAACACTTGAGCAGTCAGAGAAGATGATGAGCTGAAATTTGGAGGTGACACTAGCATAACTTTGATCTTCCCAGAAAGATTTATGATCCGATTCAAAAGCAACAGGTGCATGCATCAACTACAATATCAATTATCTCCAAAGGAAGCAGATGTCATGCTTTATTTTAACACACATTGTTCAGTAGCCTACACATTTATGATCCGATTCAAAAGCAGATGCCAGACTTGTAAACTTGTACGAAGGGGGTACACAAGTTAACCGAGCAAGCTAGTGGCCGTATTATGCTCCTCTTTGTAGCAATCTCGGCAATGACCATGGTTTTCGCTATTCTAAATGTATTGACCATGTTCAGACAACTTTGGGATTGGCTGGGGGTCAGGTCAGGTGACCGATTTTGGAATTTTGGTCAGTTAATTTTTGATCTGCAGTTCATTCCAGATCATACAAACAGAGAAACATTGATGCACAACAACAAAATGGCTGGCCTAAATTCTCTGCTAGTCGATTTTTGCAGCAGCCAAACTCAGGCCTATGCTCAGAAAAAGAGAGTGAGGCCCACAAAGACAGTACTTCGGCTGAGTCCAAAACATACCCTCTAACCCGATAGCTATGGATCATAGAAATTGAAAAAACAGCACATGGCTAATTATTATGTAAAAAAAAAATGCATTGCTTATAGAAATTGAATCAACAAATCACAGAGATATGTGATGGTATTAGAAAGAAGATTTCTAGAAAACAAATTGACGGCGGCCTGGATGACCAAATGTTTTCTAGAGAAGAAAAGATTTTAGGCAGCCTATTACCTGTCCTTGAGAAAGAATGATAAAAAATGATCAGATGGAGATAAGGCTTTCTAGATAAGAAGGGATTTTCAGGCAACCTACTTTTTTGAACGGTGTTTCAGGCAACCTACTGGGAGTGGTGTTTCTAGATAAGAAGGGATTTTCAGGCAACCTACTGGGAGCGGTGTTTGGGCACCCGGGCCTAGATGATACCTAGGATGTACAGTAAATTCGAAAAAAATTAGAAAGCAAATTCAAAACATTCTGAATTTTTTCGTGGTGCAACATGCTCCTGTGTGTGTTGTCCGTGTAAAATGTGGTGATGTTTAGACATCCGATGAGCTCGTGGCAAAAGGAAAAATTTCAAGTGTCTGAGCAAATTTTGAAAACAACATTGTTCAACCCGATTTTATCCTTTCGGACACGAGCTTGTCAAATGTCCAACACTCTCAAAATTTGCATGAACACCACGCATTTGAGCATCTTACACCACAAAAAAAATCGGATTTGTTTTTAGTTTTCCCGCTATTTTTTTATATTTTACTGCTCATCATGTGCGGATGAGCCCAGGCTCCGAACTGAATTATCACAACCAGTTTAACATTCCTAAAGAAAGAAGCAAAACACAATAATAAATAGACATAAGCACTCGGCCCTTTGCAACCACAAAACAGAGGCTTGCCTGATACTTGGGCTTGGTCTGAAAGATATCAAAGAACCCAATACTTGGTAAGACACAAGACAAAAACTTGCACACAACTTTGCACCGAAATTACACTTTCTGTAATATGCAAAGAATAAGCATATAATTAATGCAATTTTTGCACCATAGTATAATTTACACATATATTGTATAGTACTTGTATGTGCACACACACACACTGAAATCCAATATGTTGTTTCCTAAGGAAGAATGAAATAGTGACATTAGTATTACCCTTTAAGATGAAAGAGAATGGAAAATAAAAGAACTAATGACAAAATTTGCACACAATTTATAAATAAATTGAAATTCTTTTTATAATATGCAAGAATGACATACAATAGTCAAATTTTAGTAAAAAGTAAGTTTCTAAGAAGGAATGAATTCATGGACTGGTATTACCCTTGAAGAAGAAAGAAAATGGAATGAAAACTAAAAAAAAAGCTTTCTATGGAAGAATTAATTAGTGACATTGGTATGACCCATTAAGAACAATGAAAATAAAATAAGAAGTCAAACAATTTCCTTTAAATAGCTTTCTATGAAAGAATGAATTAGTGACATCATCATTATCCTTTAAGAAGGAAGAAAATAAAATGAAAAATAAAAAACATGCACACAATTTTGCTCTAAAATTGCACTTTTTGTAATATGCCAAGAATAATAATATAATAGTGCTATTTTGCATGCTAATATAATTTACACACACATTATATATATATTCTTTGTGTGTATGCATTTACACACGTCAACATCCCAAAAATATCCATAAAGAAAAAAAGAAAAACCGTCTAAGAAAAGGGAAAAACAAAAGCAAAAAAACGAATAAGAAAAGAAAAAGGCAATGGTTGCTAGCACTCACACGTACGTACGTACGTGTGCACCACCACAAAAAAGAAGTGACGATTATCTTCAACGGTGAAATGCACCAAAAAGAGCCAACTAGCTTCGTCTCTCGAGCTCGAAACGTCCTTAGAAAAAGCATGGGGATATTGAAGGACTACCCTGGGGTCGACTCGCGTACGGCCGTACGGGCCTTTGGCGAGCAGCAGCAGGAGGCGGGGCGGGTATACAGCACACAGCTCAAATTAAGCCTTGAGATAGCCAAGTAGTCGTCACAACTGACCACAAGATGGCGTCGCTGGCCAGGGCTGCCCGTCTCCTGGTGGTCGCGTTGCTGGTCGTCTTCTCCGCTGCTGTCACGGGCTGCCACGGAGTTCACAGGGAGATCAGCGGTAATTAGTGCCTGCCCCTGAACCAAGGTTTACGATTTCGAAGTGGCAAAAATTTCGCTCACCCTCGAAATGATCGAAATTTCGGAAATTTCAAAAATTTCGAAAATTGTTTCGTACAAATCAGCGAAATTTTTGTTTGAATTCAAATAATTTTAAATTTAAGCTGATAGATAAAAGAACGTGTAGCACAGAAATAACACAATTACACATCTAGCCTGATGGTTAATCCGAAGCCTAAAAAGGTGCTGGTTGCAGTTTGAATCTCAGCTAGGACATTTTTTTTGCCACAAATGTATATTTGGTGCAAAAAAATAAAAATGATGGTAACCATGATTCAAACTCACAACCTACTGATCATTAGACAACTTTCCTACCGCTACACTACAATAATACATATTAATTCGAGCTGATCCATGTTCATTTTTAATTAGAATTCAAACCAACCGAAATTTCTTGAACGAAAGGCAAAAATTTCGCTCATCCTCGAAATTGTCGAAATTTCGAGAAATTTCGACGAAATTTTAAACCATGCCCTGAACTAACCGGCCTCAAAACTAATGTTTCTCGTTATGAAATTCTGAAATTCGTTAGGCAAAAAAGTTGGAGTGATCATGGATGCATGCCTGCGTTTCTTTTCCAGGTCGACCCGGGTCAATCCCAAGCACACCGCCTGGTATCACTCCCCGTCCCCACATTCTGATTCCATGCGGCCGCGGACTATTTTGATGCCCACCGCCGCCACGCGGTGTCGGTGCACCTCCCCCTCGCCCGGATAACGGAGGGCAGCCTTGATGCATGCAAGCTAGCTAATTCTTCCACGTACGGCCAAAGTCAACTATATATTTTCGCAATAATATGCGCTCGATCGTGTATTGATAATAAAACTTGTGTATGGCCCTGCCCTCATGTGGTTGTGCACTTAATTTTTTGTTTTGAACTTTGGGTGTGAACTTAATTAGTTACAACGTGTAATCAATAAAACTGCTTCCGTTCAGAATCGTAATAAAAAGGACTCCTTTTATAGTACATCCTGGCAATTTGGGCCATTTATTTTTGGTGATTGGACGGCGAGATCAGGCAATACTACACCTTCCTCTCAAAAAAAGCAATACTACACCTGACTTCCGATAGTATTGAGTGGTCAAGGGTATTTTTGGTAATTCATTGCTTATCACTCCCGCGAGGATGTTCCCTCCAAAAACGATTGGAGGCAGAGATGGAATTATGAGTGTTCATTCTTTCTTCAAACCCACCCAACCCCCCCCCCCCCCCCCCCCCCCCCCCCCCCCCCCCCACCCCCCCCCCCCCCCCCCCCCCACCCCCCCACCCCCACCCCAACCCCCCCCCACACACCCCCACCCCGCGCATCGTCCCACCCTCTATCGTTGTCGCCGCCGCCATAGACCAAAACAAGATTCAGAAGCTCGAGGTGTAGATTCTAATCATTCTCCATTAACAAATAAATTCCCTGTTTGTTTATTTCATGTATGATGTGCTGTTTGATCTTGATGGTGATCGATAGAAATTTAGCAAACGGGTGTGTGCGTGCAAGCATGTGCGTGGGTGTATGTGAGCACACGCCTGCGCGCGCGCGCATATGTGGTGTGCGTGTGCGCGCCTCTCTGTGTGTGTGTGTGTGTGTGTGTGTTTGTGTATGCGTGCGCGTGTGTGGTGTTTGCGCGCGTCTCTCTCTCTCTCTCTCTCTCTCTCTCTCTCTCTCTCTCTGCGCGCGCTCGCGCACAAAAGCTTGTTCTTCAAACCTTGATACATCCTTTCCTCGTTTGGATATGTGTCTATGCAGTACGATATGTCTCTCTTAGAATATCTTCATTTACCATTGATTTCTGTGGCACAAAGGGACAACAACAAAAATAGGCTGCTCCCTCGCCATGTAAAGTAAAAATTTCTAGTCTTGCCTTCTTGAATGCGCTTCTTAACTTGCTGCAACAACCGATCTTGTTATAGCGCATCCAAAACTCGCTCCAGTATTGCTAACTGAACGGAAAGAAGTGAAACACGACTGCTTGGATAGAGTGGGATAGATCTACAGTTTTACTATTTTTTCAGCCGTTTGTTTTTAAATTCGAGGTAATATCACTGGTAGTCATAGAACTTGCGCTGGATGTTCAGTTTGGTGCCAAAACTCTGAAAATACGAATTTGTGGTCATCTAACTTGTTGTCTGGTGCAAATACGGTGCTTTCTACTATATGGGCGCACACCTTGACTTTGCGAGCATGGCATGGCCCACATGTCAGTGGATGAGAGTAGAAAATTTTCAGATAACGCCCTAGATTTATTTTAATTACGCAGAAAAGCCTAGGTGGGCCCACCTGTCGGTGCAAATACGGTGCTTTCTACTATATGGGCGTACACCTTGACTTTGCGAGCATGGCATGGCCCACATGTCAGTGGATGAGAGTAGAAAATTTTCAGATAACGCCCTAGATTTATTTTAATTACGCAGAAAAGCCTAGGTGGGCCCACCTGTCAGTCAAGAGTATAAAAGAGAAAAATCACGCTGAAAGGTTTCGAACCGGAGACCTACTGCTTGGGCGCTCACCTGCCGAACCACCACAACAACTCAAATAGGATGCTTAATTTGGATCTTTACGTCTTATATCCCTTTTCCTGAAACACATAGGCGCATCAGCTGAGATGGGCTATGGCAAGTGCACCCCATTTTGCACCATTGTTGAAAAAACATTGTAGATAGTACGTCAATTATTATCTCTGTAATAAAAATAATATTTAAATATTCGTTTGTTACAAATATTGTAACTACAAATGAAACAACTTACTTTTAATTTGTTCACGTATTATTTTTAAAATACTTGTATAATTTATAATAATACATGTATTTCTAAAATTACAATTAAAAATATTATTTTAATTATACAAACATTTCAATTATTATATGCACATGTTAATAGTTCAATGTTTGTATAATTAAAAATATTCATAATTTAAATTTTAAACTGTTGATATGGATATTCTATCATATCTAATATATAAATTATATAATATTTTTTGATATTAGTCATGAGTAAAAAAATCTCTATTAACTATACATTTTTTATACATTAAACATATTTATTTGATAAAAATTTCAAACGTCCGTATTTAACTAACATTTTTTTATATAATACACAGGTTTATATTTAAATATTTTATGTACTAAGCAACACTGGTGTGTATATTTTTAACACACAAACATTTGAGCATAATTTTATTACCTACGTTAAAGAAAATAGCGCGTGGAAAATCGGCCGCAGTATCTGCAGCATGTTTAAGCTTCGCATGATGCCTGGTTCAATAAAAGATGTTATCCACATAAGGCAGTAAATCGTCAGTGGCTTTGTGGCCATAGCGGCTGCTGTTTTAATTGTTGGTCGCGGGTTCGAGACCTCGCTGGCCTGGCCCCTTTCTTGTGTTACAATTTGCTCATTTATGTGCAGTACAGGTGGTCGGTCTTTCCCATGAATAAAAAGATATGAGGGGTTTTCATGCAAAAATACATTGCAGTGCTTTTTTTTGCAAAAAATACAAGGGTGTTCTTTGCAAAAATTAACCGCGCACTCGCTGACAGGTTTGGCCCGTACACACAGATGAGTCCACATACCCGCGTTGTGACCGTATCTGCACGCTTGAGTCAAGTTAGATGACCACAAATCCGTATTTTTAAAGTTCTAGCAGCAAACTGAACATTCAATGCAAGTTTTGTGACTCACAATGGTATTACCTCTTTAAATTCGGCTTAGGCCATTTTTCTATCTGTTGGATCCACACGAATCTCTGCGCGCCGGTTTGTCCTCAGTCTCTATGTACCGGGTCGTCCAGTCGCGGTTTTTTTTGTCGTTGGGTTTTCGGGTTCGCGGGTCTTGGGTCTCCTTTTCTTCAATCAGTGTGTGCCAAGAGGGGATTGGCCGAGGCGGGCGGAGACGGCGGAGGGAAGTAGGGACTCCTCGCCGGTGATTAGCGGCAGGTCGGACAGGTGGAGATGGCGCGCGGCGGGTCCCTGGGCAAGGAGGGCTTGTATGCGGGAGGCGTGCTTCATAGGGACGGCCGCACGTAGGAGAGATGTTGGTCTGGAGCTCGGCAGAGCTCACCCGTCGTGCTCGCCATCAGCAAGCGCCCGTCGGTGTGGGAGATAGTAGTACCGCCGCCGGCGGGGCGCAAGGTATTTCCCTCCTATCTCCCTGCTGTTCTCGCTCTGCCCAATTTTTTTCCTGTTTGCTATATGTGATATGCCTCTCCCCGCGGTCCATTCAGTTCATTGTCATGGTCGCCGTTCATAGAGCTCGTCGCAGGGGTTGCTCAGTTAGCTAGTTTTCTGTCCAGGAATGTTGTGATAGCTTAGTTTATCAGAAACGCTCCTGAATTTTTTGCATCCACCTATCTGCGCGTGTACCCCTTTCCCCAAATCCCCTCGTCAATTGTTGGGTGTAGATCTCCTGTTCTAACGAAGTGTTGAGTGCCATGTTTTAATCACTATGCAGATGGTATGACAGTAGGTATACGAGGATTTTTAGGCATTGCTGGTGATTCGAGTATGTTGGGAGGTTCTGTGCAATGTGGAGTCATGACACTGGTGGCCATTCAGGCTGCGTTCTGTTGATGTAGCATGGAGGAAGGAATATTCTGAATCCTTTTTTTCATAGTCAGTATCTTCCAGCCTGAAAACATGCACACGATCTATATGTTTTTATAAGCAGGGAGGTCATGGTTTTCTTACTGCACATGTTTTATCTGTACTCATCTTTTCTTTGTAGTTGAGTGAATGAGAGCTAGGTTTTGGTACTAGCTTATTCAGTATTTAAGCATGTTATATATATAGATTATTCAGCTTCAGTATTTTCTTCATTCTGGAGATGTTTTTTGCTTTTTTCAGGCCTGAATTTTTGGGAGCAAGCTCATGGTAATGTTTTGGATGCGCTTTTTTCATGCTAAAACGGACGGACCTGAATTTTTTCTTCCGCTATCTGCTATGTACTGGCTTTTTATAATTCTTCAATAGGTTTTCTTTAGGTTTTCAGGGCTGTTTTCTCTGCACCAACACTTGTTTTGATTTTCTGGTGTAGGTGCTCTATTGTTTTTCTTTACAACCAGGCTAAATCAAGGATGGGGTGTTCATTTTTGCATTTTTATAGTGCCCCCAACACACATTTTTGCATCAACAAATATGTGTTGTTCAGTTTGTGGTCATCTCAGTTTTTTCATTGTTTAGTTAATAGTTCTCGGTTTTTGTAAGTAGTTTAGGTGTCCATTTTCTTCAGTTTCGTCAGTTAGTTTCATTCTTCATTATTTTCTTCAGTTTTTAGTCTTCAGAGTTAGTTCTCAGTTTTTGTAACTAGTTTTTTTTTTTTTTGAAAAGGAGGATGACCCCCGGCCTCTGCATCAATCGATGCATGCAGCCATATTATTAAATAAAAACATAACAAAGTCTTAGGTCCAAAGTAGCTCATAAACTGAGCAGAAGTCGAAAGAAAAAAAGTCTGAAAAGCGCCACAACCGGCGATATAAAACTGAAAAGTGCCACATCCGGCGATAAAAAACAAGCTACGATGCCTACACACCTAGCCTATTATTAGCTCGCCACCCAAATCGGCTGAAGATAGCCCATGCTACCGTCTCCCAGCGGTTGCACCCAATACCCATAAGCTCCCTGAAGTCCGCATGAGTGAGTAAGGACCACATACGGATCCAAGCTGTAGCTCTGTTTGTAAGTAGTTTAGGTGTCATTTTCTTCGGTTTCGTCAGTTATTTTCATTCTTCATTATTTTCTTCAGTTTTAGTCTTCAGAGTTAGTTCTCAGTACCCCTCCAAGGATCAATTCCTTCCAGTTATTAGTCTTCAGTAACCCTAAGTATCTCATTCTTTTTCAGTTTTTACGTTTTTCCAATTTCCTAAGTATCTCAGTCATTTTTCTGTTTTCTCCGGTTCTCAGTTCCATCAGTTTGCTCTTCTGTATTTTCTCATCCTTCTGTTCAGTCTCTCTTTCTTAGTCTCTTAGGTTCCGAGTTTCGATCTTCTTCGTTTCTTCTTATCTAGTCTCTCTTTAGTTTTCTCAGTCTTAGTCTTCATATTTCAGTTTGTTTTTCAGTCTAATTCATTATCTGTCTTGTCATTCTTCTTTCCAAACTAGTGCCGGTTATCAGTTTTTCTGTATTTCTTTCTAAATTCTTCTTCAGTCTCCCTTTCCTCATTTAGCCCTTGCCCTGTCGCGGTTAGTATGTCACTGATTACCGGAAAAAGGGCATGTGGCCTCGTAAGTTTTGTCATTCTTTCAATTGGTCTTCATTCTATTACACGAGTCAATTGTTTACCTCAGTCTGTCAGTCTAAGAAGCTTACTTATTTATCAGTGTTCGAACCTTTAGTCCATCGCTCTTCATTGGTTAAGCGGCTTACTTTTCATTTCGTCAATGTACAATCCTTTCGTTTATTTTAGCAGTCAATCAATTTTAAGCTTACATTCATTTTTGTCGGTTTCTTTTCTCTTTCCTTGTGTCTTTGCGTTGGGTAGGGATCCACTGATTTGCTTCAATTCTTTTTATCACAAGTTTGGGGTGCTTTTATTACGGGCATCAGGGTGCTATTTTAGTCTCTATTTTTCTAGATCCGCCACATGCATTCGTATGTAGTCCCCCTTGAAGTTAATTTATTGTCAACTTAGGTTACTCATTCCTTAGTTTTTGAATTTGTTCTTGGCTCTATTCTGAAATCCGTGTTTTTAGATATACACTTGTTCTTTTTAGTATGCATTCTCTTTTTCAAGTCTATCAGTTTTGCAAGTTTAACATGCATGAGGAGAGCCAGTATTTTCTGTTCTTCCTTTTTTAATTATTTACTTGCTATTTTATGCAGTTTGTCTCATGCGACTTAAGGGCCGAATTAAACGGGGCAACTGGCGGCCGTCTGCTCTTTGAGGAATGTGACAGGCGCTTTCATCAGACTGAACAATCTCAGTGATAAAGATTTGGTCCATTTTTGTACTGGATGGATCAGTGCCAAAGTTCTAGATTTGCATGTTCCGCCACCGCCCAACCATGCTGAGCTAGCAATTGTGGCTGTTGTGTTTACCCAAGGCATCAGGTTGTGAGACGAGTATGCAAATTTATACCAAACCCTGCCGGCGGCCGATGGATTCATTGGTATTCCATTTTGTGCACCGTCTGACAAAGACCAACGTTGTCGACCACGTGATGGTATGTTTTCTGTTTTTTTACTTTCCTGTGTTTTTAGCTTCTTTTTCTCTTTTTTTCTCTTGTTGTCTTTTTTTGCTCATGAAAGATTTTTCTGCACGGTGGTGACTGACTCACTATCTTATTTTTCTTTGTCTTTCTATTTTTGGACCGATGAGAAAAACCAGAAATTACTTTTCAAGGTAGCTTCCAGCCTGACCACCCCTGAGGAAGGCATGGCTGGACTACAATCGGAGCAGAGATTGTAAGAATTACTGTGTACAAGACATCAACGGATGGCTGTAGGAACAACACTCTGAATGAACTGAATATGATGGTTGTCTTCAACACCATGTAAGCAGCAATTTGTTTGTGCAATAAGAGATGTGGTTGCAGTAGTAGTGAGCACTCAGTCCTCTATGTGATTTTCCATATATGTAACCCCGCAGTTTCAAGAACTACGTGTGTTCTTTTCTCTGTGTTATCAACTAGATGTAAATTGTTACCTGAAATATTTATGTGTGCATTTTTTGTACGGTTAGAAACACAAGAAATGTGTGGTAAAACCTTGTGTTTTTTGTGTTTTGCTATTACACAACATAGTTGGTTTTCTTCCTTCAGTTTTTTGTTAATATAAGAGGAATGTTCTCATTTCTGAAAGTGTTTTTTTAGGAGATCATTATATCATTTCTTCAGTCTTTCACTGCTCTCACATATTTTTTTTTCTTCCTATTATGCTGGATGAATAAGCTAACACATGCAGGTTTTACAAAAAAAAATAAAAAATCTCAGTCCAACACAGAACGGTGGGGGTGGGGTGGTAGTTTCTTTTTTGGTCTGTGTGTGGACTATACCTGGCCATATCTCGGGCCGGGCCGGGCCAAAAAAAGCCCGGTGCTGAAAACCCAGGCCTGAGCCCGGCCCGGCCCGACCACCGGGCCTACTAAATCGGGCCCGAGCCCGGCCCGAACCTGGAAAAGCCAGACACGGCCCGCTCGGCCCGGCTCGATCACGGCTAAAAAACCATTTTTCACAGGCCCGAGCCCAGCCCGATCTGTCTGTCGGGCTTGATTTTCAGGCCCGAGCCCGGCCCGATGGCATGTTCGAGCTCAGCTCGGCCCGGGATTTTCGGGCCTGGTCGGGTCGGGCCGTCCGGGCCGGGCTGCCCATGGCCAGGTCTAGTGTGGACGCTAACGTGTTTTTGCGAGTGGCCCGAGGAGAGATCCAAGAGGGGAGGTAGAATTCGACCTGAAGCTGCTACTAAAACAGACGTTTTTTTAGAATAGACCACGGACTGAAATTGCAAAATACACGTGTCAAAAACTGACTGGACAAGAAAAACGACCTAAACCAAATGAAAAATCACACGTCTGATAACTAGACACTAGATCTATTGCTAGAGGTAGATACATCTAGACCTCCAAGCCGAGGCACGAAGCAGCGAAGATAGTTCAGTTAGATTTGCGATTGTTGGAGTGATTTTTTTAGAAAGAACCACTAGTAGAAAAACGACCTTACGTTCACCTCATTAGTCCCTGTTCAATTACGGCCCAGTACTAATGTGACCATTAGTTCCGATTCCAACGGTTAGGCCACAGGCATAATTAGTCCCGATTCGTGGCGTACCTCTAGTCCCGGTTTGTGACACAAACCGGGACTAAAGGGATGGTGGCAGGCTGGCGTAAGGCTGGGGCCCCACGAGCCCCTTTAGTCCCGGTTTGTATAACAAACTGGGACTAGAGGCGCTCCTATATAGACTCTTCGTTCAGCCCGAGCCCATTTTCCCCTTTCCTCTCCTCTATGTTCTTCTCCCTCTTACTCGAACCCATCCTTCATTTTTGCCAAAATTTGTCAAGATTTGAAGGCATCCCATCCATCCAAATGTTCACAAAGGTTAGCAACTTTGTCCTTTCATCTCTTATTGCTAGATTAGCTCTTGCAATACTCTATAAATATAGTGATTTGTGGGTTTTAGTTTGGGAGTAATTATATGTGGGAGTTTATTTGATTTATATGCAATTTGAGTTCAAATTAACTTCTTAGTTTGCATATGTAGGTGTGGTTTACTTAGTGCCTTCCCATCCCCGTTCTAACCATCGTCGATCGCCTGCACCGTCCCGTCGCCGGCACTGATGTCTACTACACAACTTGTTCTTATAGACTCGTGTTGGGCCTCCAAGCATAGAGTTTTGTAGGACAGTAACAAATTTCCCTCAAGTGGATGACCTAAGGTTTATCAATCCGTGGGAGGCGTAGGATGAAGAAGTCTCTCTCAAACAACCCTGCAACCAAATAATAAAAAGTCTCTTGTGTCCCCAACACACCCAATACAATGGAAAATTGTATAGGTGCACTAGTTCGGCGAAGAGATGATGATAAAAATGTAATATGGATGGTAAAAATATATTTTTGTAATCTGAATAAATAAAAACAGTAAGGTAGCAAGTGATAAAACGAAGCACAAACGGTATTGCAATGCTTGAAAACAAGGCCTAGGGTCCGTACTTTCGCTAGTGCAATCTCTCAACAATGCTAATCTGATTGGATCACATAACCATCCCTCAATGTGCAACGAAGAATCACTCCAAAGTTCTTATCTAGCGGAGAACATAAGAAGAAATTATTTGTAGGGTACGAAACCACATAAAAGTTATTCTTTCCGTTCTATCTATTCAAGAGTTCGTACTAAAATAACACGAAGCTATTCTTTCCGTTCGATCTATCCAAGAGTTCGTACTAAAATAACACCATATGATACGCATCAACCAACTCTAATGTCACCTAGATACTCCAATGTCACCACAAGTATCCATGAGCTAATTATACGATACGCACCAAACAATTTCAGATTCATAATACTTGATCCAACACAAAGAACCTCAAAGAGTGCCCCAAGATTTCTACCGGAGAAACAAGGACTTAAACATGCATCAACCCCTATGCATAGATTACCCCAATGTCAACTCGGGAATCCGCGAGTTGAGTGCCAAAACATACATCAAATGAATCAATATAATACCCCATTGTCACCACGGGTATTCATATGCAAGACATATATCAAGTGCTCTCAAATCCATAAAAGTATTCAATCCGATAAAACGAAATATCAAAGGGAAAACTCAATTCATCACAATAAGATAGAGAGGGAAAAACATCATATGATCCAACTATATTAACAAAGCCCGCGATACATCAAGATCGTGCCATCTCAAGAACATGAGAGAGAGATTAAACACATAGCTACTGGTACAAACCCTCAGCCCCGAGGGTGGACTACTCCCTCCTCATCATGGTGGCCATAGGGATGATAAAGATGGCCTCCGGTGATGATCTACCCCTCCGGCAGGGTGCCGGAACGGGGTCTAGATTGCTTTTTCGTGGCTACAGAGGCTTGCGGCGGCGGAACTTCTAATCTAGGGTTACCCCGAGGGTTTTTGGAATATTTGGGAATTTATAGGGCGAACAGGCGGTACGGGAGGCCACCGAGGTGGGCACAACCCACCTGGGCGCGCCCTGGTGGGTTGTGCTCTCCTCGGAGCTCCCCTCTGGTACTTCTTTGGCCCACCGGGTGTCTTCTGGTTCAGAAAAAATCTCCAAAAATTTTCACTGCGTTTGGACTCCGTTTGGTATTGATTTTTTGCGATGTAAAAAACAAGCAAAAAACAGCAACTGACATTAGGCACTATGTCAATAGGTTAGTCCCAAAAAATGATATAAAGTTGCTATAAAATGATTGTAAAACATCCAAGAATGATAATATAACAGCATGAATACTTCATAAATTATAGGTACGTTGGAGACGTATCAGCATCCCCAAGCTTAATTCCTACTCGTCCTCGAGTAGGTAAATGATAAAAGAAATAATTTATGGAGTGTGAATGATAGCAAAGTGCATAAGTTTGATCAATGATGATTTCAATCACTTTTCCTAGCATCATAACATCAACTCTTTCTCATAAAACTCATCATGGTAAAGTAGCAACCAATTCACATGCTAAGGTTCAAACAATGAATTCTCTTGAAACTCAACATCCTATATTATTAGTCACCAAATGATTGCAATTCAACTTATTCAACAGAGTCTAAGTAAGAGCTCCACATACTCAATCATCATATAGTCTTTCATGATTGCTACTACTCAAAGCATATTCTTAGAACAAATGGCATCCATCGAACACAGAGAAAGATAGGGGCTTAATGTTTCGCCTCCCAACTCATTTATCATAGAGATAATTGTCAACAATAATAAATCATGATCAAATATATTTGACTGGTCATATGTGCCTAGATCTTCCCCCACCACATGATGCTTGCCAACTAGAGAATAACTGAGGTTGAATGAGGATGTAAACTATTGACTCTTTGCATAAAAGTAAATACTGAAAAGTAAAAGATAGGCCCTTCGCAGAGGGAAGCAGAGGTTGTCATGCGCTTTTTATTTGGATGCCCATGCTCTTAATGCAAAGGAACGTCACGTTATATTGCCCCTTATGATAGCAACCTTTATTATGCAGTCTGTCACTTTTATTACTTTGCCATCACAAGTTTGTACAATGCTCAATTTTCCCTTACAATAAAAGATCAAACATATTTAGGAGCAATTTTTATTGCTTTATGCACCGATGACAACTTACTTGATGGATCTTATTCAATCCATAGGTAGATATGGTGGACACTCATGGCAAGAAACTGGGTTTAAGGGTTTTTAGATGCACAAGTAGTATCTCTACTTAGTACGAATTTTTGGCTAGCAAAAGATCCTAGGCAAACACCACATGTTGGAGCATCCATAACAATATAACTTCTATGCAAATATACACAACCATAACTCATTACGTTGTCTTCCTTGTCCAACTTCAACTAATTTGCTCAAGTTTGAAAATAATTAATGGGTATTCACAATCATAGAAGATGTCCAAGATAATATATTTGTATCTGAAAGTTCTCTTCCTTATACTAATCATTCATGAATTGCTTGTATGTCCAATATTGTGATTGTCAAGCTTCAAAAGATTTCACTTTCTAAACCCAATGTGAAGCTACTACTAGGCATGATATGAACATATAATTTCAACTTCATGATATTCAATTCATTCAACAATTTACTCATAGGATATAAGTGAAGCACGAGAGTAAATGAAAAACTACTCTAAAAAGATATAAGGGAAGATCAAGCGAGTAGTTAAGTAAATAGGTAGCTAATTGTGGACTCTCTCTTATTTAAAAAACTTTCAGATCTAAGTATTTTATTAAAACAGCAAGCAAAATGAAAATAAAATGACATTCCAAGGATAGAACAACTCATGTGAAGAAGCAAAAACTTAGGCTCAACCGATACTAACCGAGAATTCTTGATGAAGAAAGGTGGGATGCCTACCGGGGCATCCCCAAGCTTAGATGCTTGAGACTTCTTGAAATATTACCTTGGGGTGCCTTGGGCATCCCAAAGCTTGAGCTTTTGCATCTCCTTAATTCCTTTTATATCACGGTTTCCCTAAATCTTAAAAACTTCATCCACACAAAACTCAACAAGAACTCGTGAGATAAGTTAGTATAAATCAATGCAAAAACCTTATCATTCTCTACTGTAGAAAATCACTAAAATTATTATTCAACATTGCATACTAAATGCCTCTGCATATTTAATACTTCCATCCTCAAATAGAATCATTAAACAAGCAAACATATGCACACAATGCAAACATAACAGCAATCTGCCCAAACAGTACAGTCTGTAAAGAGTGCAATATTATTCATACTTACCTAACTCCAAAAATTCTGAAAATTTACCACACTGTAGAAAATTTATTATTGCTTACTGTGAAAAAAATTTCAATATTTTATCACATCCTTACTTTTCTGGAGAATTATTGCAACAGCGATAAATTTTCTGTTTTGAAACAGTAACTCATATATTTGCAAAATAAGCATGGTGATGGCTATCCTTGCCACTTTTATTGAAATAAAAGATGCAAAACATTATTATAGATAACATAAAGGAAATACTAATAAAATAAAATGACTCTCCAAGAAAAACTCATATCATGTGACGGATGAAAATATAGCTCCAAGTGAGGTTACCGACAATGTTGAAAACGAAAGAGGGGATGCCTTCCGGGGCATCCCCAAGCTTAGTTGCTTGGATATTCCTTGAATATTACCTTGGGGTGCCTTGGGCATCCCAAAGCTTAGGGTATTGTCACTCCTTATTCTCCTCATATCGATATCTCACCCAAAACTTGAAAACTTCAATCACACAAAACTTAACGGAACTTCGTGAGATGGGTTAGTATGATAAAGACAAATCATTCACTTTGGTACTGTCAAAGACAAGATTCATAATTGTTCTCACACAATGCCTACTTTACCTTATCATTTCTACAATTTATATTGAGCAATATAAGCCATAGAAACTAGAAAACAAGCAAACTATGCATTGAAAACAGAATCTGTCAAAAACAGAACAGTACGTAAAGATCTGAATTAAAGTCATACTTATGTAACTCCAAAAATTCTGAAAAATTAGGAAAACGTAGAAAATTTGTTTATCCATCAACTGTAAAAAAATTCAGAATTTTTCCACATTCCAGTAAAAGACAGGAATTTCTGCACTGGACAAAAAAGTTTCTGTTTTTGCACAGAATCAAGTCAGCTATCATCCACACTATCCCAAAGGCTTTACTTGGCACTTTATTGAAACAAAAGCTATAAAACATGATTACTACAGTAGCCTAATCATGTGAACATACAAAAATAGTAGGTAAAAGTGTTTGGTTGTCTCCCAACAAGCGCTTTTCTTTAATGCCTTTTAGTTAGGCATGATGATTTCAAAGATGCTCGCATAAAAGATAAGAATTGAAACATAACAAGAGCATCATGAATCATAAGTTCCTCTCTCATAATAATTTTCAATAGCATCATGAATATATGCATCAATATAACCATCACATAAAGCATTCTTTTCATGATCCAAAATCATAGAAAATTTATTACTCCCCATATAAGCAATTTTATTCTCATTCACAATAGTGGGAGTATCATATGAAACTTGAATACTAAAAATTGCTTCCACATTAAAAGAGTAATGTTCAGTAAAATGATATTCAAAATTATGACAATAATTATCACTACTTTTTATAACATAAGTATCATCACAATAATCATCATAAGTAGCAACTTTGTTCTCATCATAGATAGGAGGCATGCAATCATCATAGCAAATTTGATCATTCAAAGTAGGGGGACTAAAAAGATCATCTTCATTGAGCATATCATCCCCAAGCTTGGAAAAAACATTAATTGCAGCAAATAAGTTCTCAAACATGTCATTCTCATCAAACATAGCATCCCCAAGCTTGTGGCTTGGCATATCATAAGTATAATCACTCTCATCATTAATAGTATGAATAGCACCAATGGTATAGCAATTGCTATCATCATAATTTCCCAAGTTGGTGCCAAAAAGGTTTTTCCAAGATTATAATAAGTATCATTATCTTCCCAATCATAATTATCACAACAAGCAATAGGCATAACAAAATCATCATCAATTGTGCTCTCGGACATTGTGCCATAAGACAAAGAAGCAATATTATCATCAAGTGCATCATCTTCCATGATTATTTTTGATTCATTTTCATGAGGCACAACAATAATAGGAGCAACATTATTTGGGAGAGATTCCTTTTTACCTCTATTCTTTCTTCTTTTCTTCTTCTTCACCACATCATGTGTGGGTTTAATTAATTTTTTCAAGCTTTTTATTGATGAGATTGGTTGAATAGGGAGCTCCTCCTCGTCACCTATTTATCATGAGAGACAATAGGAGGGAAAGTGGAAATCTTTACCCTTTCATTAGTATTCCTTTTATATTGTATTGGTTTCCCCATTTTCTATAGTTGGCAATATAAGCATTTTCATTGCAATTTACCATGCAAAACATATAGATATTTTTTAGATTAGTTTCAATGTCGTCCGTGAGAATGAATACTTCAAACCAACTATTTTTATGTGTCAATTCTTCACTCCCAAAAAATAGACAAAGCTCATTATAAAGTTCAAGGGTGATCAAATCATTACAATATTTGGCCATGATTCGATCATGAAAAAGTTTGCATTGGAAATTAAGATGACCACCTTATTGCAAAGTTCACAAGTAATAGGACAAAGAGAACATAATTTTGTAGCAAATTCATCTATCACTTTGAGCAAAAAATTGGTTCTATCATGTTTATGCTTCTTACAAAATCTATCTTCCCTATAAGGCACGTCTTCACAAAGTCTTTCCACTCCACAAAAATTGACATGCTTATAAGAAACATTTTTGTCATGACTTGTGTGATCATCATTAGCATTTTGGATATTCAAAGAATTCATACTAACAACATTGCAGTCATGCTCATCATTTATGCCAAACAGTTTATAGAATTCTTCCTCTATCAATTGAGCACAATTTTCCTGTCCATCATTTTCACGAAAGACATTATAAAGATGAACAATATGATGCAACCTCAATTCCATTTTTTTGTAGTTTTATTTTATGAACCAAACTAGTGATAAAACAAGAAACTAAAAGATTTAATTGCAAGATCTAAAGATATACCTTCAAGCACTCACCTCCCCGGCAACGGCGCCAGAAAAGATCTTGATGTCTATGACACAACTTGTTCTTGTAGACTCGTGTTGGGCCTCCAAGCGCAGAGTTTTATAGCACAGTAGCAAATTTCCCTCAAGTGGATGACCTAAGGTTTATCAATCCGTGGGAGGCATAGGATGAAGATAGTCTCTCTCAAACAACCCTGCAACCAAATAATAAAAAGTCTCTTGTGTCCCCAACACACCCAATACAATGGAAAATTGTATAGGTGCACTAGTTCGGCGAAGAGATGGTGATAAAAGTGTAATATGGATGGTAGAAATATATTTTTGTAATCTGAATAAATAAAAACAGCAAGGTAGCAAGTGATAAAATGAAGCACAAACGGTATTGCAATGCTTGAAAACAAGGCCTAGGATCCGTACACTAGTAGAAAATAGGGCTTTGGTCCAGGCAGGGCCAGCCCATTAATCCCGGTTCACTCACGAACCAGGACCAAAGGGGCCATCGGTCCCGGTTCGTGAGGCCAGGGGGCCGGCCGGGCCTTGTGGGGCATTGGTCCCGGTTCGTCTGGCCCCTTTGGTCCCGGTTCTAGCCACGAACCGGGACCAATGGGTCTCGCTCCTGGCCCACAACCATTGGTCCTGGTTCATGGCTGGAACCGGGACCAAAGGGGGACCTTTAGTCCCGGTTCCAGCCACGAACCGGGACCAATGAGATGCCTATATATACCCCCTCGTCCGCGAGCAGAGCAGTGGAGTGCTCTGTTTTTTGGGCCGGCCGTGGGAGAGCTTTGTGGTGCTCTAGCTCACCTCCTATGTACATGAGGTGTTCGATGAAATGCCCGAGCCACACTTAAGCTTTCTCCTCTCGAAGCTCCTTGTCGAAGCTCCATTTTCCTCGAGATTTGTCTAGGTTTGGCGGTCCGTCCTGTCCCGTCCGCGTCCTCACCGCCGTCGATCGCCCGCGCTGATCTCGTCGCCGGCACCACCGTGGTGAGCCTCTTGGTCTTATCTTCTTTGTAAAAGAAAAAAGTTCTTACTTGTATCATTACGATAGATACTTGTGTAATTTTCTTACTTTTATTATTGTTTGTTATTATATAGTGCGATGGTTTTGGTATCCGCCTCCGTCGGCCCTCGTCCTGTCTATGATTCGGATGTGGTATATATTATCTTTTATAACTATTTGGTTCATTTAGTGATTATGACAATTATGCCGACCAACGTGACATAGATTCTTTTATCTAGGAGGTATGTGAACCGGAAATTCCAACCGATCCTATTGTCGAGAGGTTAAATTTAGTTGAAGAAGAAAACAATTACTTGAAGGAAAAATTGAAAAAAATTGAGGAGGAGAAGATGATATTGGAGTTGCATGTTGCGGATGTCGTCGATGATCACAAGATCAAGATGGATAAAATGCGCTTGAAGATTAGAAAGATGAAAAAATATGCCATTCATACCGAGGCTTGGTATCATTATGCTGTTGGATCAATTGTTACCTTAGTTGCGATTATGATCACATTTGTTGTTGCATTGAAATGGTTTACATAGTTTCAATGTATGGTTTAATTAGATGCTCTGGAGAGCTATATGTTGTTCAATGAGAACTATGTATGTACTTTGGTTTTAATGTGATGATGAACTTCTATTAATTAATTTGGTCACTTCTGTATTCATGATGTTCTGTAATGGTTTTTGACACACTTAATTATATATAATGCACGCAGATGAACCGACAATGGATGTATGGTGACAGACGCACCTCCGAGTACATTAAGGGCGTGCATAATTTTCTCGAAGTGGCTGAGGCAAACAAGAAGAATGGTTTTATGTGTTGTCCATGCCCTATATGTGGGAATACGAAGTCTTACTCTGACTCGAAAACCCTTCACACCCACCTGCTTTATAAGGGCTTCATGCCACACTATAATGTTTGGACCAAGCACGGAGAAAGAGGGGTTATGATGGAAGACAACGAAGAAGAAGAGGATGATGACAGCTATGTGGCCCCTGAATACGGTGATGCTGCAATGGGGGAAGCTAAAGATCAAGAGGAACCAGATGATGTGCCCGATGATGATCTTCGCCGGGTCATTGTTGATGCAAAGAGACAATGCGAAAGTGAAAAGGAGAAGCTGAAGTTCGATCGCATGTTAGAGGATCACAAAAAAGGGTTGTACCCCAATTGCGAAGATGGCAACACAAAGCTCGGTACCATACTGGAGTTGCTGCAGTGGAAGGCAGAGAATGGTGTACCTGACAAAGGATTTGAGAAGCTACTGAAAATATTGAAGAAGAAGCTTCCAAAGGATAACGAATTGCCCGATAGTATGTACGCAGCAAAGAAGGTTGTATGCCCTCTAGGATTGGAGGTGCAGAAGATACATGCATGCCCTAATGACTGCATCCTCTATCGCGGTGCGTACGAGGATTTTAACGCATGCCCGGTATGCGGTGCATTGCGGTATAAGATCAGACGAGATGACCCTGGTGATGTTGACGGCGAGCGCCCCAGGAAGAGGGTTCCTGCCAAGGTGATATGGTATGCTCCTATAATACCACAGTTGAAACGTCTATTCAGAAACAAAGAGCATGCCAAGTTGATGTGATGGCACAGAGAGGACCGTAAAAAAGACGGGAAGTTGAGAGCACCCGCTGACGGGTCGCAGTGGAGAAAAATCGAGAGAAAGTATTGGGATGACTTTGCAGGTGATGCAAGGAACGTATGGTTTGGTTTAAGCGCGGATGGCATTAATCCTTTTGGGGAGCAGAGCAACAATCACAGCAGCTGGCCCGTGATTCTATGTATCTATAACCTTCCTCCTTGGCTGTGCATGAAGCGGAAGTTCATTATGATGCCAGTTCTCATCCAAGGCCCTAAGCAACCCGGCAACGACATTGATGTGTACGTAAGGCCATTAGTTGAAGAACTTTTACAGCTATGGAATGGAAATGGTGTACGTGTGTGGGATGAGCACAAACAGCAGGAATTTGACCTGCATGCATTGCTGTTTGTAACCATCAATGATTGGCCTACTCTCAGTAACCTTTCAGGACAGACAAACAAGGGATACCACGCATGCACGCACTGTTTAGATGACACCGAAAGTATATACCTGGACAAAGGCAGGAAGAATGTGTACCTGGGGAATCATCGATTTCTTCCGACCAACCATCAATGTCGAAAGAAAGGCAAGCATTTCAAAGGCGAGGCAGATCACCGGAAGAAGCCCGCCATCCGTACCGGTGATCACATACTTGCTATGGTCAATGATTTACAAGTAACCTTTGGAAAGGGTCCCGGCGGACTATCTGTTCCGAATGACGCTGAGGGACGCGCACCCATGTAGAAGAAGAAATCTATATTTTGGGGACTACCCTACTGGAAAGACCTAGATGTCCGCTCTTCAATCGACGTGATGCACGTGACGAAGAATCTTTGCGTGAACCTACTAGGCTTCTTGGGCGTGTATGGAAAGACAAAAGATACACCGGAGGCATGGGAGGACCAGCAACGTGTGCACGAAAAAGACGGCATGCCTCCAAAGCAGTATGAAGGTCCTGCCAGCTACGCTCTTACCAAAGAAGAGAAGGAAATCTTCTTTGAATGCCTGCTCAGTATGAAGGTCCCGTCTGGCTTCTCGTCAAATATAAAGGGAATAATAAATATGCCAGAGAAAAAGTTCCAGAACCTATAGTCTCATGACTGCCACGTGATTATGACGCAACTGCTTCCGGTTGCATCCAGTTTTTGCCGTAACCCTCTCAACTTTTTAGCACATGCTATGTGGGTGAAATGATGATACCATGCCAACTTTCAACCTTTTCAGAGTTCATTTGTAGTGCTTTTCAATTTCAGGGTCATTTAGCTTAAAAAAATCAGTAAATGCATGAAAAATACCAAATGAAGTCAGAAAGGGTTCAAAATTGATGATGTGATTATGAATTGTTCATTTTGAACACAAAAAAAGTGTGGAGTTGAAATAAGTTAAAAAAAATAAAATCCCTTTGTAACAGATGAGTTTTCGTCCGAAACCCTGATACTTCGAAAGAGATTGTCCATTTTGTACATGAAGTGCATCTAGTTTTTGCCATAACCCTCTCAACTTTTTAGCACATGCTATGTGGGTGAAATGATGATACCATGCCAACTTTCACCCTTTTCAGAGTTCATTTGTAGTGCTTTTCAATTTCAGGGTCATTTAGCTTAAAAAAATCAGTAAATGCATGAAAAGTACCAAATGAAGTCAGAAAGGGTTCAAAATTGATGATGTGGCTATGAATGGTTCATTTTGAACACAGAAAAAGTCTGGAGTTCAAATAAGTTCAAAAAAATAAAATCCCTTTGTAACAGATGAGTTTTCGTCCGAAACCCTGATACTTCGAAAGAGATTGTCCATTTTGTACACGAAGTGCATCCAGTTTTTGCCATAACCCTCTCAACTTTTTAGCACATGCTATGTGGGTGAAATGATGATACCATGCCAACTTTCAACCTTTTCAGAGTTCATTTGTAGTGCTTTTCAATTTCAGGGTCATTTAGCTCAAAGAATGAACTAATAGCAAAAAGAATGAACTAGAAAACTTTTATGAAACTCTAATAGCAAAAAGAATGAACTAAAAATAATCACTTAAAATATTCTGTTATGATCAACTAAAACAAAACTATAATACTCTTCAATACCAAAAAGAATCAATTAAAATATTCTGTTATGATCAACTAAAACAAAATTATAATACTCTTCAATAGCAAAAAGAATCAACTAAAAAGCTTTTATAGCAACTTAAATTATCAAAGTATTTTTTGTTCAAAACAGTAATAGCAAAAATAATTATCATAAAGAATTTTTTTGTTAGAAACTTTAATAGCAAAAAGAATTTTCATAAAGAATTATTTTGATAGAAACTAAAATAACAAAATCTGTTTCTGAATATAATGATAAAACATAGTAATATTAAATAGCAGGAAAAAGAATCACTCAAAAATATATTTTTTTAGTGAAGTTATTCACAAACTAGTGATTCACACAAATTTCAAAGAATTCAAATTTGAAAACTAATGGCACTAAAAGAAAGTTTATAATTTTTCTGACCTAAAAGCAAAAAGAATTTAAAAAATAAAGCAAAAAATAAAAGAAAATAAATAATGCAAAAAACAAAACAAAAATACTGGAAAAAATTAAAAAAATGCCGCCCACTGGGCCACACGGCCTGCATACGACTAGAAACCCATCTGTACATAGGCCAGGATGCAGGCCCGCAGGCCCAATAGGCCCAACATGGCAGAGACAAGGGTAGGCAAGTACTGCCTGCATATTAGAGAGGAGCTCAGCACCTCTGCCGCAACGCAGCTTATAAACAGGTGCTGAGCTCTCTCAGCTAGCGAGGTGGGACTAAACTCCCACCACACCACCGCTGTGCCACCCTTTCGTCCCGGTTGGTGGCACCAACCGGGACCAATGCCTACCTTTAATCCCAATTTGTGGCAACAACCGGGACGAATGCCCCCCTTTGGTCTCGGTTCGTGCCACCAACCGGGACCAAAGGTCTCTGCTTCCTGCCCTTTGGGCTGCTGAAATGAGACCTTTGGTCCTGGTTGGTGGCACGAACCTGGACCAAAGGGGGGCATTCATCCCGGTTGTTGCCACGAACCGGGACCAATGCTCTGTCTATATAAGTAACACTTGTAACAGATGAGTTTTCGTCCGAAACCCTGATACTTCGAAAGAGATTGTCCATTTTGTACACGAAGTGCATCTAGTTTTTGCCATAACCCTCTCAACTTTTTAGCACATGCTATGTGGGTGAAATGATGATACCATGCCAACTTTCAACCTTTTCAGAGTTCATTTGTAGTGCTTTTCAATTTCAGGGTCATTTAGCTTAAAAAAATCAGTAAATGCATGAAAAGTACCAAATGAAGTCAGCATGAAAAGTACCTGCATCTACGCATAGCACGGCTCATGATGCCACTGTAGGGTAACGCAGCAGAAAACAAAAAATTTCCGACCTACGCACCAGCCCAGGACCACTATGGAGACTGCATACAAGGTTTGATCAGTTTCGTTACCGACTCGTAGCGCAGCGGATGTAGAGTCGATGACGATCGGCGGTGCAGATCCCCGCAGCTAGGATTTGCAACCTCCCAACCGCGAGGATGTACTACCTCATCTTCCCCTCGGACAGCCCTCCGGGAGGCGGTCGAACAGTCCCCCGGACGGTGTCGCGGACAGCCCTTCGGGAGGACCATCGGAACTCGGATGGTCACTCGGACAGCCCTTCGGGAGGACTCATAGAACTCGGACCGTCACTTGGACAGCCCTTCGGGAGGCACTCTTGAACAGCCCCTCGGGCACTAAGATCGAAACTACGACCTCTCTACAGAGTTGCACACATACGGTGTCATCTATCCGGCAGGGCTTCGCCGTCCAGAACTAGTTCCCACCGAAACCCAGACAGCCTTTCGGCTCTACAAAACTCTTTTTGTGGGAGGGAGAGAGAAGCCAGATCATTGCATGGCACTTGTATGTGAGAAGGGATGATTGTGGAGGGCTGCCCCTCCACCTCTATTTATAGGAAATCCCAAGGGGTAGGGTGGTTTTACAATAAAACCCAAAAGCCCATGAATGAAGTCCTTCCACCAAGGGTATAAGGGTGAAACCATGGAACAAGAGGGGCTCCAAGGTGGAGCCCCAAGTGTGGCCGGCCACACCCCATGAGGGCCCCCCCAAGGGGGCTCTCATCCATCCATGTCACCCCAAAAGATCTTGGGACAAAGCCCAAAATAATGGCTTTCCATAAAGTAACCCAAAAAGCACTTTCACTATTCACGACGACATTTTTCAGCGTCCATTCGAACTGAAAATATTTATGTGGGCTTAGAACATTTCCAGTACCCACTAAAATAATTTTCAATGCGTTTTGGAACAATTCCAGTTTAGTGATTTCATCTGCGAAAAGCATCTGAAGCGGTTCCGGCAGCTCCGGAGCATTTCCGGTTTTCATCCCGGAAAATTCCCAGAAGTTTCCAGAATGATTCTGGCACCCCCCAAGAATTATCAGGCATGTGCCGAAACCAATTTGACTTAATGGAATACCCCGAAACAACTTTTCAGTTTCACCGAAACTCATCCGGTGTTTTCTCTGCGAAACTTTTCCGCTGTCCGAAACTTTTTCGGTGATTTTCTCTCAGACTCCCTGTCTAGTATTCAGCAGATAGATGACCCTTAAGCGTGTGACCCTATAGGTTCGGTGAAGTATAGACATGACACAGAACCCCTTCCGATCAATGATCAACATCGGAGCAGTGGACACCCATATTGACCCCTATACCCACACGAATGAATATTCGAGTGAACCTCCAGTTGCCGTGTGCTATTCCTGTTGCTTCGTGATATGTTACAAATACCCGAGGTGAGACATGTTGGCATTCCCGTGGATCAACAACTTGTCCACTATGCTAGCTACCTTGTTACCGGTATTGTTCTCTTTTCTCGTTACCGTGTTCCGGCATCCCCGTGATCAAATCACAAAGTGTCTGGCCAGACGATGATGGATACCGTAACACCGAGAGGGCCCAGAGATATCTCTCCATCGTCGGAGGAGCAAATCCCAATCTCGAGCTATCAAGTTACTTGACACACTTTTCCATGAACCCGTAAGCCGCCGTAATAGCCACCCATTTACAGATGACGTTTAACAAACCCCAAAGTTCATGAATCAAGCATGAAGAAACTCGATACTCTCATGGTCTGAGGAATCATGCAAAAGTTAACCATCTCTGTGTTATTAACCATTAACTTGTGACGAAAGTATCCCATAGCATAACATCAATTCGGGTCGATTCAACACAAATGTTCTTCTAACATTGTGCCCTCAAAGTTGCCGGCATAGTCATGCCCATGATCAGGAAAACAGAACCATCATGCAACACTTGAGCTAGTCTCAGAGGCCAGACTAGGAATACATTTTACCGTTTATTATTCCACATGTGGATATGAGTCTTCCTCCGAGCCTCGTGGTTATTGTAGACTCGAGAACCATAGCAGTTATAGCATGGAACATAAACCTAATTATGAACAGGGAGATAATCAATAACATTTATTATTGCCTCTAGGGCATATCTCCTACAGACTCCCACTTGCACTAGAGTCAATAATCTAGTTAATGCTAATGCACTTTACACCTGTGGCACACCGGTGTAAATATGCTTCGCATGTGGTATAGCCTTATTTCCAACGGATCGGACGACTTCAACTCCGTGTGTATCTTTGCGTATGCTCGCGTTTTCACGTTTTCACGCTTTCACAAAATTCATATTTTGTGTGGACTTGGCTTCGTATGTATGTGAATCACAGGTCGAACCTGGATTCCTCAGACTGAGTTATGGAGCAACTACCTGCAGTAGTGTCCCATTGACCAAAGCCTTCTTGGAACCATACTAAGTTCAAGAAAGAACTATATGATTCAACATCTTGTTTGTCGCTTTTAAAAGCGGCAACATACTTCGCCTCTGTTATAGAATTCGCCACAATAACTTGTTTGGAACAATTTCCAACTACCGTGCCACCATATTGTGTGTTACACAAAACCCTCAATTTAAATCGAAAATCGCTTGGAGCATGGATGAAGACTGTATCGATGTAACCTTTTACAACGAACTCTTCATGATCTCCGCTTGCGAGAAAACATGTCATCGATGCTACTATAGTACTCAATGACCCTTTTTCACTGTTGTCCCATGATCAGAACTTTTGATCACTTTGGTATCTATACTCGCAACAACTTTGGGAGTATTGGACATATCTGGTCATTTTTACATACCATGGAATACATGATTAATCCAAACACAAGAGTGTGTGGAGTCTCCATCATGTATTTTGCTCATCAGTGTTTTGGGACACCGAGTCTTGCAAAAACTCTTTCCATGTGACTTCGGCAAGAATCACTCCTTGACATTTTTAATGCTAAAAGGTTTTAGCATCTTGTCAATATGTATCTTTGCTCAGCCCCATTAGGTAAATCTATCTCCATAGATCATCATGCCTAATATAAAGGCTATTTAGCCCAAGCACTTCATCGAAAAACTATTTTCAAATGAAGTCCTAATTCGTGTCAAGAAATTTATTTCCAATTAACAATGTGTCAAGCACACAACGTTTTTTAGAAATTTTATTATGCTCCCACTTACTTTCTTGAATCATAAGCATCTTCATTACCCATTGATGAAGTCAAACCCCTTTGACTATTTCATCAAAACACGAAGATTCCAACTCCATTTTGCTCTCTTCTGTCCATTGCTGGAACTCTGAAGTTTGCATACTTACTAGCATCCTCTGGACTGACAAAATACCTTGGACTGTAACACATGCAAGTTCTTGGTTTCATTTCCATCAGATGGAAATCCTATTGTCATCCATGTTTCATATCTCATGATTGAAATATGTATTAATTGCTAGTTCAACCCGAACCGACTTTAAGCATCGCTACGATGAAACAAGCTCATCGTAGTCAACTCCTTGAACTTGTTATTGCAACAAGTCGAGCTTTATGGATAAAACATTTTTATCCGTATCAGTTTTAAGTTCCATAAATATTCGTTAGACTCTATGTCTTCCGAAAGGTGTATCAAGGTTTTAATCTTGAATCACTTATATGGAAGCTAACTCGGGTTGTATTGGCATTTAGCCAATTCTGGAGTCAGGGCCCATCAACGCTTCCTTGTGTATCATAGGTATACTGTTGTCTAACAACAATATCTCATTTGCGCACCTGAGAGGTTTGCACGAGCCTTGCCTACGTGGTTCAGCTGCAAGTTCGACCGAAGTCCATACATTTTATTGTAGAGACTTCCGTATCAGTCGCAGTAGGAAACTCCAGAATTACTTCCAAGGTCCTTTTCCTTTGACCTGATGACGAAGATACTGTTTATCTCGTCAAGTTGCACTATTCTCCCACTCACCTTTTGAAAGAACCATTTTCTTCAAAAAGCATACCGTTCTTTGTGGCAAACCTATTTGCCTCGGTATAGTGAGGGAGTAATACCCAATGACTTGGGATAACCTACAAAGTAGCACTTGTCTGACTTGGAATAGGTTTGTAACCTTTTACACAAGCCCCATCTTCCAAATGTTAAGAAAAGATATAACATGGTTGGGCGTACCATACCATGGCGTCATTTCAACAGACCCGATGGAGCTCTTTTCAGTGTAAAAGCCGCAGTCTCTAAAGCATCAATTTAAAAGGGATAATGGCAAATTTATTTATGTCATCTTTGATCTTACCATGTCATGAATGGTTCGATTACATCTCCACGGACTTTCCACTTGTAGTGGTGTTCCGGGAGGAGCAAGTTATGAAACCCCTTTCACAACTCATCAGACATTCGCTAAACTTGTAACTCAAATATTTCTTTCTGCAATCCAATTGTAGAAACATAATTTTCTTGTTACAATAACTTCTACTTCATTCTTGAAAACCTTTTGAATGAATTCAAAAGATCTAGACTTACGTCTCATCAAGTAAATATCCATATATCTACTTGAGTCATTTCTGAAGATAGATAAATCCACTACTTGCAACAACATTCATTGGACTACATACATCATGATGCATGATCACCAATACGTTCTTTGCTCGTTCCTTATGGCCTGTGAACGGTATTTTAGTCACTTCACTTTTCAGAGAAAAGTTGCAAGTGTCAGATGATTCAAAATCAAACGGCTTCAAAATCCATCATAATGGAATTTTCCATGCGGGTTTCTCCAATGTGACCAAATGCAGTGCCACACTTGTGTGGTATTCTTTTAGTCTTGCGACATTTAGCGTCAGTGTTATGGATGTATCATATTACCATCAATATTCATAACATACGTCCCATCTGGATGGAAGCATGGCCTTTCATGTTATTCACAATACTGAACAACAATTGTTCTTTTATGAACAACCCGTTTGCAAAAACATTGTGCAAGGGGCTAGAGTGTAAAACTCTAAAATGAATTATGAAAGTAAATCCAGAGGTAATATATTATTATCATTATTCATAACATACATCTCATTCTCAATGAAAGTATGGCCCTTATGTTATTCATAACATCGAACATAAAAAGTTCTCTTATGAACAACCTTCTTGCAAGATACCTTATGCAATGGGCTAGAGTTTGTAAAACTCTAAATGAATTATGAAAATAAATACAGACGGTAATACACCGATGGAAGGTATAGTAACATTTACTATGTTCCCTGTGTATACCTAAACCTCATTCCTGGCTAGTCTTTCAGGGCATAGTAGTTCTTACATCGAGTTGCAACAGAATGCAATCGAGCGGGTATCTCTATGATTAACTCACAATACCCAAGAATCAGTGATTAACAAATTAATCATAATTCCCAAGAACTATATCTTTGACTAGCCTTCTATACATCAAAAACTTGTATGACATTCATACATGAGCTGGATATTCCAGTCTTCTTTCTTTCTGCCATTATACTTCTAACAGTTTAACTTTTAGTATTTCTCCTACTCTCAGAAGAAGCACCCAACTTAAGAGTGGCGTTAGCCCCGGACTTCCTAGGCGTGAAAGTTTCACTAACACCCTTCGGACACTTCCTTTCTCTTTAAGTTGTTGTTTTATTCACCTTTCATCATATGACAGGCATTCTTCTGGATCCCTCTCTTATCAGTCTAATGCATAGTAAACTCCTTTACTAATAGTTTGCAAACAAACATTGCTTTGGATATCTCATATCTTTTAGCCTTTGTCTGTCTCTGAAAATGATTTTCAGATTCCATGAATATCACATAACTATCCAAACTTTCGAAGTTCGGGTCTCATGGAAGCAAATGTATTGCACTTGACTGAAATGGAATACTAGCTTTTGGATCGAAGGACGAGAGTCACATGATCCATAGCATAAGCAAGAGAATACCAAAGTATGCGATAGGACAAAGTCCTTCTCGGCACTCTTGAGGACAATCCTCACATTACGTTACCAACCGTAAAGTTTTAACCAGATATTTAACAGCTATTCAAAATTAATAGGGAAGGTGGAAACGCGAGCCTTTATTCTACAACTATTATGCAAACCACACATAGACACTGTTCATAATTAATTGCACTAAGAATTAAACAAGTTAATTCAACAGTGCGCTCCCACTCAAATCAATATCTCTCATAATTGATTGTGAGCGATTCAAGATCCATATTACAATTCAACGCCAAGGATGTATCCATCTCAAGTGACGAGAATTGCAATCGGTAGGCCAACTTGCCAATCACATCTCTATGTGACTCTTGTTCATCTTTCGATGGGCGTGTTCTGAGCTCAGGACTTTCAAGCTAGAACGTCAAGACAACCAAGTGATCTCACTGCGAGGTCTCAACTCACCCGCCTCACACATCCCTAATCGTTCGTACCCATGTATCCATGTGATACCCCGAAAATTTAGGTGCCGTGACGGTGCTACACTTGGGAGAACACTAACTACTTGATATTTTTGTGAGAGATCACCCTAAAAAACAGCGACTACCGCGCAATCAAGAAGGGTGCATCATAAGGGATAAACATCTCAGGCAATTCATAATAGCATGATATGGTATAGCCCTTTCTGACGGAGAAGTCTTGTATTTCTTCATCTTCGGCATTCGCGTTGGTGTTCACCTTCGCGAAGATTGCCACCACCTTGTCGATGCATCAGATAATATTGCTATCTCTAGAGCTAATAAAATAATGCATTACACAAGGTCGACACGCAGGTCATTTAAAGTGCAATCATATGGCTCCAGCCATCATGCCAAATCATGACACGCAGGTCATGTTAATAAATTTACATTATATAGTCATCTCATACATAACCAAATTATTATGAGCACTGCGATACCACATCACATGCACATGCAAACCCTCCTGCAAAACCAAGTTAGACGCCTCTAATCGGTTCATGCAAAAACTTGTTTTACGTGGCTTCTAAGGTTTCGAAACAAACCGAAGCTACCAACGTCCATCATCAAGTATGATAATTCAAGTCGCTAGATTAACTTTCCAGGGTGTATGAAAACCGAGATAATAAAATCTCGAGCCCCATACGAAACTTCGTCATACGCATGACCCCCGTGCAGATCATATCTGCATTGCCCTTTCGTCTGCGAAATTTCATCTTTCTTTTTAACTATGGTGGAATTCAATGAACTGTTAGCACTTCGTTGATCAATCAGGATCGCGGATTGCCAGAACATTGAAACTCCACCATAGTATTATCAAGATCAGAAATATGCAAATTCCAGGGAAGCAACAAGAACATCAGGTAACAAATTTCATCTGCTACCCGCACAAATAATTTTCAGTAATAGAACTCATCGACTACCTAATTATATTGTGCAACACCCATACATCTCTATGTATTCTAGATCGCAACCTGCATCTACGCATAGCACGGCTCATGATGCCACTGTAGGGTAACGCAGCAGAAAACAAAAAATTTCCGACCTATGCACCAGCCCAGGACCACTATGGAGACTGCATACAAGGTTTGATCAGTTTCGTTACCGACTCGTAGCGCAGCGGAAGTAGAGTCGATGACGATCGGCGGTGCAGATCCCCGCAGCTAGGATTTACAACCTCCCAACCGCGAGGATGTACTCCCTCATCTGCCCCTCAGACAGCCCTCTGGGAGGCTGTCGAACAGTCCCCCAGACGGTATCAAGGCCAGCCCTTCGGGAGGACCATCGAAACTCGGATGGTCACTCGGACAGCCCTTCGGGAGGACTCACAGAACTCGGACCGTCACTTGGACAGCCCTTCGGGAGGCACTCTCGAACAGCCCCTCGGGCACTAAGATCGAAACTACGACCTCTCTACAGAGTTGCACACATACGGTGTCATCTATCCGGCAGGGCTTCGCCGTCCAGAACTAGTTCCCACCGGAACCCAGACAGCCTTTTGGCTCTACGAAACTCTTTTCATGGGAGGGAGAGAGAAGCCAGATCATTGCATGGCACTTGTATGTGAGAAGGGATGATTGTGGAGGGCTGCCCCTCCACCTCTATTTATAGGAAATCCCAAGGGGTAGGGTGGTTTTACAATAAAACCCAAAAGCACATGAATGAAGTTCTTCCACCAAGGGTATAAGGGTGAAACCATGGAACAAGAGGGGCTCCAAGGTGAAGCCCCAAGTGTGGTCGGCCACACCCCATGAGGGCCCCCCCAAGGGGGCTCTCATCCATCCATGTCACCCCAAAAGATCTTGGGACAAAGCCCAAAATAATGGCTTTCCATAAAGTAACCCAAAAAGCACTTTCACTATTCACGACAACATTTTTCATCGTCCGTTCGAACTGAAAATATTTATGTGGGCTTAGAACATTTCCAGTACCCACTAAAATAATTTTCAATGCGTTCTGGAACAATTCCAGTTTAGTGATTTCATCTGCGAAAAGCATCTGAAGCGGTTGCGACAGCTCCGGAGCATTTCCGGTTTTCATCCCGGAAAATTCCCAGAAGTTTCCAGAATGATTCTGGCACCCCCCAAGAATTATCAGGCATGTGCCGAAACCAATTTGACTTAATGGAATACCCCGGAACAACTTTTCAGTTTCACCGAAACTCATCCGGTGTTTTCTCTGCGGAACTTTTCCGCTGTCCGAAACTTTTTCGGTGATTTTCTCTCAGACTCCCTGTCTAGTATTCAGCAGATAGATGACCCTGAAGCATGTGACCCTATAGGTTCGGTGAAGTATAGACATGACACGGAACCCCTTCCGATCAATGATCAACATCGGAGCCGTGGACACCCATATTGACCCCTATACCCACACGAATGAATATTCGAGTGAACCTCCAGTTGCCGTGTGCTATTCCTGTTGCTTCGCGATATGTTACAAATACTCGAGGTGAGACATGTTGGCATTCCCGTGGATCAACAACTTGTCCAATATGCTAGTTACCTCGTTACCGGTATTGTTCTCTTTTCTCGTTACCGTGTTCCGGCATCCCCGTGATCGAATCACAAAGTGTCTTGCCAGACGATGATGGATACCGTAACACCGAGAGGGCCCAGAGATATCTCTCCATCGTCGGAGGAGCAAATCCCAATCTCGAGCTATCAAGTTACTTGACACACTTTTCCATGAACCCGTAAGCCGCCGTAATAGCCACCCATTTACGGATGACGTTTAACAAACCCCAAAGTTCATGAATCAAGCATGAAGAAACTCGATACTCTCATGGTCTGAGGAATCATGCAAACGTTAACCATCTCTGTGTTATTAACCATTAACTTGTGACGAAAGTATCCCATAGCATAACATCAATTCGGGTCGATTCAACACAAATGTTCTTCTAACATTGTGCCCTCAAAGTTGCCGGCATAGTCATGCCCATGATGAGGAAAACAGAACCATCATGCAGCACTTGAGCTAGTCTCAGAGGCCAGACTAGGAATACATTTTACCGTTTATTATTCCACACGTGGATATGAGTCTTCCTCCGAGCCTCGTGGTTATTGTAGACTCGAGAACCATAGCAGTTATAGCTTGGAACATAAACCTAATTATGAACAGGGAGATAATCAATAACATTTATTATTGCCTCTAGGGCATATCTCTTACCCATGAGGTGTTCGATGAAATGCCCGAGCCACACTTAAGCTTTCTCCTCTCGAAGCTCCTTGTCGAAGCTCCATTTTCCTCGAGATTTGTCTAGGTTTGGCGGTCCGTCCTGTCCCGTCCCCGTCCTCACCGCCGTCGATCGCCCGCGCTGATCTCGTCGCCGGCACCACCGTGGTGAGCCTCTTGGTATTATCTTCTTTGTAAAAGTAAAAAGTTCTTACTTGTATCATTACGATAGATACTTGTGTAATTTTCTTACTTTTATTATTGTTTGTTATTATATAGTGCGATGGTTTTGGTATCCGCCTCCGTCGGCCCTCGTCCTGTCTATGATTCGGATGTGGTATATATTATCTTTTATAACTATTTGGTTCATTTAGTGTTTATGACAATTATGCCGACCAACGTGACATAGATTCTTTTATCTAGGAGGTATGTGAACCAGAAATTCCAACCGATCCTATTGTCGAGAGGTTAAATTTAGTTGAAGAAGAAAACAATTACTTGAAGGAAAAATTGAAAAAAATTGAGGAGGAGAAGATGATATTGGAGTTGCATGTTGCGGATGTCGTCGATGATCACAAGATCAAGATGGATAAAATGCGCTTGAAGATTAGAAAGATGAAAAAATATGCCATTCATACACAGGCTTGGTATCATTATGCCGTTGGATCAATTGTTACCTTAGTTGCGATTATGATCACATTTGTTGTTGCATTGAAATGTTTTACATAGTTTCAATGTATGGTTTAATTAGATGCTCTGGAGAGCTATATGTTGTTCAATGAGAACTATGTATGTACTTTGGTTTTAATGTGATGATGAACTTCTATTAATTAATTTGGTCACTTCTGTATTCATGATGTTCTGTAATGGTTTTTGACACACTTAATTATATATAATGCACGCAGATGAACCGACAATGGATGTACGGTGACAGACGCACCTCCGAGTACATTAAGGGCGTGCATAATTTTCTCGAAGTGGCTGAGGCAAACAAGAAGAATGGTTTTATGTGTTGTCCATGCCCTATATGTGGGAATACGAAGTCTTACTCTGACTCGAAAACCCTTCACACCCACCTGCTTTATAAGGGCTTCATGCCACACTATAATGTTTGGACCAAGCACGGAGAAAGAGGGGTTATGATGGAAGACAGCGAAGAAGAAGAGGATGATGACAGCTATGTGCCCCCTGAATACGGTGATTTTGCAATGGGGGAAGCTGAAGATCAAGAGGAACCAGATGATGTGCCCGATGATGATCTTCGCCGGGTCATTGTTGATGCAAAGAGACAATGCGAAAGTGAAAAGGAGAAGCTGAAGTTCGATCGCATGTTAGAGGATCACAAAAAAGGGTTGTACCCCAATTGCGAAGATGGCAACACAAAGCTCGGTACCACACTGGAGTTGCTGCAGTGGAAGGCAGAGAATGGTGTACCTGACAAAGGATTTGAGAAGCTACTAAAAATATTGAAGAAGAAGCTTCCAAAGGATAACGAATTGCCCGATAGTACGTACGCAGCAAAGAAGGTTGTATGCCCTCTAGGATTGGAGGTGCAGAAGATACATGCATGCACTAATGACTGCATCCTCTACCGCGGTGCGTACGAGGATTTTAACGCATGCCCGGTATGCGGTGCATTGCGGTATAAGATCAGACGAGATGACCCTGGTGATGTTGACGGCGAGCGCCCCAGGAAGTGGGTTCCTGCCAAGGTGATATGGTATGCTCCTATAATACCATAGTTGAAACGTCTATTCAGAAACAAAGAGCATGCCAAGTTGATGTGATGGCACAGAGAGGACCGTAAAAAAGACGGGAAGTTGAGAGCACCCGCTGACGGGTCGCAGTGGAGAAAAATCGAGAGAAAGTATTGGGATGACTTTGCAGGTGATGCAAGGAACGTATGGTTTGGTTTAAGCGCGGATGGCATTAATCCTTTTGGGGAGCAGAGCAACAATCACATCAGCTGGCCCGTGATTCTATGTATCTATAACCTTCCTCCTTGGCTGTGCATGAAGCGGAAGTTCATTATGATGCCAGTTCTCATCCAAGGCCCTAAGCAACCCGGCAACGACATTGATGTGTACCTAAGGCCATTAGTTGAAGAACTTTTACAGCTGTGGAATGGAAATGGTGTACGTGTGTGGGATGAGCACAAACAGCAGGAATTTGACCTGCATGCGTTGCTGTTTGTAACCATCAATCATTGGCCTACTCTCAGTAACCTTTCAGGACAGACAAACAAGGGATACCACGCATGCACGCACTGTTTAGATGACACCGAAAGTATATACCTGGACAAATGCAGGAAGAATGTGTACCTGGGGAATCATCGATTTCTTCCAACCAACCATCAATGTCGAAATAAAGGCAAGCATTTCAAAGGCGAGGCAGATCACCGGAAGAAGCCCGCCATCCGTACCGGTGATCACATACTTGCTATGGTCAATGATTTACAAGTAATCTTTGGAAAGGGTCCCGGCGGACTATCTGTTCCGAATGACGCTGAGGGACGTGCACCCACGTGGAAGAAGAAATCTATATTTTGGGGCCTACCCTACTGGAAAGACCTAGAGGTCCGCTCTTCAATCGACGTGATGCACGTGACGAAGAATATTTGCGTGAACCTGCTAGGCTTCTTGGGCGTGTATGGGAAGACAAAAGATACACCGGAGGCACGGGAGGACCAGCAACGTGTGCACGAAAAAGACGGCATGCCTCCAAAGCAGTATGAAGGTCCTGCCAGCTACGCTCTTACCAAAGAAGAGAAGGAAATCTTCTTTGAATGCCTGCTCAGTATGAAGGTCCCGTCTGGCTTCTCGTCAAATATAAAGGGAATAATAAATATGCCAGAGAAAAAGTTTCAGAACCTATAGTCTCATGACTGCCACGTGATTATGACGCAACTGCTTCCGGTTGCATCCAGTTTTTGCCGTAACCCTCTCAACTTTTTAGCACATGCTATGTGGGTGAAATGATGATACCGTGCCAACTTTCAACCTTTTCAGAGTTCATTTGTAGTGCTTTTCAATTTCAGGGTCATTTAGCTTAAAAAATTAGTAAATGCATGAAAAATACCAAATGAAGTCAGAAAGGGTTCAAAATTGATGATGTGATTATGAATTGTTCATTTTGAACACAAAAAAAGTGTGGAGTTCAAATAAGTTCAAAAAAAATAAAATCCCTTTGTAACAGATGAGTTTTCGTCCGAAACCCTGATACTTCGAAAGAGATTGTCCATTTTGTACACGAAGTGCATCTAGTTTTTGCCATAACCCTCTCAACTTTTTAGCACATGCTATGTGGGTGAAATGATGATACCATGCCAACTTTCAACCTTTTCAGAGTTCATTTGTAGTGCTTTTCAATTTCAGGGTCATTTAGCTTAAAAAAATCAGTAAATGCATGAAAAGTACCAAATGAAGTCAGAAAGGGTTCAAAATTGATGATGTGGCTATGAATGGTTCATTTTGAACACAGAAAAAGTCTGGAGTTCAAATAAGTTCAAAAAAATAAAATCCCTTTGTAACAGATGAGTTTTCGTCCGAAACCCCGATACTTCGAAAGAGATTGTCCATTTTGTACACGAAGTACATCCAGTTTTTGCCATAACCCTCTCAACTTTTTAGCACATGCTATGTGGGTGAAATGATGATACCATGCCAACTTTCAACCTTTTCAGAGTTCATTTGTAGTGCTTTTCAATATCAGGGTCATTTAGCTCAAAGAATGAACTAATAGCAAAAAGAATGAACTAGAAAACTTTTATGAAACTCTAATAGCAAAAAGAATGAACTAAAAATAATCACTTAAAATATTCTGTTATGATCAACTAAAACAAAACTATAATACTCTTCAATACCAAAAAGAATCAATTAAAATATTCTGTTATGATCAACTAAAACAAAATTATAATACTCTTCAATAGCAAAAAGAATCAACTAAAAAGCTTTTATAGCAACTTAAATTATCAAAGTATTTTTTGTTCAAAACAGTAATAGCAAAAATAATTATCATAAAGAATTTTTTTGTTAGAAACTTTAATAGCAAAAAGAATTTTCATAAAGAATTATTTTGATAGAAACTAAAATAACAAAATCTGTTTCTGAATATAATGATAAAACACAGTAATATTAAATAGCAGGAAAAAGAATCACTCAAAAATATATTTTTATAGTGAAGTTATTCACAAACTAGTGATTCACACAAATTTCAAAGAATTCAAATTTGAAAACTAATGGCACTAAAAGAAAGTTTATAATTTTTCTGACCTAAAAGCAAAAAGAATTAAAAAAATAAAGCAAAAAATAAAAGAAAATAAATAATGCAAAAAACAAAACAAAAATATTGGAAAAAATTAAAAAAATGCCGCCCACTGGGCCACACGGCCTGCATACGACTAGAAACCCATCTGTACATGGGCCAGGATGCAGGCCTGCAGGCCCAATAGGCCCAACATGGCAGAGACAAGGGTAGGCAAGTACTGCCTGCATATTAGAGAGGAGCTCAGCACCTCTGCCGCAACGCAGCTTATAAACAGGTGCTGAGCTCTCTCAGCTAGCGAGGTGGGACTAAACTCCCACCACACCACCGCTGTGCCACCCTTTCGTCTCGGTTGGTGGCACCAACCGGGACCAATGCCTACCTTTAATCCCAGTTCGTGGCTACAACCGGGACGAATGCCCCCCTTTGGTCTCGGTTCGTGCCACCAACCGGGACCAAAGGTCTCTGCTTCCTGCCCTTTGGGCTGCTGAAAAGAGACCTTTGGTCCTGGTTGGTGGCACGAACCTGGACCAAAGGGGGGCATTCGTCCCGGTTGTTGCCACGAACCGGGACCAATGCTCTGTCTATATAAGTAACACTTGAGAAAATTTTCATTCTCACCTCGCAGTTGCCCCCGACGACGCCGACGACATCGACGCCGCCAGACTGCCCCGACGCCGTCCGCCGCCCCTGCCGTCACCCGTGCCTCGTCGTCGCCATCGCCGTCGCCGATGTCGTCCCCGAGCCCGCGCACCCCTGCCCCCACCCCTGCCGCGCCCCCGAGCGCGCCGGCCGGCCGCGCCCCTGCCCCGGCCAGCCCCCACCGTCGCCGTCGCCGTGCCGTCGCCGCCCCCGCCGTCGCCGTGCCCTCGCCGCCCCCGCCGTCACCCTCGCCGGCCGCCCCCGCTGTGAGCTGCCGCCGCCCCGCCATGAATTTTTATGCGATTTTTTATGTGATGATTTTTTTGTTCATATATATAATGTATATATGTATGTGGATATATGTATGTATGGATGTGGCTATGTATGTATGGATATAATGTTCATAGCATTTTTTTGTCCATATATGTTTTTTTTCATATATGTATTAATTTTTTTATTTAGGTTGTTAGTAGATATCGATTTTAGGTTAGTGCATTTTAGGTTAGTTGATTTAGTGCATTTTAGGTTAGTGGAGAGGAAAAAGGAAAATAAGGAAAAATAAGAAAAGAGGAAGAAGGAAGAAGGAAGAAGAAGAAAAAGAAGGAGAGGAAAAAGGAAAATAAGAAGAGGAAGAAGGAGAAGAAGAAGGAGAAGAAGAGGAGAGGAAGAAGAGGAGAAAAAAAAAGAGGAAGAGAAGAAAAAAAGAGAGGAGAAGAAGAAGGAATAGAGGAGAAGATGAAAAAATAGAATAATTATTCTATTTTTTCATCTTCTCCTCTATTCCTTCTTCTTCTCCTCTTTTTTTTCTTCTTTTATTTTTTCTTCTTCTCCTCTATAACTTCTTCTTCTCCTCTTTTTTTTATTCTTCTTCCTCTTCTTATTTTTTATCGGGAACGAGGGTGTCAAGGATCGCCGAGCGGTCGAGGGTCGGGAACTAGGGTAGAGGGTCGAGGGTCGCCGAGGGGTCGAGGGTCGCCGAGAGGTCGAGGTTCGAGGATTGCCGAGGGGTCGAGGGTCGAGGTTCGAGGATCGCCGAGGGGTCAAGGGTGAGCGATAGCTAGGTGAGGGGCGAGGGTCGAGGTTGAGGATCGCCGAGGGGTCGAGGGTCGCCGAGGGTTCGAGGGTTGCCGAGGGGTCGAGGTTCGAGGATCGCCGAGGGGTCGAGGGTCGAGGGTCGTCGAGGGGTCGAGGGTCGAGGGTCGAGGATTGCCGAGGGGTCGAAGGATGCCCCCATTATGGATGTGCATAATTAAGTTGATCCATATTTTTTCTGATCTCATCTACGCTTCTATATGTGCACGTTCTCTTGTGTCAAAGTATTGAAGAAATCCATGGTTTCATAATTAGCCGGAAGTAACAGGCGCATGATGGTATGAAGCTCTCCAAAATTATTTTGGAATGGAGTCCTGATAGGATAATTCACTTTTTGGTACGAAGTTCAGCAAAGGCCTTCCAAATAGCGATATCTGAAAGGCTCTTGCTAAACTTTGTACCAAAAAGCTAATTATCCTATCCGAGACTCCGTTACAAAACAATTTTGGAGAGCTTCGTACCATTATGCGCCTGTTACTTCCGGCTAATGATGAAGTCATGGTTTTCTTGAATCCTTTGACACTAGACAACGTGACATATAGAAGGGTAGATGAGATCAAGAAAAATAGGGACCATTTTCTGCACATCCAGAATGGCGCCATTTTGTTAAATCCCTTGTTTGACATTCATGAGAGAGGCGGTCCGGACGCCGGACATTCATGAGAGAGGCAGTCCGGTCCGGTCGCCGGACATGTCATGTGATAGGTAGTATTTTTTTGTTCATATAAAACTCCGGTAACTCTTCAACATGAGGGGGGACGTCGATCAACCCCCTCTCGCCCGACCAAACCCTAGAAGCGTTGCCGAGGCCACCCCAAACCCTAGAAGCATTGTGATTAGCTAGCTAGGTCTATGTTTTCCACTAATATATCCATCTCTCATGTTTGTATATTAATTGCCATGTTGTAATATTTGCAGAAACTATGGAGCAAAGAGACTTGGAACAAGAACAGTTGTTGGGGGACATAATCCTCGGCGGAGGTGATGTCTTGTCGTATCTCAATAACACTGATGGTCAGGAAGAAGGAGAGGATGACGGCTCCAGTTATCAAACAATGGAGGAAGGACATGATCATGATGGCTCCGGTGACCGAATGCCGGAGGAAGAAGGAGACCATGATGATGGCTCCGGTGATCGAACGGAGGAGGGAGCTGTTGCAAAGTCCGGCGAGGTATATATATTAATTAAGCCTATGCTGACTAGCTAATTGATGCATTAATTGTTTTGGTATGTACATATATTAACTCTTGTTTCTTCTTTTAAAGCCCTCCGGATCGAGCCAAACTTCGGTAACGAGACGAGGCCCGAAGAAAAGGTTGCGTTAGGATGAAAGGTTCACGATCACAGCAATCACGGACGATGACCAGCCGATTGAACCGAGGCGAACCTAGGATGCATTTTCTGCTCAGTGCGGAGCTATTGTTAGGGACGGCATCCCGATCAGCATCCAGCTATGGAATGAGCCTAAGAAGAACGAAGACCCTCAAGTTTCTTATGTCACCGATAGACAGAAAGATGATCTTTGGACCTCGCTGAAGGCAAATTTCACCCTACCGCCAGAGGAGGATCCAGATAAGCCAGTTATAGAGCCATTGGTCAAGGCGTGTGCTCTTAAGAAGAAGGCAGATCTATTCAGGAGGTGGAAGAATGAGTTGAAATCAACGTTTGTCGACAAAGGGAAGACTCCAGAATTCACCGGCCGATTTGAGAAGATAAGAGATCACTGGCCTGCATTTGTGGCCTACAAGACATCGGACAAGAGTAAGAAGATGTCAGAGACAAATAAGATAAATGCTGCAAAGAAGAAGTTTCACCATCGCACGGGGTCAGGTGGCTACCTCAAAGCCCGGCCACTATGGGACAAAGCTGAGAATGACCTGCTTGGTAAAGGGGTCGAACCAGAGACATTGAACTGGCCAGACCGTTCAAGGACTTAGTTCTTCGGGGTTGGGGGAACCTTGGACCCTGAAACAGGGAAGTGCGTTTGGACGGACAAGCAACTTGCAATACCCGTCAAGAAGCTTCAGAAGTGTATCGCCGCAGCGCAGCAAGGGACGTTCAGTCCCGACAGAGAGAATGACAAGCTGATCGAGGCCCTCGGGAATCCTGAGCACCCTGGATGAACACGAGGCACGCCAGGCTCCGTTGCGTGGAAGGTTGGGTTTCCCGGTGCAGGCGGTTACAAAACCCGGGAGAGGAAGAGGAAACTGGAGCTCACCGAAATGCAGAAGCTGAATGCAAGAGTACAAAAGCTAGAGGAACAAGTTGAGAGCCAGCGAGCTGCCGGAGCTACCCCAGAAGCTACCCCGCCATCTCAGTGGAGAAGCAGCGTGGCTTCCACTGAGCTTGTTCAGCAGCCTCACTTCACGGCTCCTAGCTACCCCGTGGATGCTATCACGGAGGCTCAACATTGCCAGCTTATGACGCAATGGCAGAACCTCAAAGTCAAGGTGGCTGTCGGCTCTGTTGCACCTCCTTAACCCGACGGAACTTTTCACTGCCATCCGATTCCACATGGTTGTGCTGTTGTGATGGTGGATGAAGGAATGGAGGGATTTGAGGAGCTCGAGCTTGACCACCCTACAGGTGAATTGGAGACTCAGCTGGGTCTTGCTCTGAAGACTCCAAGTCTATGGCGGAAGGAGCACATCAAGCTTCTAAACTGGACGCCTTCGCCTCCTCCTCCTCCTCCGGCAAGTCAGGGCACTCCGCCTCCTCCTCCTCCGGTGAGTGATCAGGGCACTCCACCTCCTTCTACGGCTCCTCTGGCGCGTGAGGCTGGCACTCCGCCTCCTCCTTCGCCTCTTCCGGCGTGTCAGAGCAGTCCGCCTCCTCCTCCGCCTCGTCAGCAACATAGGAAGACAGACGCCGCCGCTCCGGCTCCTCCGGCGCATCGGAGCACTCCGCCTCCTTCTCTGCCGTGTCAGCCATGGCGGAAGAGAGACGCCGCCGCTCCGGCGGCTAGCAGTACAAGCAGAGGCGGGAGGCAATTCAGATACGGTCCATCTCTCAAGCCTCTAGAAAAGTTACCATATGAGAGGACCGACAAGGAAAGCGAGGAAATCTGTACTGCCGAACTGAGGGACTTTTTTGCAAAGAAACCTCCACCTCCGAAGGAGACGATAGATCCGGTGAAAGCGAAGCGCACTATCGATGCCCTGAAGTGACCACCACCGCCTCCGCCGGATGAAAACTATCTCCGCGCTCTTAAGAAGACATATGGAGATGCGCGCCGGTCGGGAACTACTTCCAGTGATAAAAGGTTAGAAGAACGAAGAAGTGCAAAAAAAATTCCCCAGCTCGGCGAACAGGCGAACCAATCATGCCCCCCGCTCAAGGTGTCTAGCGATATCGTCGCTAATCTGCCTGGGATGGTGCCCGGTACCAATCCTAATGATTACCTGGGCGATGATGTAGTGTTTGATATGTTAGAGGTGGACGAATTCAGATACCAGTACGGGAAGCCTCTTGTCAAAGATGGCTATCGTGCTCTAACAATGATGATGCGAAAATTCCATAAATGGTACATGGAAACCTGCAGCAACTCTGGGATAGATGCTTTGACGATGAGAATTAAAGAGGAGCACGACTTCGTTGGATTGGATTATATTACTGTTGATTTTGACGAGTTTTTCCAGTTATACAATCAAAAGGCCCTCGACAAATCACTCGTGACTTGCTACTGTCTGTAAGTACTACTTCTGTAATTAAGTCGCTATATATAGCTCAGCTCTTTCATTGCATGTATATATAATTATCCTCACTATATTATGCGGATTGAAGATCGTCGAATGCAGAAATGCACAAATCTATGACATTGGGTTCATCAACCCAAATGTCATACATGAATGGACAGTTAAAAAGAATGTCAAAGAAACCGAGGCCAGCTTGCTACAATCATTGCTCAAAAATCAAAACAAAGATAAAATACTCTTTACTTACAACTTCAAGTGAGTGTTACTTTCTTCTGCATATTCGGTTTCCCTTATTAATCGAGGTTATAGTAATGTAACTGATGAGTTATGCATGCGTGCGCAGCTTTCACTTTATTCTGCTAGAGATTAAGCTTGAGCGGGGGGTAGTAACCGTCTTAGACTCGAGACGAAAAGATCCCCAGGAGTATGCAGACATGACTGAAATGCTCCAGAAGTAAGTTCAATAGATCATTATGGCACCAGATCGGCAACTTTGTTCATTTCCTGATATCAAGTAATTATTTTCTTTGTCTGGCAGGGTTTGGAAAGAGTTCACCGCAAGAGCTCCGAGACAGCCGACCGAGCTGCGATTTACACACCCGAAAGTAAGTACTACTACCTAGTTCCGCGCATCTCCCATTGATTCTAGCTTGTTTCATCAATACCATTTAGCATGCTTGCTTATCAGTTTGATTGACCTCTATTTCTCGTAAAGTGCTTGTGGCAGGAAGCCGGGAATGATTTCTGTGGATACTATGTTTGCGAGTTCATCTACAACGCGACGGCCTTTAATAAGCGGGGGTACTCTCAAAAACAATATGATGTGCGTAAGCAAAAATATTCACAATTTTATTTTATTACCATCATTTGTGTTGAGTTTCATTCATACACATGTATTGACCCTCTTCTTCAATTTAGATCTGGCAGCTGCAGGATGAACTCCTACCACAAGATCACATACGAGCAATTCAAGAGGAATTGGCGGGATTCTTTCTTGACCACGTCATCAATCCAGCCGGAGAATACCATGTGGAAATTGACTTTAGATGTTAGGGATTGTAAGAGATCTTATATTGTATATATGTAGCTAGTAGCGTCGGATAGATATACGAAAACTTGTTGTTCGACCAATCTCTCGGAGAAGGAGAGGTCGATCACTTCTCTCTGTATATGTTCATGACTATCTTGTGTACTTAATGGTTCCTTCATTTGCTTACTAGCTAGCGTGTCGAGTTCTCTCTATACGTATAGTATCTAGCGTCGACCAAGCACGGAGATAAGAGAGGTCACTTCTCTCTATTAGCCAGCTAACACAATATATGAAACCCCTAAATTAACCCTCCAACCCCCCCCCCTCTTTAAAAAAAACAAAAACCCCAGCTCCTGAGCTGCTGACGCGTGGATGCTTTTTGGTCCCGGTTGGTGTTACCAACCGGGACTAAAGGCCCTCCTGCCCGGGCTCCCTGCGGCGGCCACGTGGAGCACCTTCTGTCCCGGTTCGTAAGCGAACCGGGACTAAAGGTTTTGGGCTTTAGTCCCGACCCTTTAGTCCTGGTTCCAGAACCGGGACGAATGGGTCTCTGGAACCGGGACAAATGGGCCTTTTTCTACTAGTGGTACTTTCGCTAGTGCAATCTCTCAACAATGCTAATCTAATTGGATCACATAACCATCCCTCAATGTGCAACGAAGAATCACTCAAAAGTTCTTATCTAGCGGAGAACATAAGAAGAAATTGTTTGTAGGGTACGAAACCACCTTAAAGTTATTCCTTTCATTCGATCTATTCAAGAGTTCGTACTAAAATAACACGAAGCTATTCTTTCCGATCGATCTATCCACGAGTTCGTACAAAAATAAAACCATATGATACGCATCAACCAACTCTAAAGTCACCTAGATACTCCAATGTCACCACAAGTATCCATGAGCTAATTATACGATACGCACCAAACAATTTCAGATTCATAATACTCAATCCAACAAAAAGAACCTCAAAGAGTGCCCCAAGATTTCTACCGGAGAAACAAGGACGAAAACGTGTATCAACCCCTATGCATAGATTACCCCAATGTCACCTCGGGAATCCGCGAGTTGAGTGCCAAAACATACATCAAGTGAATCAATATAATACCCCATTGTCACCACGGGTATTCATATGCAAGACATATATCAAGTGCTCTCAAATCCATAAAAGTATTCAATCCGATAAAACGATATCTCAAAGGGAAAACTCAATTCATCACAACAAGATAGAGAGGGAAAAACACCATATGATCCAACTATATTACCAAAGACCACGATACATCAAGATCGTGTCATCTCAAGAACACGAGAGAGAGATTAAACACATAGCTACTGGTACAAACCCTCAGCCCCGAGGGTGGACTACTCCCTCCTCATCATGGTGGCCATAGGGATGATAAAGATGGCCTCCGGTGATTATCTCCCCCTCCGGCAGGGTGCCGGAACGGGGTCTAGATTGCTTTTTCGTGGCTACAGAGGCTTGCGGCGGCGGAACTTCTGATCTAGGGTTACCCCGAGGGTTTTTGGAATATTTGGGAATTTATAAGGCGAAGAGGCGGTGGGGGAGGCCACCGAGGTGGGCACAACCCACCTGGGCGCGCCTGGGCCCCCAGGCGCGCCCTGGTGGGTTGTGCTCTCCTTGGAGCTCCCCTCTGGTACTTCTTTGGCCCACCGGGTGTCTTCTGGTCCAGAAAAAATCTCCAAAAATATTTGCTGCGTTTGGACTCCGTTTTGTATTGATTTTCTGCGATGTAAAAAACAAGCAAAAAACAGCAACTGGCACTGGGCACTATGTCAATAGGTTAGTCCCAAAAAATGATATAAAGTTGCTATAAAATGATTGTAAAACATCCAAGAATGATAATATAACAGCATGAATACTTCATAAATTATAGATACGTTGGAGACGTATCAGGCACCACCTTGGTGAGCCTCTTGTTCCTTATCCTTTTTATAAAAAAAATCATGTTTGTGTGATTTAGATAGTTACTTGTATAATTTTCTTACCTGTATGGTTGTTTGTTATACATAGTGGCATGGTTTTGATATCCGTCCCCGTCGGCCCTCATCCGGTTTATGATTCGGATGTGGTATATTCTCTTTTATAACTATTTGTTACATTTCGTGTTTATGATAATTATGCCCATCAAGTTGACGTAGATATTTTTATCTAGGAGGTATGTGAACGAACCGAAAATTGCAACCGACCCTCTTGTCGAGAAGTTAAATTTAGTTTAAAAAGAAAACAAGTATTTGAAAGAAAAATTGAAAAGAATTGAAGAAGAGAAGATGAAACTGGAGTTGTTTGTTGCCGATGTCGTCGATGATCACAAGATCAAGATGATTGCAATGCGCTTGAAGATTAGAAAGATTAGAAAATATGCCGTTAATCAAGAGGCTTGGTATCACTATGTTGTTGGATCAATTGTTACCTTAGTTGCGATCTTGATCGCATTTGTTGTTGCATTTAAATGCATTAGCTAGAGAGTTTGTATGTTGTTTTATGAGAATAAGTGTGTATGAACTTTATGTATGAACTTGTATTAATTTGGTCTTTTCGGTGTTGTGTAATGACGATGAGCCGGCAATGGATGTACGATGACCGATGCTCTCCCCAGTTCGTTAATGGCGTGCATACTTTTCTGGTTGCGGCTGAGGCAAACAAGCGGCCGGATGGTTTTATGTGTTGTCCATGTGCTGTCTGTAAGAATGATCATAATTACTCTAACTCAAGAACCATTCACATCCACCTGTTTACGCCCGGTTTCATGTCCAGCTATAACTGTTGGACCAAGCACGGAGAAAGAGGGGTCCTAATGGAAGAGAATGAAGAAGAAGAGGATGATGACAGCTATCCTGGCCATGGGTTTTCTGAATATGATGGTACAACAATGGGGGAAGAAGCAGAAGAAGATGCATCAGATGAGTCCGCTGGCGATCTTGGTCGGGCCATTGCCGATGCAAAGAGAAACTGTGCAAGTGAAAAGGAGAAGTTGAAGTTCCAGCGCATGTTAGAGGATCACAAGAAATTGTTGTACCCAAATTGCGAAGATGACAAGAAAAAGCTGGGTACCACACTGGAATTGCTGCAATGGAAGGCAGAGAATGGTGTATCTGACAAGGGATTTGAAAAGTTGCTAATAATGTTGAAGAAGATGCTTCCAAAGGACAACGAATTGCCCGACAGTACGTACGAAGCAAAGAAGGTTGTCTGCCCTCTAGGATTAGAGGTGCAGAAGATACATTCATGCCCTAATGACAGCATCCTCTACCGCGGTGAGTACGGGGATTTGAATGCATGCCCGGTATGTGGTGCATTGCGCTATAAGATCAGCCGCGATGACCCTGGTGATGATGTTGAGGGCGAGCGCCCCAGGAAGAGGATTCCTGCCAAGGTGATGTGGTATGCTCCTATAATACCATGGTTGAAACGTTTGTTCCAAAACAAAGAGCATGCCAAGTTGATGCGATGGCACAAAGAAGACCGTGAGAAAGACGGGAAGTTGAGAGTACCCGCTGATGGGTCGCAGTGGAGAAAAATGAAGAGAAAGTGGGGGGGACTTTGCAGATGACGCAAGGAACATATGGTTTGGTTTAAGTGCAGATGGCATTAATCCTTTTGGAGAGCAGAGCAGCAATCATAGCACCTGGCCTGTGACTCTATGTATCTATAACCTTCCTCCTTGGTTGTGCATGAAGCGGAAGTACATTATGATGCCAGTGCTCATCCAAGGCCCCAAGCAACCCGACAACGACATTGATGTGTACCTAAGGCCATTAGTTGAAGAACATTTACAGATGTGGAACAAAAAAGGTGTACGTGTGCCGGATGAGCACAAACAGCAGGAATTTGACCTACGAGCGTTGCTGTTTGTAACCATCAATGATTGGCCTGCTCTCAGTAACCTCTCAGGACAAACAAACAAGGGATACCACGCATGCACGCACTGTTTAGATGACACCCAAAGTATATATTTGGATAAATGTAAGAAGACACTACTAGGGAAAACCTTATACACAGGAGCTTACCAGTAGCGCTTTTTAAAGGACAACGCTGCAACTATTTAGCAGTAGCGCTTGGGCCGAAAGAGCGCTGCTACTATGCATATAGCAGTAGCGCTTTAGTTGTAAAACACGCTACTACTATAATTGCCAGACCGTTGCCGGCAGGCTAGGTATACTAGTAGCACTCATACGTGAAAAGCGCTACTGCTATTGTACTTAGCAATAGCGCTTTCCTCCAACCAGCACTACTGCTAAATTCAGTCCCCTCCTATGACCAAAGTTTAGTCCCACCTCGCTCCGCGAACAGAATGTTTACCACCTTAAATATGGTGCTTCTCAAACTATCACAACCACTTGATCTTCATTGTATTCTATGTGTAGGATCGATCTGTGGTAATATGAATCTTCGCCGGTTCCTAAACCGGCGAAGATTCATACTGACAATTTAGATTCTACACAAAAAGATCAATGATGGCCAATGCTTTTTTTTAATTTGATGCTTTTTTTACATGCTAATGATCATAGCCTTAGTAGTAGCGCTGGTTCCACAAAACGCTACTGCTAATGATCATAGCAGTAGCGCTTGTTCTCTTAAAGCGCTACTGCTATGGAGCTTAGCAGTAGCGTTGGTTACTAACCAGCGCTACTACTTCGGGTACCTTATCCACCCCGGCCCGCGCGCGTCCTCACTCTCCCCCTCACACTCTCACTCGCCCACTCCGCCACGCGCCGTCGCCGCCATCGCCCCCAAGGTATATGCCTCCCTCCCTCCCTCCTCCTCTCGCCGCCCTCCTCTCTCCTCCCTTCGGTGGCCCTCCTCTCTCCTCCCTCCTCGCACCGGCGGCCCTCGCTCCTCCCTCCTCCCTCGTCCGACCGCCGCCCTGCTCCCTGCTCCCACCTCCCACTGCCCTCCTCTCTCCTCCCTTCCCCAGCCGCCCGAAGCCCTCACTCCTCCCTCCTCCTCCTCCTCCCACTGCCCTCCTCTCTTTGTATAAAAAAATTAGGTATAAATTTTTTAGTAAAAGAATTTAGTAATAGAATAGGATTGAAAAAAATAAGTAAATGTAGGTCTTTTGAATAGAATAGGATTTTTTATAAGTTATGTGAAATTAGGGCATTTTTCTATGATTCAAGAAATAGACAGTAGTTAAAAAACTAGGGCATTTTTCTAGGATTTATGAGGATATATAGATAGATGGATGGATGGACAGATGTTAGGGCTAGAACTAGGGTATGTTTAGTAAATGTATATAGGTCTTTTCAATTTTTAGGGTTAGAACAAGGTATTTTTAGTAAATGGTAGGGCTAGAAGTAGGATGTTTTAGACATAGGGTTTCACTAAGTCCTAAGATGAGGATAATAATATTTTTGTTTATATTTTGTTTTTGCAGAAATCAAGGAGCCCCTGCATCATCCCCGCCGTCGTCCCCGTCACCAACCACCTCCGACCTCGAGGTGAGAAAGAGCGCTATCCCCATGTCGATGATGATGTAGATGTTTTGATAGTTGTAGTAGAGTAGTAGCTACATGAGTGGCCTATGTTTGTAGGGAACATCTCACAGTGCGGCCTATGTTTTGCCGGAGTGTTGATTAATTTCCATTCCGGCAAATTTTAGGTGCTCGATATATGTCCTTTTTAGCAAAGGTCATGCCGGATTTTTTCGTGAATTTTGGCATGACTTGTGCTAGAATATGTAGGAAATATCGAGTCGCCCGGATTTTGTAGAAAGATAATTAAACGACATTTCGGGTTGACTTTAAGTTTGTCGAGGATCCATACATGACAGTCCTCAAATCATATGATGGACTTCCTCAAATTTCCCTAGGTCTTCGTGAGCAAGCAAGTTGGATGCACACACACTTAGTTTCTTTTTGATCTTTCATATACTTATAGCTCTAGTGCATCCGTTGCATGGCAATCCCTACTCACTCACATTGATATCTATTGATGGGCATCTCCATAGCCCGTTGATACACCTAGTTGATGTGAGACTATCTCCTTTTTGTCTTCTCCACAACCACCATATTCTATTCCACCTATAGTGCTATATCCATGGCTCAAGCTCATGTATTGCGTGAAAGTTGAAAAAGTTTGAGAACACTAAAGTATGAAACAATTGCTTGGCTGATACCGGGGTTGTGCATGATTGAAATATTTTTGTGTGATGAAGATGGAGCATAGCCAGACCATATGATTTTGTAGGGATAACTTTCTTTGGCCATGTTATTTTGAGAAGACATGATTGCTTTATTAGTATGCTTGAAGTATTATTGTTTTTATGTCAATATTAAACTTTTGTTTTGAATCTTATGGATCTGAATATTCATGCCACAATAAAGAAAATTACATGGATAAATATGTTAGGTAGCATTCCACATCAAAAATTCCGTTTTTATCATTTACCTACTCGAGGACGAACAGGAATTAAGCTTGGGGATGCTTGATACGTCTCCAACGTATCTATAATTTTTTTATTGTTCATGCTATTATATTATCTGTTTTGGATGTTTTATATGCATTAATATGCTATTTTATATTATTTTTTGGACTAACTTATTAAATTAGAGCCCAGTGCCAGTTTCTGTTTTTCCTTGTTTTTGAGTTTTACAGAAAAGGAATATCAAACGGAGTCCAAACGGAATAAAACTTTCGCAATGATTTTTCTTGGACCAGAAGACATCCACGGAACTTGGAGGCCAAGTCAGAAGAGTCCCGAGGGCTCCACAAGCCCTAGGGGCGCGCCCTAGGGGGGTGCCCCCCTGGCTTGTGGGCCCCCGGGAGTCCACCGACCTCCTTCTGAGTTCTATAAATCCTAAAATATTCCCAAACGACCAAAAGCGCCCACCAAAATACTTTTCCGCCGCCGCAAGCCTCTGTTCCCGTGAGATCCCATCTTGGGGCCTTTTCCGGCAACCTGCCGGAGGGGGAATCGATCACGGAGGGCTTCTAAATCAACCATATTGCCCTTCTGATGAAGCGTGGGTAGTTTACCACAGACCTACGGGTCCATAGCTAGTAGCTAGATGGCTTCTTCTCTCTCTTTGATCTTCAATACAATGTTCTCCTCGACGTTCTTGGAGTTTTATCCGATGTAATATTCTTTTGTGGTGTGTTTGTCGAGATCCGATGAATTGTGGATTTATGATCAGGTTATCTATGAATATTATTTGAATCTTCTCTGAATTCTTATATGCATGATTTAATATCTTTGTATTTCTCTTCGAATTATCGGTTTGGTTTGGCCAACTAGATTGGTATTTCTTGCAATGGGAGAGGTGCTTAGTTTTGGGTTCAATCTTGCGGTGACCTCACCCAGTGACATAGTAGGGGTAGCGAGGCACGTATTGTATTGTTGCCATCAAGGGTAAAAAGATGGGGTTTTCATCATATTGCTTGAGTTTATCCCTCTACATCAAGTCATCTAACTTAAGGCGTTACTCCGTTCTTATGAACTTAATACTCTAGATGCATGCTGGATAGCGGTCGATGTGTGGAGTAATAGTAGTAGATGCAAGCAGGAGTCGGTCTACTTGACACGGACATGATGCCTATATTCATAATCATTGCCTTGGATATCGTCATAACTTTGCGCTTTTCTATCAATTGCTCGACAGTAATTTGTTCACCCACCGTGTTACTTTCTTTCAAGAGAGAAGCCTCTAGTGAAACCTATGGCCCTCGGGTCTATTTTCCATCATATATTTTCAGATCTATAAACCAAAATTACCTTGCTGCAATTTATTTGTTTTTACTTTGTTTTATATTCTAGAAATCTTTTATATCTATCTCTATCAGATCTCATCCTTGCAATTGATCTTGAAGGGATTGACAACCCCTTTATCGCGTTGGGTGCAAGTGTTTGATTGTTTGTGCAGGTGGATAGATTGGAGACTTGCTTGTACCTCCTACTGGATTGATACCTTGGTTATCTAACTGAGGGAAATAATTATCTCTACTTTGCTGCATCACCCTTTCCTCTTCAAGGGAAAAACCAACGCAAGCTCAAGAAGTAGCAGGAAGAATTTCTGGCACCATTGCCAGGGAGGTTCTACATCAAGCCTACCAAGTGCCCATCATAAACTCTCATCTCTTGCATTACATTATTCGCCATTCGCCTCTCGTTTTCCTCTCCCCCACTTCTAAAATGTTTTCAGAAAAACACAAAAAGATTCGCCTTTCCTCCGCTTGATATTTTGTTTGCTTGAACTCATCATTAGTGACTTTGGTATGGTAGAAACAGATGATGGCCTTACTCCTAAAATTGGACGTTCTGGCAATCTGGATGCTAAAACTTTTGTCTTAGGGCAAGGGAATTTTATGGGAAAAGAACATATCCAAGAATTTTTCAATTGTGTCGGCAATTTGCCTTTTGATGATGCCCCTATACTTAAAAGAACTAAAACTTATGCGGAGGCTATTTCAGCACTAGTTATGAATTTTGAACATAGATTTATTCGTACCCATCCTACCTTGCAAAGATTGTTTTATGAGCTACCCGTTATAAAAGATCCTAAGGCTAAAAATATAGCTACCCGTGTTCTTATGAATGAATTTGATCACATAATTTGGGAAGCTTGGGAAATTTTTGATTTTTATGGTATGAGCCATTGAAAATCAGTGATAGATGAGATTCTTTACAAAAGATGACAATACCTAGATCTATTGCAATATGCCTAGCTAAGGGTGTTAAACAATAGCGCTTGTTGGGAGGCAACCCAATTTTATTTTTATATTTTTGTTTTTTCTTCTGTTCTTCAATAAAATACACATTATTATATCTTTAGTAATTGTGTTTTGGTGTTTTAATTAGTGTTTGAGCCAAGTAAGACATTTGGGATGGTCTATGGTGATAGTTGATTTGATCTTGCTGAAAAACAGAAACTTTTGCGTCCAGTAGCATAATTTTGAAAATTCACAGAAGTGAGTCTGAATTTTTTACACAAGATTTATATACAAATTTCCCAGATTGTCCTAATTTTTCAGAATTTTTAGAGTTACAGAAGTTTGAGCTTAATTCAGATCTTCACAGACTGTTCTGTTTTTGACAGATTCTGTTTTCTATGTGTTGTTCGCTTATTTTGATGAATCTATGGGTAGTATCGGGGGGTATGAACCATGGAGAAATTGGAATACAGTAGGTATTACACAAATATAAATAAATAATTAGTTCACAACAGTACCAAAAGTGGTGATTTGCTTTTCTTATACTAACGGATCTCATGAGTTTTCTGTTGAGTTTTGTGTTGTGAAGTTTTCAAGTTTTGGGTAAAGGTTTGATGGACTATGGAATAAGGATTGGCAAGAGCCTAAGCTTGGGTATGCCCAAGGCACCCCGAAGGTAATATTCAAGGACAACCAAGCATCTAAGCTTGGGGATGCCCCGGATGGCATCCCCTCTTTCGTCTTCAATCCATCGGTAAATTTACTTGAGGCTATATTTTTATTCACCACATGATATGTGTTTTGCTCGGAGCGTCTTGTATGATATGAGTCTTTGCTTTTTAGTTTGCCACAATCATCCTTTCTGTACACACCTTTTGAGAGGGACACGCATTAATCGTGAATTTATTAGAATACTCTTTGTGCTTCACTTATATCTTTTGAGCTAGGCAATATGCTCTAGTGCTTCACTTATATCTTTTTAGAGCACGGCGGTGGCTTTATTTTATAGAAATTTTTGATCTCTCATGCTTCACTTATATTATTTTGAGAGTCTCTAAACAGCATGGTAATTTGCTTAGGTTATGAATTTAGTCCTAATATGATAGGCATCCAAGAGGGATATAATAAAAACTTTCATATAAAGTGCATTGAATACTATGAGAAGTTTGATTCCTTGCATATTGTTTTGAGATATAAAGATGGTGATATTAGATACATGCTAGTGAGTAATTATGGATTGTAGAAATACTTGTGTTAAAGTTTGTGATTCCCGTAGCATGCACGTAAGGTGAACCGTTATGTGATGAAGTCGGAGCATGATTTATTTTTTGATTGCCATCCTTTGTGTTGAGGTCGGGATCGCCCGATGGTTAACTCCTACCAACCCTTCCCCTAGGGGCATGCGTGTAGTACTTTGTTTCAATGGCTTCTATACTTTTACAATAAGTATGTGAGTTCTTTATGACTAATGTTGAGTCCATGGATTATACGCACTCTCACCCTTCCACCATTGCTAGCCTCTCTAGTACCGCGCAACTCTCGCCGGTACATTACACCCACCATATACCTTCCTCAAAACAGCCACCATACCTACCTATTATGGCATTTCCATAGCCATTCCGAGATATATTGCCATGCAACTTCCACCGTTCCGTTTATTATGACACACTTCATCATTGTCATATTGCTTTGCATGATCATGTAGTTGACATCATATTTGTGGCAAAGCCACCGTTCATAATTTTTTATACATGTCACTCTTGAGTCATTGCACATCCCGGTACACCGCCGGAGGCATTCATATAGAGTCATATATTTGTTCTAGAATCGAATTGTAATTCTTGAGTTGTAAAGTAAATAAAAGTGTGATGATCATCATTATTAGAGCATTGTCCCAAGTGAGGAAAGGATGATGGAGACTATGATTCCCCCACAAGTCGGGATGAGACTCCGGACGAAAAATTAAAAAAAAAGAAAAAAAGAGGCCAAAGAGCCCAAAATAAAAAAAAATGAGAGAAAAGAGAGAAAGGGCAATGCTACTATCATTTTTTCACACATGTGCTTCAAAGTAGCACCATGATCTTCATGATAGAGAATCTCCTATTTTGTCACTTTCATATTCCAATGATGGACTTCCTCAAATTTCCCTAGGTCTTCGTGAGCAAGCAAGTTGGATGCACACACACTTAGTTTCTTTTTGATCTTTCATATACTTATAGCTCTAGTGCATCCGTTGCATGGCAATCCCTACTCACTCACATTGATATCTATTGATGGGCATCTCCATAGCCCGTTGATACGCCTAGTTGATGTGAGACTATCTCCTTTTTGTCTTCTCCACAACCACCATATTCTATTCCACCTATAGTGCTATATCCATGGCTCACGCTCATGTATTGCGTGAAAGTTGAAAAAGTTTGAGAACACTAAAGTATGAAACAATTGCTTGGCTGATACCGGGGTTGTGCATGATTGAAATATTTTTGTGTGATGAAGATGGAGCATAGCCAGACCATATGATTTTGTAGGGATAACTTTCTTTGGCCATGTTATTTTGAGAAGACATGATTGCTTTATTAGTATGCTTGAAGTATTATTGTTTTTATGTCAATATTAAACTTTTGTTTTGAATCTTATGGATCTGAATATTCATGCCACAATAAAGAAAATTACATGGATAAATATGTTAGGTAGCATTCCACATCAATAATTCTGTTTTTATCATTTACCTACTCGAGGACGAGCAGGAATTAAGCTTGGGGATGCTTGATACGTCTCCAACGTATCTATAATTTTTTTATTGTTCCATGCTATTATATTATCTGTTTTGGATGTTTTATATGCATTAATATGCTATTTTATATTATTTCTGGGACTAACTTATTAAATTGGAGCCTAGTGCCAGTTTCTGTTTTTTTTCTTGTTTTTAAGTTTTACAGAAAAGGAATATCAAACGGAATAAAACTTTCGCGATGATTTTTCTTGGACCAAAAGACATCCACGGAACTTGGAGTCCAAGTCAGAAGAGTCCCGAGGGCTCCACAAGCCCTAGGGGCGCGCCCTAGGGGGTGGGGGGCGCCCTCTGGCTTGTGGGCCTCCCGGGAGTCCACCGACCTCCCTCTGAGTTCTATAAATCCTAAAATATTCCCAAACGACCAGAAGCGTCCACCAAAATACTTTTCCGCCGCCGCAAGCCTCTGTTCCCGTGAGATCCCATCTTGGGGCCTTTTCCGGCAACCTGCCGGAGGGGGAATCGATCACGGAGGGCTTCTAAATCAACCTTATTGCCCTTCCGATGAAGCGTGGGTAGTTTACCACAGACCTACGGGTCCATAGCTAGTAGCTAGATGGCTTCTTCTCTCTCTTTGATCTTCAATACAATGTTCTCCTCGACGTTCTTGGAGTTCTATCCGATGTAATATTCTTTTGCGGTGTGTTTGTCGAGATCCGATGAATTGTGGATTTATGATCAGGTTATCTATTAATATTATTTGAATCTTCTCTGAATTCCAATATGCATGATTTAATATCTTTGTATTTCTCTTCGAATTATCGGTTTGGTTTGGCCAACTAGATTGGTATTTCTTGCAATGGGAGAGGTGCTTAGTTTTGGGTTCAATCTTGCGGTGACCTCACCCAGTGACATAGTAGGGGTAGCGAGGCACGTATTGTATTGTTGCCATCAAGGGTAAAAAGATGGGGTTTTCATCATATTGCTTGAGTTTATCCCTCTACATCATGTCATCCTACTTAAGGTGTTACTCCGTTCTTATGAACTTAATACTCTAGATGCATGCTGGATAGCGGTCGATGTGTGGAGTAATAGTAGTAGATGCAGGCAGGAGTCGGTCTACTTGACACGGACGTGATGCCTATATTCATAATCATTGCCTTGGATATCGTCATAACTTTGCGCTTTTCTATCAATTGCTCGACAGTAATTTGTTCACCCACCGTGTTATTTTCTTTCAAGAGAGAAGCCTCTAGTGAAACCTATGGCCCCTGGGTCTATTTTTCATCATATATTTTCAGATCTATAAACCAAAAAACCCAAAAATACCTTGCTGCAATTTATTTGTTTTTACTTTGTTTTACGTTTTAGAAATCTTTTATATCTATCTCTATCAGATCTCATCCTTGCAACTGACCGTGAAGGGATTGACAACCCCTTTATCGCGTTGGGTGCAAGTGTTTGATTGTTTGTGCAGGTGCATAGATTGGAGACTTGTTTGTACCTCCTACTGGATTGATACCTTGGTTCTCTAACTGAGGGAAATACTTATCTCTACTTTGCTGCATCACCTTTTACTCTTCAAGAAAAAAACCAACGCAAGCTCAAGAAGTAGCAACTACCCACCAGGGCGCGCCTGTGCCTTTTTTTTGTTTTCTATTTATTTTCAATAGTATATTAATTTTATAAAATATGGGACTTGGCCCATACTTAGCATGGCAATACTAGGTGCTGCCACAAAAAGTTTGGGAGTTATTTAAATTAGTTTGATTTTTTATAATTTTTAAAAAGTATTTATGATGGGAAAATTTTGTTTTTCCACTCTAGATTTTGCCAATTTTTCTTATGCCATTCTATATTTTGACATTTCACTTTTGCCACTCTTAGCTTTTGACAATTATGGCAGTTGCCATTCCGTGGCAAAAGCAAAATAATTTTATTTTATTTTTGCCACTCTTAGCTTTTGAGATGTATCACAATTGCCACTCTGAAAATTTTGCTTTTGCCACGGGAATGGCAATGTGATAATGTCAAAAACTAAGAGTGGAAAAAGTGAAATGTCAAAATCTAGAGTGGCATAAGTAAAATTGGCAAAATCTAGAGTGGCAAAAACAAAATTTTCCCATTTAAAACGCTGATTTGGCACTGAATTAAATGCTAGGGCTCATTTTAGCAAACAAGTGTTGGTGTTTTACATAACCATTATTTGTTTTGGAATATTTACTAAATGATGAACTATTTTTACACCATATTTGTGAATTTAAATTCTCATTTTAAATTTGAATTGAATTCAGAGGTAGAATTTGAAATGAGATTTGAACCCAAGTAATTAAGCATTGCAAATCAAAGTTTCATAGCATAATCAAGATGGATTACTGTAGCTTAATACATGGGGGTGTTACATGTTCCCAGGAATACGCCAGCAGATGACAGATTGGGAGGAGCAAGAGAGGGATGGTGAAAGGAGGAGGTGCGCCGACGATGTGCTGTGAGGGCAAGGGTGATGGGGCTGCGACTAAGGATTTGGGGGATATTTGGAGGATTTGGACAAGTCCTCTACGCGTCCGAATTGTTAAATGGAATGGGACTATCAGTGGAGGGCGCATGCCTTTAGATGTACCAATCGCAAGGGCATCCGAAAAATAATACATGGCAATAACAAAAAGTGAAGACACCTAAAATATCACTTAAGGAAAATAAACATAGTTCTTGCCAAAAGATGGCCAAAAACTCAAATAATGGCACCGGTTGACTAATGTGAAGAATAATCAGGTTATTAAATTATAAGTTTTCCCGAGTAATATATAGTGGCATGTCAAAAACAACATCTAATTTCACCTCGTCAACCACTTCACACGATACTTTATTGAACATGTCTGGAGTTATCTTCTTGGCTGTAAACCCATCAGTTACTTTGGTGCTTCGTACAACGAACTCACCCAGGCGCTGCATGTCCCTCGCTGGCTTACTACGTGATTCTAATGTTATGTCAACACTACAACTGGATAGTGGCAGCACAATTCCTTTGTTTGGCTGTATGTAGTATGGCATCGGACTTACTGATTGTACACTGAAGGCAATGTTAGCAACTGTATCGTTGGTTAACTGAAGTAGGAATGATATCTGCTTGTTGAGTTCGAAAGGAAAATGTAGCTTGAGCGGCTCAATCCCAAGCATGTCATCCTCCCAATTATGCTTCATCTGCAACAAAATGAGCAATGTATCTATTACTGAACAAACTTACTCACTTACGATAGTACCATTTTTATAAGTTTTATTCTGACCAAGCAAAAAAGTTGTATATATACATAAATAACTTTAGTTAAAATAAGATGCTTCCAGAAATCTTGTACTCCTACTTAATATATTTTGGTGTAAGCCTAGTGCCAAAATTGACGACCAAAGCCACATTGGAAGACTGTTCAGGCAACAATACCTATAGTAGTATAGTGCAAGCCGAAAATGAATGGGGAACGATAGAAGCTTACCTGGTAAAGATCAGATTCATTGGCATTGCTGGTTTGTCCAAAAGTACCTCCAGTTCCGTTGATATGGCTTATTATATCCCATATAAATGGCCGTTTGTATGGGTCATTTTTCTGACAGTGCAGACCTATTCCTATGCATTTAGTAATTTGTAATTGTTGGTACGCCCATGGTGTTTCTTTCGGTGATTTATTCCATCTATGCCTCCATCTTCTCAGTACCTATCATTTCACATGGTTTTTTAGGACAAAGTACAAATACATAATAAAAAAATGTAAGTGTGCACACTCATTCATTTGTCTTATTAAACAGAATCTAAACGGTTGTGACCAAGCTTCCTAATAAAACAGCTACAAAGGGTCCCAAGAGCAGCAGGAAATATCAATGTTCACGGGGATATCCGATCTTGAAGCCGGTGTCCCTCCACCGACAATAATTCAGAGCCTAGAATGTAAAAAAAATTGGTAAGATGTCATGGCTACAGAACACAAGACCTTAGGTGGTTGGGTGGCTAGTTTCTAAGAAACATGAACAGAAAGGGTGGTCGAGGCCATGGGCAGAGATATTGAGGTGTTTCATCCGACCCTGCCGCAATGGGGAGCAGAACATTAACGGCGTGGACAAAGGCCGAACACCAATAATCCCTAAGCGGCCGTGAGAGCTCTCTTGGTCTAGGTGTTTAATTTGAGTGCAAAAGTATCACCTGGTTTTTATCACATTATTCCCATATAAAAGATAGATATATGCCTATGATATTAATATATTATACTTAAGTAGCAGTACATTGATAAATACTAACGATATGCATGCTAGCATATTTCTAGCCACCGTCAAGAAAGGGACCATCAGATAAAACACTTACATTATTGTTGTTGGGGATATCTTTGTTTCCTGTCACCACAATGATAATTATGCCCATAGATGTCTAATTTGACTGACATGTTACCACCATGTAGGTATTCTGGAGCACAATATCCTCTGCACAAACATACGACAATTTGATACATCATCGCATAAGGACAATGCGAGAAAGTAAATGGCAGGAAAAATAACTGGTTCTCGATGCACAACTTACAGTGTTACACAACGATTTGCATCCATTGTTCGTGATTTTTCGTCTAGTCTTGATAATCCAAAATCCGCGATTTTAGCTACCATGTTATCATCTAGAAGTATATTGTCAGGTTTCAAATCCATGTGAAGAATATGCTTTTCCTTGTGTAGATAATTTAAACCATGACAAATTTGCTTTATTATCTGATAACGTTTGTTCCAGTTAAGTCCCCTTAGTTCGTCTGCCGAAAAGAGAAAAACATTATAAGGGAAGCATGATGTGTTCCGGTATTTCATTTGTGCATGAAGAATTACATAATGACATATAAAATATTATCATTTTCTACTCAATTCCAAAATTGAAACATAGAAATAGTGGAGATAAAAAAAGGTTAAGAGAGGAGCTGAATTACATGCAGCATTATCATACAAGTAATATATTTATGAAGGCTTCCATTGCTGATATACTCAAAACAAAGCAATCTTTCTCTTATCTCGGCATAAATATATTCTCTTGCTCCTTCAAGTCTCATTGCCTTCTCCTCAGTACAAGCACAATAGCCAAGAAATCGGACTACATTTTCATGGTTAACATTCAATAGACTGTTAACTTCGCGATAAAATAACTTCTCATCGATTCTGTGGTGGTCCAGAATCCTCTTCACAGCAACGATCCCGTTTTGGAGTACGCCCTGTTAACTTCTCTTATCAATATAGGGAGCATGATTATCCCAGTTGTGAAGTTTTAAATGCTGTCGACTAATTAACATATTGATTTCCAAAACTTTGGTGCCCGAAGAATTCGATTCTGGTAATAATATACCCACCACCAAACAATCTGGCTTGACAAGCCACATTGGTTTGTTTTTATATTGTTGAACTTCAATTTTAAGGTGCTATATGTACCTAATTTTCTCCGTAAAGTAAGTGTTACCTTGTAAACCATTGCGAATCCACCCTGGCCAATTTCTCTCTCTTCAGAGAAATTTCCGGTGATGTTCTTGAGAAGTTCAAATGATAGATTTGTCGGATCCTCTGTGCCATCAAGTATATGCTCCAGCACGTCATGTTCCAGTTCCATCGACCTGTCACCCAAATCATTACACTTATAAGGAATTCTTATAAGTGGTCGACCTGTCATTTACTTACGAGATGAGATAAATCCTCACAGAGGGAGCAAACCTGGAATTGGTAGCCTTGGAGATGTTGTAATCAACTTTGTATCTTGCATGCCGCTGCCACGCCTCAATGACTATGTCTTGGAGATTATCTACTTTTAGTATCCCACGGTGAGTCTTGACATGTTTCAGTAGGTTCTTGGTCCTGATTACGAAGCCCTTGAAACCTTTTGGGTTGGTGAGGTTATCATCTGCAAGGAGCATCAAGTCATTGATGCTCTCATGGATGTCGCACGACAGCATCTGCGTCTCCTTGATCCAATACTTATCTTGCTCGTCAGGCTCTTCTACCTGGGACATCTTCAAGAGGAAGGCGTTCATTTGCTCGAGCTCTGTTTTGAGGAACACGGTCTTATCACGCGCAAACTTATAAAGCTTGTACTCCTGGTACAGAAAAATTGCCAGCCTGAGAAGGTAGAATGGTTCGAACCACATGGAGTAGCTATCCAGAAGATCAAACCAGAAACTGCTGGCAGCCTTGGAGATGTTGTAATCAACTTTGTACCTTGATCCATACTGCTGCCCCAATTCAATGACTAAATCTTGGAGGTTATTGACCTTAGATTGTGATGAGTAAATAGGCATTTTTTCGACTAATTTAATCCAGACGGTGGCGGCGGCAGCCGCGGCGTCCTTCTTGTCGGCTTCAAGTTTCTCGGCAGCGGCACGTTCGGCGTCGGTGGACATGTTGATAACGAGAGCGACGCGGACGTAGAGGAAGTAGACGAACAGCGAGTAGTCGCGTAGTCGCTTCCCAAAAACCTATTCGCCCCTCTCCCGTACAGGATCCGAAGAGGCGGGGTTTCGGAGACCTGCTCTCCTGTCGATAGTATACGCATCCGCGTGGAGATACGTGGGCTCGACCCACATCCGGGTTCGTGACAGCCCACGATCCGACGTCTCAGATTGTGGCCCAGCTGTCAAAAAACTCTCCGTTACTGACTGGCAAAAATAAGCGCGTAGGTGTGAGCTCGGCTCGGCTCATTCCCGCGGCGCGGCGAGGCGGGCGGCGGAGGAGGAGCGCGCGAGGGCCTCTTCTCTTCTCAAGCTCCAATAGCATGTAGAAGAGAAACCCTTATAAGGAGGTCCAACTCCTCTCCAACTTCCGGGGTGGGACTAAACTTCCCACTACACCTAGTGCCAATAAACCCACATGGGCCCTTAGAGATTTTCAGAAATTGCTAGATGGGCCTAAAGCCCACCCCAAATTTCAGCAATCCCCCACCAGATCTCGAGGGCCCATTGTGTCCTCTGTTCCAATTGCTGTTTTGATATACCTGTGTTTCAGTGAAGACCTGTTAAGTTTGAACTTCACCTAGAACAAGTAGCTACACTCCTTCACAACTGAACAATGGACTAAGCCTTAAATTGACAGTTTGGCGTAAAGAAGCTTCACCACATGTCTTACTAGTACTAGGCTGCCCAAGGCTGACCCCTCGGGTGAAGCATATAAGTCACACTCCTGGCCTATTCATGAGCTTACTAGAGATGACCCCAATCTCATAGACTGTGACCAGCAGTCGGGCTCATATAGATGTGTTCCTCCAAAGATCGCTCTGTAGGATAGCATCTTGCTTACATAAGCTTTGGAAAATATTAAGACAATAGTCACCCTACCATACAGTATTGAGAGTATTGCATCTCCAACGGAGTGGGTTAGTATAATTACTCTCCTCAGTTCACCACTGGCTTGTTTTTTCAGGTCCTACTTCACGGGATCTCCGATCACATAGGTTGGGTTACCACCATGGCAACTCATGTGGGTCTCATACCCATCTCCCTTGATGCATTATCTATCACAACACGTGATAGCCCTTTTGTAAAGGGATCTACCAGATTCTTAACTGTTTGGACATATTCCAACGCTATCACTCCGGAGTTTCTCAGTTTTCTGACAGCTTTTAACCTCATTCATATGTGTTTGTTGGACTTCATGTTGTCCTTTGAACTCTTCACCTTGGTGATGATAGTATGATTGTCGCAGTTCATAAGGATAGCCGGAACCGGTTTATCAACCAATGGCAAGTCCATCAAAAGATCTCAAAGCCATCCCGCTTCGACACCAGCTGTGTCTAATGATGTTAATTCTGCTTCCATTGTCGATCTCATTAAGATCGTTTGCTTGCAAGACTTCTAGGAAACAACGCCACCTCCAAGAGTAAACATATACCCAGTTGTGGCCTTCATCTCATCAGCATCAGAGATTCAATTCGCATCACTATACCCTTCAAGTACCGACGGGTATCCGGTATAATGAAGTCCATAGTTCATAGTACCTTTTAGATAGCGCATAACTCTTTCAACTGCATGCCAATGTACATCACCCGGTTTGGAAACAAATCGGCTCAGTTTGCTCACAGCAAACGCGATGTCAGGCCTCATTGCGCTCGCTAGGTACATCCGTGAACCAATAATTTGAGAGTATCTCAGTTGATCCTTAGTTGTGCCTTCGAACTTTCGAATCAATACGCTAGGATCATATGGTGTTTGAGATGGAGTGCAGTCCGAATATCCAAAACGACTCAACACCTTCTCAACATAATGGGATTGAAGAAGTGTAATCCCACCCTCATTATCTCTCAGTAGCTTGATGTTCAAGATAACATCAGCCACACCAAGGTCTTTCATCTCAAAGTTCTGAGATAGAAACGACTTGACCTCCTCAATGACTTTGAGGTTTGTTCCAAATATCAGTATGTCATCAACACACAAGCACAGTATAACTTCTTCGCCCCCACCATGGCGATAGTATACACATTTGTCAGCTTCATTGACAACGAAGCCAACAGATGTCAGAGTTGTATTAAACTTGTCATGCCATTGCTTAGGTGCTTGTTTCAGGCCATATAGAGATTTCAGCAACCTACACACTTTTCCTTCCTCACCATCTATCACAAAGCCATCTGGCTGTTGCATATATATTTCCTCGTTTAGCTCTCCATTCAGAAAAGCCGTCTTAACATCCATCTGGTGGACGAGAAGACCATGCGAGGCCGCCAACGAGAGTAATACTCGAATGGTGGTCAGTCTGGCCACAGGTGAATAAGTATCGAAGAAATCTTCCTCTTCTTTCTGGTCATAGCCCTTGACGACAAGGCTAGCCTTGTACTTTTCAATCGTACCATCAGGCCTAAGCTTCTTTTTGAACACCCACTTACATCTCAATGATTTGCAACCATAGGGACGCTCAGTGATCTCCCATGTCCCGTTAGCCATGATGGAATCCATCTCGCTACGGACCGCATCCTTCCAGTAGTCAGCTTCTGAAGAGGCATACGCTTCTGAAATAGAAGTGGGATTATCATCCACGAGGTACACGAAGAAATCATCACCAAAGGTCTTTGCAGTCCTTTGTCTCTTGCCCCTACCAAGGGTTTCCTCGTGATCCTCCTCAGGATTTTCATCATGTGTTTGTTCATAATAATCCATAGGAATGGCAGGCTCAGGAGTCTCCTCAGATTCTTGTCTAGAAGTGCTTTGCATATCTTTCATAGAAAAAATATCCTCGAAGAATGTAGCATCCTTAGACTCCATAATTGTACCGACCTTCTGGTCAGGTACCTCAGATTTCACTACTAGAAATCTATAGCCAACGTTGTTCTTAGCGTAGCCCAAATTAACGCAGTCCACAGTTTTTGGTCCAAGCTTACGCTTTTTGGGGATCGGCACATTGATCTTCGCCAAACAGCCCCAAGTACATAGGCTCTTCTACCTGGGACATCTTCAAGAGGAAGGCGTTCATTTTCTCGAGCTCTGTTTTGAGGAACACGGTCTTATCACGCGCAAACTTATAAAGCTTGTACTCCTGGTACAGAAAAATTGCCAGCCTGAGAAGGTAGAATGGTTCGAACCACATGGAGTAGCTATCCAGAAGATCAAACCAGAAACTGCTGGCAGCCTTGGAGATGTTCTAATCAACTTTGTACCTTGATCCATACTGCTGCCCCAATTCAATGACTAAATCTTGGAGGTTATTGACCTTAGATTGTACCTCGTGGCGAGTCTTGATATATTCCAGTAGGTTCCTAGTCCAGATTATGAAGGCGTTGAAACCTTTTGGCACGGCAGTTTTATCATCTCCTAATCCAAGGAGTTCCAAGTCCTTGATGTTTTCGTGAATGCCATGGGACACTTTCTGCACCTCCGTCATCCAGAACTTAATTCGCTCATCAGGTTCCTCTACCCGCGACATCTTCAAGAGGAAGACAATCATAGCCTCGAGCTCGGCTCTAAGGAACTTGATCTTAGTGCGCACACTCTTAAAACGCTTGTACTTCTCGTTCATAAAAGTGAAGAGACTGTATGTGAGGAACCCTAGAACCCCCGTGGTTACAGCCCCAGTGGCAGCGCTAAGTAGAATCCCCTCCATGAGCGCTGCAGCCAGATGCATAATCACTCGTTTGTCGCAGGCAAAAGTTTCCGAGGCAATATTGGTGCAGAACTGCAGCTTCAGATGGAAGACACAGTTGACCGGAGCAGCTGAAATAAATTTGCACAAGATGATAATTAAAATTCAGATGTACGTACTATAAAATTCAGAACTAGATATTTCAACAGGGATGGTGAAGACCACATAGTAATCTTTTCCTTACTTGACTAACTCTCTTCGTCTCTTAGGGCATTTCTAACCGATCCCCTAAAAGTTAGTGAAGTTAAAGTTGGAGTAAAGTTAGTAGAGTAAAATTTTACTCCACTAATGATGGCCGCACCTAGCCGATCCCATATAGTTAGCGGAGTAAAATCAAATTTGCTGCCATTTTGTATACTAGCCACACAAACGCAATCTGTGCACAATACATATCTTGAAATCATTCAAATTAAAGCATGGATAGCAATAATCGTCATAACATAAAGTTTCATCACCACGTTTTTCAAATTTAAACATGCGAAGTTCACCCAAAAGACATTACTTCAAACACAATGTTTGATTCAAAATCACCACAAACATAGCATGTATATGTTGAGGATCGAGCCAATCTTTGAAATGCACCACCACCCTCTCGGCCACCACCACTCAAACAACGTCCTCGGCAAAGAAATCGACCTCGACATCCTCTCGGCCACAATCACCACCACCACCACCGTCCTCTCGGCCACCATCACCACCACCACCACCATCGTGATAAAGAAATGGGCATCGGCGTCGCATGTCTTGTTTGCAATGTTAATGTCAACAATTTGCCTTGTTCGACTCACACGGCCGCTCCATTACCAACTGTGCACGCACACCATGTAGATGTTAAACATAGCAGCCTCGCGGAATGCTTCAAAGCATCGACGGCCATCGCAGTGCCGTCGAACGTCGTAGCACCTTGGCCCACACCACGTAGCACCTGGTCGACCGTCGTGGCAACATCAGCCAAGCCGTCCGTTCTAGCGGTGCCAGTAGACTCACAATCCTGTTCACGAGCTCACCGCAGCCCCAACAGCATGGTGATCGCGTTGGAGCACATATCCCTCGTCCTCGTGGCCATCGAAGCATCGCCACGACCGTTGAAGCATGCATCACAGTATTGACGGTTGTTGACGTGACGGCCGTAAACATTGTCGTTGTGGCCATCGAAGCGCGTGGCAGCATCGACGGGTGTCGGTCCTCGTGGTTGTAGAAGCATTGTTGTTGTGGCTATCAATGCCGCCACAACCGTCGACACAGTCGCGGCATATACGACTCATTGTAGTGGTCATCGCCACATCGCCGCGGCCGTCGACGCCATCATGGCACGTACACTGTTGAGGCAAGCATCGCAGCATCGACAGTTGTTGACGTTGGGGCCATCGAAACATTGTCATCGTAGCCGTTGAAGCGTGCGTTGCATCGTTGATCGTTGTCGATCATCGTGGCCATCAAAGCATTGGTGTCGTGGCCATCCAACCATTGTCGCGCCATCAACGTCGTAGCAGCACATACGCCTCATCGTCATGGTCGTCGATGCCATCGCGACACGTACGCCGTTGAAGCACGCGTCGCAGTGTCGATGGTTGTCGACGTCATGACCGTCGAAATATTGTCGTTGTGGCCATCGAAGCATGTGCAGCAGAGTAGACAGTTGTTGATCTTCATGGTCGTCGAAGCAATGTTGCTGTGGTCGTCAAAGCATCACCACAGCTATGGACGTCGTCGCGGCAATAATGCCTCGTAATCGTGGCCGTCGACGCCGTCGCGCCATTGAAGCACGCATCGCATCGTCGACAGTTGTTGAAGTCGTGGCTGTCGAAGTACGCATCGCAACATCGATGGTTGTGGGTGTCGTGCATCGTGGCCGCCGAAGCATCGCCACGACCGCCGATGCAGTTGCAGCACATACACCTCCTCATGATGGCGGTCGAAGCATCACCGCGACCGTTGAAGCATGCATTGCAGCGTAGATGGGTGTCGATGTCGTGGCCGTCGAAGCACGCGTCGCAACGTTGACGGTTGTCGACGTCGTGCCGGTCAAAGCAATGTTGTCATGGCCGTCAAAGCATCGCCACGGCCATCAACACCGTCTCATCACATACGCCTCGCCATCATGGTCGTTAGTCAACACTATGGCAACACGTACGCCTAGCCATCGTGGCGGTCGATGCATCACCGCGGCCATCGATGCCATCGTGGCACATACGTTGTCGCGGCCGTCAAAGCACGTGACGCAACGTCGATGGTTGTCGGCGTAGTGGCTGCCAAGCATCGCCGCGGCGATCGACACCGTCGAGGCACGTACACCTCGTCGTCATGGCTGTTGACGTCGTCGCGACATGTATGCCGTTGAAGCATGCGTCGCAACATCACCGGAGCAGTTGAGACGCCGTCACAACATCCATTAATGAAGCACGGCGGATCAGCCGGGCCATCATCACAACATCGTTGGTGTCGTCGAAGCATGCGGTCACAACATTGCCAGAGCAGCTGAGATGCCGTTGCAGCATTCATTGGAAGCACGCCGTTGCAGCAACACAAGAATGCTCCAAAAGCATTTTTCATGGCAGCAAGCCACTAAGTAGCATGCCATGCACGGGAGTGAAAAGACAGACATGGCCAGGAATAAGGTAGGGCCCATGGAGACCTGATGGTTATGCATCCGCATGCACGTGCAAGGGAGAGTGTTGGGCTAGTACGCACTGTATCGAGAGTAGAATGAAGAGGATGGGACGGCATGCTGCGCAATGGACGACTGTTGTGGAAGCTGGGACCATAGAGAACCGCCAAGAAACTAGGAGAACGGGGACCACTTCAAATACTCAATCGAGACAGCATGCAGGACTAGCCGCTGTTGGGGACACCTTCACGCGCGGGACAGGAGGCGCCACGCACCCTACGATCGAGAAGGATCAGACGGCCGCGAGCCGGTCGCTCGCGCGGATGTTTCCATCCGGATGTTTAGAAGCAGTTTCCTATCAACAAGTATATGTCCCTACCAACTCAAAAGAAAAAGACAAGTACCAAGCGGCCAGCTTGGTAAGCTATATCAACAAAAGAAATGCAACCGCACCGAGATCAGCAAGCGGGTCCACCTCGTACGTAAAACACGGAGGGGCGATTGAGGCGATTGCGTGGCGATCGGCTTGAACGCTAGGGTTAGGGTTTTGCGAGCGGTGGTGGTGAGGATCGCGGCGGCACGGGAGGGGACGACGGCGTCTCCGAGCGTGTTTTGAGCCGGTGTGCAGCTCTCTCTCCGGTGAGGAAGTCATGGCGGAGAGGAAGAAGGAAGGAGAGGCAGCGTCGAGGAGTGCGGTGGCTGCTAATGGAAAGTCGGCGGAGTTGGGGACGAAGACACAGAGAACGGCGACTACGCCGCAGCCGCCGGCGCAAAAGGAGGCGACTGACCCAGCGATGAGGACGCCACTGGGCTCCCATAGCAGGAACGCTTCTGTGTCCCCAGGCTTGACGGCTCGGCTGGGAGGCTTGGTGCTGACTGAGAAGGAGGCCAGAGGGTTCGTCTTCAAGGAATCTGAACAGGAACAGGTTAGGCCGGCGAAGTGGTCGGCGATCGGGAAAGCTTTCACCCCCCGGCCGATGAATAAGAGTGCATTGGAGAAGTCCATGGCAAGGGCTTGGGGACTACATAGAGAAGCTCAGTTCAAGATCATTGGGAGGAATTTATTTGCGGTGACGTTCGGGAGTGAGGGAGATTGGAAACACGCCCTAAACAACGGCCCATGGCAATTTGACTTCAATGTTTTGGTGCTTAAGGATTATGATGGAGTAACTAGGCCATCGGAGATGACGTTTGAATCTGTGGATGTTTGGGTCCGGGTTGAAGATCTGCCCCTGGACAAACGATCAAAGGCCTTCGGTGAAGCGCTTGGGAACTGGCTGGGCAAGATTGTGCGGGTGGATGTGGAAAAAGATGGCTTTGCAAAGGGCTCGGAGTTGAGATTCAAAGTTAAACAGCCTATCTATGAGCCTCTCGTGAGGGGCTTCTATCTGAAGAAATCTGAAGACGACCTGGAGAAAACATGGTTTGATTTTAAATATGAAAAGATTCCGCACTTCTGCTTCGAATGTGGACGACTTGTGCATGGTGAGAAAGGTTGTGTCCCGGCGGTGGATCCAGATCAGCAGTGGGGGGAATGGCTCCGGGCATCCCCGGGTCGCTCTTGGGGGCCTAAAGATGGGTCTCACCATGGTCCTTCGGGCAATGCTAACAGTTTTGGAAGTGTGAGATCTAGTGATGGAGAAAGGAACAGAAGGAAGACAGGAACAGTCCGCGATCTTCCAACGAAGCGTAATTTGCAAAATGAGTTCACCACTCCGGCCGTCTCCCGCACTGGCGGGGAGGGCAAAGGGGTTTATGAGGATGCCGCTAGCCCAAACAAGCAGAAGCAAGGGGTGGCGACAATGCGGGAAAGTGACCTTCGGGATGACCTAGATCAGAAGAGGGAGAGAGATCTGCGCTCCGAATTGCGACAGCGACAACAGGAGAAGCAGGCAGAATTAAGGTTCAGGTATAGGCAGTACGGCCAGGGGGATCATAATGGTGTTGGAACATCAAGCCAATTTGGGGGGAGAGAGCGTAAGCAAGGGTACTATGTGAGGAAGCCTAGGCCAGGGTATACGGCGGAACAACGTTCTCCAAGCAGCCCAAGACATGAATCCCAAAGAGAGAGGAAGAGGAGGCCGAAGCAGTACTGGGTAGCTAAAGGCGATTTGGACAGGCAAGTGGGTAATGATACGTTCGTTCGCGACACGAGGCAGAAAACCTCTTCTGTGTTTGATCGTATTGAAGAGCACAATGATACATCGGCGGACCCTGCAAGGCAGGGCCGCCGGTCACAATGAGTTTATTGGCCTGGAACTGTCGAGGACTGGGGTTGGACTCGACAGTTGGCGAGCTTTGAGACCTGATACGGTCCTACAACCCAGTGGTGGTATTTGTATCAGAGACAAAAAAGAAAGCAAAGGCAATGGAGAGACTCAAATGGAGCTTAGGGTTTAGACAGGGAGTTGCGGTGGATTGTGTTGGCAAGAGTGGAGGGCTGGCATTGTGGTGGAGAGATCATGTGAATGTGACAGTCAGACCATGGTGTCAGGACTATATAGATGCCCGGATGGAGGTGGACGGGAATACCTATAGGTTCACTGGAATCTATGGGGAGCCCTGTGTGGAAAAGAGAAAGAAAATGTGGGAGGTTTTGAGGTATTTGAGGACCCAAGATAATCTACCTTGGATCTGTGTTGGAGACTATAACGAGGCGATTGTGCAGAAGGAGCAGATCGGTGGTAATCCAAGGTGCATTAGACAGATGGAGGAGTTTCGGGATTGCTTGGCCGACTGCGGTCTTGCGGACTTGGGGTTCTCAGGGTATCCGTTCACATGGGATAACAAGAGAGAAGGGACGGAGAATATTCAAGTCAGATTGGATAGGGCCACTTGTTCGGCTTCCTTCATGAAGATGTTTCCGGCAACCGAGGTGCAACATATACTGACAGAGGAGTCCGATCATCAGGCGCTGCTTGTCCGTGTCGCGTCGGCACTGGTCGACCAATCAGCGCGGGCGCAGCGACCTTTTCAGTATGAGGAGGCATGGACTAGGCACGCGGAGTACGAGGCCATGGTGACCAATGCATGGGAGGCGGCTCATGCGGCCAATCAACAGCAGCCGGGGATGGGAGCGGCATGCAAGCAGCTAGCTCTGATGGCCAAAGCCATGCAAACGTGGAGTCGGGAGGTTTTTGGTTCAATTAAAAAATAGATCAGTCATTTAAAGTGGCAGTTAAAAGATGCCAAGGAGCGGGCGGTACACACGGGCTACGGGCTGGAAATCAAAGACATCGAGGATCAGCTGCATGAATTGTACGAAAGAGAGGAGATCTATTACAAGCAAAGGTCGAGGGTGGATTGGCTGCAATATGGCGACCAGAACACACAGTACTTTCAAAACAGAGCATCGCATAGGAAGAGGAAAAATACAGTTAAGGCGTTACGCAGGGAGGCTGGAACCAAATGCACGGACGATGAAGGTATGCATGCGATGGCTGCAAACTTTTATGCTCATTTGTTCACGTCAGAGGGGTCCAGGGAAGGGGACAAGATTTTACAACACATAGATACACTAGTCACGGAGGAGATGAATAGTAGACTGTCGGCACCGTTTACAGACGAGGAGATTGAGAAAGCTTTATTTCAGATGGGGCCATCTAAAGCTCTGGGGCTAGACGGGTTCCCGGCGATGTTTTATCAACGACACTGGTCGTTGGTGAAGGAGGAGGTGTGTGCTGCCATTCGGGATTTCTTGTCAAGGAGGACGACGCCGGATGGTTTTAATGATGCCGTCATTGTGATGATCCCCAAGGTGTGCTCACCAGAGGTGCTCACTCAGTTTAGGCCAATTAGCCTTTGCAACGTCCTCTATAAAATTGCGTCAAAAGCGTTGGCAAACAGGCTCAAGGAGGTGCTGCCGGTGTTGATTGCGGAGGAGCAAAGTGCTTTTGTCCCGGGGAGATTAATCACAGATAATGGGTTGCTGGCATATGAGTGTGTTCATGCTATCAGGAAGAGGAAGAGGAGGAAACCACTTTGTGCAATTAAGCTTGACATGATGAAGGCTTATGACAGGGTGGAGTGGATCTTTCTGGAACAGGTAATGACAAAATATGGTTTCTTTGCTCACTGGAGAGAGATGATCATGAGGTGTGTTAGGACTGCGAGTTTTTCGGTGAAGTTAAATGGGCCTTTTTCTCACAGATTTGTCCCATCTAGGGGCCTCCGTCAGGGGGACCCTTTGTCACCATACCTTTTCCTTTTCTGTGTTGAAGGTTTTTCAGCTCTGCTAAAACATGCCCAGGAGGAGAAGAAGATTAAAGGTGTATCGTTTGGGAGCACTGGCCCCACGGTCACTCATCTGTTATTTGCTGACGACAGTATAGTCTTCCTGGAGGGGTCCCAAGATAACTTTCACTGCTTGCGTTCTATCTTGAAAGATTATGAAGAGGCATCCGGGCAAAAAGTTAACATGCATAAATCTGCTATATTTTTTGGGAAAGGAAGTGGTGATGGGGATAAAGAAACTCTCAAGCAAGCTATTGGTATCTCATCCGAGGCTCTTAGTGAGAGGTACTTGGGCCTACCAACAGTGGTGGGAAGATCCAAGGATGGGACGTTTAAGTACGTCAAAGAGAGTGCAAAGGGGAAAGTATCAGGATGGAAGGGCCAGGGGCTGTCCAAGATGGCTAGGGAGGTGTTGATCAAATCGGGGCTTCAATCTACTCCTACTTTCACCATGAGCTACTTTCAACTCACAAAGAAAATGTGCGGGAACCTGTCTTCTATTTCTTCAAACTTCTGGTGGGGCGAGGCAAATGGTGAGAAAAAAGTACATTGGATTGCATGGGATAAAATGTGCACGAGGAAGCAAGAAGGTGGAGTTGGGTTCAGGGACCTGGAAGTTTTTAACCAAGCGTTGCTTGCCAAACAAGCTTGGAGGCTGCTGCAGGTACCGATCTCGTTGTGTGCAAGAGTGCTCAAGGCGAGGTATTTCTCAGACGGCTCCATACTCAATGCCACCTGCCCCGATGGTGGGTCTTTCACGTTCAGGAGCATCCTACATGGCCGAGACCTCCTCCTGGAAGGGCTCATTTGGTGCATTGGAGATGGATCCCAGGTTCGTATTCATCATGATAACTGGATACCTCGCAAGGGCAGCCTGAAGCCACTGGGCCAGGTTTTTGTTCCAGGCACGACAAGAGTAAGCGACTTACTGAACGATGCTAGCTCAGGATGGGATCAAGCGAAGGTGCAGAACATGTTCCCACCAGATGAAGCGAACGAGATTTTGCAAATACCTGTTGGGGGGCCGATGGTGGAGGACTATCTTGCCTGGAATCATACAAAGAATGGAGTGTTTACAGTCAGATCCGCCTACCATCTTTGCATGGATCAGAAACGAGTCAAAACAGGCAGGCCGGAGTCATCATCTTCGGTTATGAATCATAGAGCTTGGCTGAATCTGTGGGATACGGTTGCGCCGGGCAGAGTCAAGATTCACACATGGCGACTTATCCGTAATGGGCTTGCAGTGGGCTCGGAGCTTCATAGACGAAAGATCAAACCTGGAGCTTTTTGTGTCGTGTGTGGAAGAGAAGAGACGAATTATCACAGGTTTTGGAGCTGTCCCCACTCTGCAAAATTTTGGAAGGTGCTGTACTCGGAATTGGGAGCGCCGGTGGCGATCCCGCCGGAGTCAGTAAGCTCCCAGAGTGCGCTATCTCAGTGGCTCCTGACTTGGTTCGCTGATGCTTCGGACGATGCTCGAGCTATGATGGTCCAGGGTCTATATGCTTTGTGGTTGGCGTGGAATAATACGCGAGATGGTAAGAAGATCGAAGAGGCGGCGGACATTGCTGGGATGGTTCGTCGGCTAATGGAGGAGTGGCAGTCCGTGAATGGCAAAGCTAGCAAAATTCCTCGAGTGATTCCAGTCCAGAGATGGAGCGCTCCAGAGGAAGGATGGGTCAAGGCGAATGTCGATGGAGCGACCACCAAAGGAGGGGAAAAGGGGGGCGTTGGCGTGGTCTTCAGAAACCATGAGGGAGCTTTCTTAGGAGGAGCGTGCCACTACTATATGATGGGTGGTGATCCAGCAAAGATGGAGCTCCAAGCATGCAAAAGAGCGGTGCAATTAGCGGAGGAGTTCAACGTCACGAACCTGCACATCGAGATGGACTGCCAAGAAGTGGTTAGCAAGCTTCAGAACGAGGAAACCGATTTCTCCACATTGGGACCAATGATCAAGGAGGTGCGAAACATGCTGGCGACAAGGGAGAGGTGGAAGGTGTCTTGGGTCAGGAGGACGGCGAACGGCGCCGCGCACGGGTTAGCTAAGGAAGGGGTAGCAGATAATCTATGCAAAGTCTGGTTGCATGAACCCCCCGATTGTATTTTGCACATTATTTCGGCAGAAATCCCTGCCTACTATGAATAAATAGAGACGCGGTTGAATTCAAAAACAAAAAAAAAAAATGCAACAAAAGAAAAAGACAAAGTAGGCGCATACCAATTTTGTATACAGAGGCCTCGATCGATCGGGACGTGTAAATTAATCTATACTTACGTTGGGTTCAATGGAGGGTCCCCTGAACCGAGCCCTCTTTTGTCCGCCTGCTACCGCGTTGACCGCGCTGCAACCACCACGCGCAGCTCGAAGAGCCGACGTGACCTGCGAGCTGCAGCTTCGGAGCCGCGCAATTGGGGAGATCCCGATCTGATCACCGTGGACCTGCGAACCGCGTACCCCAAGGCCCGACTGGCAGGTGCGTCCAGCTCCGCACGACACCATGCATGGCGGCTACCGGCGGGGTTCGTTCAAAGCAAAAGTGAAGAGAGAAAGAACGCGGGAGGGGAACCAAGGGAGTGCGTACCCGGAGAAGAGAGAGACGAGAGGTGCGGAGAGGCTGCCTCGCGCCCGCCGGTTGGCGATCGCCGCCCAGTCAAGAGGTTCTGCTAGCGATTTGAGGACTCGTCAGGGCCAAGTGGCTACTTTCTGGGTCGATTATAGGCATAGCTAGAGGTTGCGATCACAGACCACGAAGAATGGTCTCTCCTGCCCCTGTCTGCTTCCCTTCCTTGGCTTTTGGTAGGACGCGGCTCCCCTGACGTTGCCACACTGACATATGGACCCGCGCCCGGTCCCGCACATCAGTGGCCCCACGTCAGGACTGCTTTGGTATTAGTTTGTCTAACGAAGCTGATGAGGATTTTTTTTTTCTTTGACGGGAGTAGGTGAGGAATGAATAGAAGACTATAAGATGACAACTAAGAGACCTAGCTAATTTGATCTCTCAAACATCTGTGGACGCGTCCGAAAAGTAACCGAACGTGTCCGTTTTGACCACTAATATTTCCTTCAAAATAACCACGTCCAATTTTTCTTCCTACTTTTGGGTCATTTCGACAAACACTTTGTGTGCGACCTCGCCAGAGCACGGCAGCTAGCAACGTTGGCGTGGCTGGACCTCCAGCATGAGTAGCAGCAGCGGTGGTGCGGCGAGCTCCGGCGACGGCAACGTCGGACAGCATGCGCGCAGCGGCCACCTCGTGCACACAGAGCGGCAGTGGGAGCTGTACATGCACACACGCGGCGAGCGACTCGCTAGCTAGCACGCAAGCATGCGTGCGGCCAGCGGCAGTTAGCAGCTAGATAGCCGGCATGCGGCTGTGGCCGCCCGCACGCACGGACGCGAGTACGCACGGCTGCCAGCTCGAGTATGGCACGGCTGCAAGGACGACGGCTCAACCGTGGCCACTGCTACCTGTGAGTTGTATTGGGATTTTTTTCGAAGAGAAAGAATGAAACAATATAGTAACGATAAGTATTTCCCTCAAAATGAGAACCAATGTTTATCAAACCAGTAGGAGAATCACACGAACCCTAGTGAACATCACCTGCACACACAAGAGCAAATACTTGCACTCAACGCGGACAAGAGGGTTGTCAATCCCCTTGAACTCGTTACTTATAAGGATCAAATCTAGTAGTGATAGATAGATAAATTACAAAACAAAAGAAAAGTAAATAAATTTTTAAAAAAATGGTTTTAGTAATATGATAAAAATAGACCCGGGGGCTATAGTTTTCACTACAGACTTCTCTCTCGAATAAATAGCATATGGTGGGTAAACAAATTACTGTTGGACAATTGATAGAAAAACGCATAGTTATGACGTTATTCATGGCAATGATCATGTATATAAGCATCACATCTGTGACAAGTAGACCGACTTCTCCCTGCATAGTTATGACGTTTGGATAGGCCTGTTGCCAATGGGGACTTGTTGCAGAATTTTTATGATTGCAGAATTTAGAATATCATCACTACCACTTCAGATCATTATGCCATTTTGGTGACTATAGCGAGAAGTGATGGAAAAGGCCACACTGATCCTATCCAACAATCATTCAAGTTCGAAACAACATGGATGAGAGCCCCTGATTATGAACAAATGATTAAGGAAAACCGGCAGTCGCACAAAGTAGGCATTCCTTCTATAAACAATACACGGCCTGCTCTTAATAAATCATCGCACAACTTGCAAATATAGGGTTGAGTCTCTTTTGGCTCAGTTAAAAAGGAGATTAGAAAACTGGAAAAGAGACCAACTACTAGCTTCCGCAAGAAGAAGAAATAACAAAATTAAATTTCTTTAGAAGGCTGATAGATCTTGGTGCGAAGACCCCGAGGGCATCAGAGGTATGGTGTACGACTTCTATGCCTCACTTTTCACCTCTGAACCCTCGGATACGATTGATACAGTCCTTGAAGCCATACCAAAGAAAGTTACTGACGAGATGAACGAAGCCTCATGTTGAGAGTACAGGAATGATGAAATCAAGACTGCACTTTTCCAAATGGGACCCACCAAGGCCCATGCCCCGATGGATCGCTGGCACTTTTTTATCAAAAACATTGGGACCTATTGGAGGAAGACATTTGTGCTGCCGTAAAGGGATTTCTTATGGGCCATGACATTCCGTAAGGTTTATGCAGCTTGGTAATTGTTCTAATTCCCAAATGAAATAATGCCGATTTGCTTGGTAATTTCCGGCAAATGAGCTTGTGCAATGTCATTTACAAAATTGCTTCTAAAGCTATTGCCAATGGATTGAAGCTCTATTTGCCGGAAACCTGAACCATCTTCGATCAACGAGTTAGTCTAGCAGAGGCTTACTAGGGACACGATATTCATTTATGTATCCACACATGTACTACCTCCGTTCCTAAATATAAGTCTCTTTAGAGATTCCACTATGGACTACATACGAAGTAAAATTAGTGAATCTACACTCTAAAACATGTCTATATACATCCGTATGTAGTTCATAGTGGAATCTCTAGAAAGACTTATATTTAGCCAGTCAATACAACTCTAGGATGGATAATAAACATTTATCATGAATAAGGAAATAAGATAATAAAATCTTTGTTATTGCCTCTAGGGCATATTTCCAACACTTTCCGAATAAAAGACACCGTATATGGAAAGTAGCAAGGCTAGCTTAAAGACAACACAATGCCTCCACACAGTACTGTCCATCTTTTATTAATAGATTATGGACCGAAACAGTTTAATCATACGTTGTAGTAAAAACACAACCCGCATCAGGGCAGGGCCATAACTTATGTAGTAAATATTATGCCACGCCAGGTATTGATCGATACTACCAAGTAGACCATCGACAAGTAGCTTGCAGGCATGCATCGTGGCCATCCTTCCATCCCTCAATTGGTTGAAGGAGGGGGCGGGGTGTGATTGTGGTGGGAGGGAATACGCTGACGTTTGGGGCCCCTGGGAAAGCGGGGGCCAAATACTTGTTGACCTGGAAAGGAAACGCAAGAAGTATATGCATGCATGGTTAATCGGGAGTGATGGAAATTCGCATGACGATATATATAGCAAGAACCTTTTGTTTCTACTAGAGTAGTAACTAACTAACTAACCACCGATGTCTGAGCCGGCAGCTCCGTGGCAGCCCAAGATCACCGCGGAGACGACCAGCAGCGCGAACACCAGGAGACGGGCAACTCTGGCCAGGGACGCCATCTTATGGTATGTAGGTTATCAGTTGTAAGCTGTGATCAGTTAGTTGGACGGATGCTTTGAGCTGTGTGTTGCGTATCTTGCAGCTGCTCACGTATTTATAGCCGGCCGTGGACCACAATGGGGTGGGTGGGCTGGGCACAACCGCACAAGATGATCAAGGAGGATCACCTTGGCCACTTGGTTTGCCTAGTTGAAGCATGCATTCTCCAGCTCCAGAGATGAAGCTTCTTAATATCGGTGCATTTTGCAGTTGAAGATGCGTGCCAAGATAATCATCACTCGTTGAATGGTTGGCACAGGCGCGGACGGGATTGCAATTGCATGCATGCATCCATGCTCATGCAAACATTTCTCCGGTCAGTCAAGGGCTAGCTAGTGGCCGAGTGGTATCTACGGTGACAGCTTGGCCCATCGGCGAGAGAGGGATGGGTGAGCAAGCTCCCTAAATTTTGGTCTTTTTTTTTTTGAAAAGAAGGATATCCCCCGGCCTCTGCATCCGAAAGATGCATGCAGCCATATTATTAAAAAGAGTTCAGCAAAAACCAAGTCTGGTATCTGAAGTACAGCTCTCAGAGGAAGCACAAAAGACAAAATCAAAGAACATAAAGTATTGCCACAACCGGCTGGACGAAGATGACATTAAGGACCTATCCTATGATGCGACCGCCATCCAAACCGGTTGAAGATAGCCCGTGCTACCATCTCCCATCGGTTGCATCCAGTAGCCAAATGCTCCCTGGAGGCCGTAGGAGTGAGTAGCAACCACGTACGGATCCATGCCGTAGCTCTGAAAATAACCTGCAAGAAGTTTAAAATATGTAATCTGTTAAAAATCATATCGTTCCTGCAGTTTTATATAGACCAAAGAAGTGCGCATATTCCAATCCGAATATTTGACACAATGTCCGGTTGTACTCCATTCAGCCATGTCCCAAACAACGCTTCTATGCTAGATGGAGGAGTTATGTTAAAGGCTATATGCATTGATCGCCAAAGTAACTTTGCAAGAGGGCAATCAATGAATAAATGTTGGATTGTTTTGTCATGAACACAAAAACAACATCGTGAGCTACCGACCCATCGTCGCTTTAGTAAATTATCTTTGGTAAGAATGACCTGCTTGTGCACAAACCACATGAAAATTTTGATCCGCAAGGGAACCTTTACTTTCCAGATGTGTATCGATCTTGGGATTGGGCCAGAGTTAATGAGGTCTAAGTACATAGATTTAACCGAAAATACCCCATTCGCCGTTAATTTCCAGTTCACAGCGTCTGCTTGGTCAGAGAGTTGAACATCCATTAGCCGCCGCACAAAGTGCAGCCAGGAGTTCCATCGTTCCCCTACTAAAGCCCTCTGAAACTGGATATTCAAAGGTACCGTCTGCAATACTGTTGCCACGTAATCCTCCTTACGTTGCACAATATTATACAGGGTAGGATACTGGAGGGCTAGCGGTGTCTCGCCTAGCCAGGTATCCTCCCAAAACCTTGTTGTTGTTCCGTCCCCAACAACGAATTTCACCCTATGAAAGAAAGCCTCTTTTGTTCTCAAGAGCCCCTTCCAGAATGGCGAATCATGAGGTCTTACGGTAACCTGAGCCAGAGTTTTAGAGTGTAGGTATTTATTCCTTAGAATTTGTGCCCACATGCCATCCGATTCCTAAGATAACCTATACAACCATTTGCTCAACAGTCATTTATTTTTAATCTCGAGGTTCTCAATCCCGAGACCCCCTCTGGTCTTTGGGTTGACAAATAAAATCCCATCTTGCTAAGCGATATTTTGTCTTAACCTCGTTTGACTGCCAGAAAAAACGAGATCGATAGAAGTCTAGTCTCTTTCTTACCCCTTTTGGTACCTCAAAGAAAGATAGAAGGAACATCGGCATACTAGTCAGTACTATATTAATCAGCACTAGCCGCCCTCCATAAGACATAAGCTTGCCCTTCCAGCAGCTTAGTTTGGTTTCGAATCGATCTTCGATACATTTCCACTCTTTATTAGTTAATTTCTGATGGTGAATTGGAATGCCTAGATAATTCAAAGGTAGTGATCCCAGTTCTCAACCGAACTATTGTCTATAGTTATCTTGTTTCTCTTTGGCCCTACCAAATCAAAACAATTCACTCTTGTGAAAGTTAATCTTTAGACCTGACAACTGTTCAAACAGACACAACACTAGTTTCATATTCCTCACTTTTGCAAGGTCATGCTCCATGAATATGATTGTGTCGTCATTATATTGTAGGATAGAAACGCCCCCATCCACCAAATGTGGGACAAGACCGCCTACCAGGCCTTTTTCCTTCGCCCGACCTATGAGCACTGTCAACATGTCTGCCACAATGTTGAAGGGAACAGGGGACATCGGGTCACCTTGTCTTAGGCCTTTATGCGTCTGGAAATAATGACCAATGTCATCATTCACCTTAATCCCGACACTACCTTTTTGGACAAAAGAATCCACCTGATCCCTCCATGCCCCATTGAAACCCTTCATGCGCATGGCTTGCTGTAAGAATGGCCATTTAACCTTATCATATGCCTTCTCGAAATCCACCTTGAAGATCACCCCATCTAATTTCTTCGAATGAATTTCATGTAAAGTCTCGTGTAAGACAACAACCCCTTCTAGGATATGTCTTCCAGGCATGAAAGTCGTCTGACTAGGTTGCATCACCGAATGGGCAATCCGTGTCAATCGATTAGTAGCTACTTTCGTGAAAATCTTAAAACTCACATTGAGAAGACATATTGGCCTGAATTGCTCTATTCGAATTGCTTCCTCTTTCTTTGGTAACAACGTTATCGTGCCAAAGTTGAGATGAAAGAGTTGCAGATGGCTATTAAAGAAATCATGAAACATCGGCATTAGGTCATCCTTCACAATATGCCAACATCTCTTACAGAATTCCGCGGGAAACCCATCTGGTCTCAGTGCTTTATTTGGCTTCATCTGAGAGATGGCCTCGAAAACCTCTTCCTCAGTAAAAGGTGCAGATAAAATCTCATTCTCATCTGACCAGAGCTGAGGTACATCCCCAACTACAAGTTCATCTAGGGACACTGCGCTATCTACCGGAGGCCCAAATAGTTGCTTGTAATAATTGGAAATATACATTTTGAGATTCTCGTATCCTACAACTGTTCCTTCATCTTGCTCAAGCTGGATGATTTTCTTTGTCCTATGTTTGCCATTTGCAATCATATGGAAGAACTGAGTATTATCATCCCCTTGGACGACCTTAAGAACCTTAGCTCGCAAGGCCCACTTCATTTCTTCTTCTCGAAGAAGAGCCCGTAGTTTCAACTCGGCTTAGAACTTTACGGCATGTTCTATCTCGTCCAGCAGATTCGTTTCCGCTCTCAAGTCCAGATCATGAATCAACTGGATAAGCCGTTCTTTTTCTTGTTTATATATCCCGCTCTCATTTCTGGCCCAACCCCTCAAAAATTGTCTCAAGTGTCTAATTTTGTTCTGCCATCGTTCCAAGCTGGAGCTGCCCACAACTGGCTTAGCCCATTCTCTTGCAACAATCTCTAAAATGTTTTCTTTTTCGAACCAACTTAGCTCAAAAGAAAAAACATTTTTATTGCCTATATGTGTTGCTTCACCCGAATCCACCAACAAGGGTGTATGGTCTGAGATTGCCCTCTGCATCGCGTGAACCGATACCAGTGGGTATTTCTGTTCCTATTCTACACTTGCAAGCACTCTATCTAGCTTCTCATAAGTGGGAGTGGGTAATGAATTTGCCCAAGTGAACTGCCTACCCGTGAGTTCAATCCCTCTGAGATTAAGACTCTCAATGATCATATTGAACATAAAGTACCACCGCCCATCAAAATGATCATTATTTTTCTCTTCTTTCCTCCTAATGATATTAAAATCACCTCCCACTAAGATCGGTAACCTCTCATCTCCACATATCCTAACCATATCCGCCAAGAAAACAGGCTTGAATTCGGGTTGGGCAGCGCCATACACCGCCACAAGAGCCCATCGGAATCCATCCAATTTGGACCTTACCTGGAATTTGACCACATAATCCCCTCACACTACATTTAACACCTCAAGTGTTTCACACTTTACCCCCAATAGAATCCCACCGGATCTTCCTCTAGGGGGTAAATAGTGCCAGTCAAAGTCCCAAGGAATTGCGAGGTAAAGTTATCTCTACCTGTTTCTAGAAGTGCAATGAAATCGAGTTTATCCTCGATGGGTGATTCAGCCAGGAACCTTTTCTTAGCCAAGTCTGCTAGACCTCTGCTATTCCAAAAAAGTCCTTTCACCATTCATCATGGAATTTTTTCTTGAGCTTAACTCTCGCACTTCTACGCACAGCCGATGTTGGATATATCTTCCTCTTCCAGGAACGTTTGGGTTTATCTACCAACCCCTCATCCACATGGCTAGTTACCTCTCGTGCATCCGACAAAGTTGGGTGGATCAGTAAGTCCCTCGGACTCAACCCCTCCTGCCTCACCTTTGGCATCCGAAGTGGGCAATAATCCATCACAAAAATTCTCCAACGCAGACATGCCCAACTTGTTAATATCCGCGTCCGTCATAGGTCTGACAGCCGCTAAATTTCGGATCAACTCAGACGCTCTCTCAGCCTCTAAGTCTAGAATATCATTGACCGATTTAGCGATTTCTTGCCCGTTAGACCCAAGTGACACTCCTAAATCTTTTGCCTTACTAATAATCTCATGCTCAGAAAAATGCATAATAGAACACTGCTTATTGACTATCAGACCTGTAGTAGACTCGACGTCCCGAAGCTTGGCGGCCCTCATAGCACGCCCTAGCTGGAAGTCGTCAGCGTCTGGTTGGTCCTGGACCCGATTACTGACACGCCTGCCTGCCGACACGGGGTCCTGATGCCCACCGAACGCGATCACCTCCTCCGTAGTCCAAACCCGCGGGGACTGGACCGTTGCCACGTGGTCGTCCCTCCTGACAAGTCCTGGTGTAGGAGGTGAGGTTAGCAGGACGCCGCCTGCGTCTCCTCCCAGCGGCCCCGCCTCCGGAGCACCCCCTCTAGTGATCGCTAGCGTCGGTGAAGAAGGCGCCGGCCAAGGTACAGGGCTACACACAGGTGAATCGGAGGCCTCCTGCCCACAACTCACCCTCGCCGGGACCGGTACCGCACGTCGGGAGGGACCCTCCGGACAACTCGAAAGAAGCCCAGAGGTCGGATCCGGAAATTTCGGTCTATGGAATTAAATAGCTTTTTTAGGATAAATAAGTAGCTTCGTAATTGAGTATATATACAGAAAACAGCACAGCATAGCCCAGAGAACTTATACCTGGTAACCGCCCATTTCAGGAGTAGAAACATTTCGGTTTCTCGTGGCCTTGGCATTGCGACTCAAATTAAAATTATGGGAGGAACCTCATTGGTATTTACAGGTCTGTGGTTTGGTGTCTTTGTTATTTTTCTACGGCTGCCTTCAGAAAAGTACAGGATTGTGTCATTGAAGAAGAAAGATCGAGTTTGAAGAACTCGAAGATTTGCTCGTTTCTTTTGAACTTTATTTTGTAATCGCTATAGTCAGCTCATGTATCTCTACCATGTATTACTTGCTACTATAAATATATGATGGTATTGATTGTCAAAGAAAAAACATTTCGGTTTTGTCACCACAAAAAAAAATTGATTGATCCGAATCCGGCGTCGTCTCCACCTGTTCTCCTCCTATGCCACCGCCCACTACACGTCTGGTTGTCCACAGCTGCCGGCCCGCCGCCGACGCTCTTGCCAATGTGGCCTTGGTGTCGAGTTGCCTTCACCCGAGTCTCTGAGACGATCTTAAACTTTTGAACTTGGTATCCAAGAAGTAAGAATATTTTAGTTTATGTATGTTGATCAGCAATAAAGTACAAAGTTTCAGATTTTATCAAGGCTAACACGTGCTTTGCCGCGCCTCGTGAGATCCTTTTTTTCTCTCTAGTAGGTTATTGCGGTCAGTTGTTTTGTTTTTGTTTTATTTTATATTGGCTTGGCTTTTAATTATATTTTGGCGGTGTTTTTTCATATGTATATCATGTTGGGCTATTGTTGGAGACGATATTTGTTCTGAGAAGAGAATGGAGTTGTTTTTTTTTTTTGGGAACGAAGACGTGTCATTAGATAAAACTAGCACACATGCCCGTGCGTTACAATGGGATAATAAAATTATATGCCTCTAGCTCAATATAAGAATGGATCAAGACCCTCACATGTCCGTATTCTCTAGTTCAACATGGCACCCTTTAATTAGAGCCAAACCAGTATATTCTTTTTTATTGGCACGTGCCCATAATTTGTTTCAATTATAATTAACCAGCATATTCTCTTTTATTGGCACATGGAAGCTACCACTATCACTAATCTATGGTGTCCCTTATTCTGAACAAGCCGACTTAGCTCGATGCGCCGGATGCGGAGCAGGCCCGGTATGGGAGCGATCGAACTCACGACCTCAAAGACCCGACTATATGTTGCTAGCCACTCAAATAAACGCGTTCTGCTAACCAATGGTCAGAGTGAATATTAAAGAATATAATGCAACGCCAGATTCGAAACTTTTCTTTGAACTTTTCAAAAATTGATAACTATGAAATGCCAAATATACTTGGCAACGTGAACAATTTACCAAATTACGATTTTTTTTTAAATCCACACATATTTAAAAAGACGAACGAAAATTTTGAACGGAACATTTGTTGAAATTCAGAAACAATCCTTAAAAGCAAGAACGTTTTATAAAAATATGTTTTTTTAAGTTATGAACAATTTTTGGAAACGGGAACATGTTTTGAACATATAGAAGAAATTTAGAAAATGTGTCTTTTAATGCAAAAATTATTTTCAGTTTTTGAACATATCACTAAAACAAGAATATTTTTCAAATTTGTAACTTTCTTAAATCTTGAACAAATTTTGAAAAACCCAAACATTTTTCAAAAAATGGGAATAATTTTTTAAATACTGAATAAAAAACGGAATGACAAACATTTAAAATTTCAAACATATTTTAAATAGGAACACAATTTTGGAATTCATAACATGAACTACAGAATATACTTGCCAACATGAACAATTTTCCAAATTATGAACAATTTTTTGAAAATTCCATACATTTTTGGACAAAGCAAGAACAAAAAATTGAACAGAACATTTCCTGAAATTCACATACATTTCTTAAAAACATGAACCTTCTTATAAAAATATGAATATTTTTTAAGTTGTGAACAATTTTTTTAAATGGGAACAAGTTTTAAACATGCAGAAGAATTTTAGGAAATGTGTTTCTTTAATGCAAACATTATTTTCAATTTTTAAATATACCACTAAAACAAGAATATTTTTTGAATTTGGAACATTTTCAAATGCATTTTTTTAAATCTTGAACAGTTTTGAAAAATAAACATATTTTTTTAATATGGGAATTTTTTATAAATTTGATCAAATTTTGGCAAGACAAAGAAAAATCCAAACATTTTTTAGAGTAGGAACACATTTTTGTAATTTGTAACTTTTTATGAAATTTTGAATAAAAATTGAAATTGCGAACATTTGTTGATAATTGTGAATTTCAGAAAAAAATAAAAAATAGACAGAAAATAAAATTTGAAACAGAACACAAAAAAAATGGGCCGCCGAGTCTTGGGCACGATTTGCGTAGCTGAAACTATTTGCCGCATTGAGCGGGAAATAGGATTTTTATTGCTGCATGGGCAGAAAAAATGGGCTGACTTTACTGGGCCATAGGGCGCGCGGCCACGTACGAAATTCTGCACTAATCGTTTTTTCTTTGCTAACAGAAGGACGTACGAAAGTTTAGTACCACATCGGATAGGAAAAAAAAATGACGATGAACGGATGAAAAAATTGGAGAAACGCACCGTACTTTAATAGTAGATATAGACAAACGATACAGGCAGCATACACGTGCACACCTTCCCGAAGCAACCAGCTCAACCAGGAAACCGGAACAATTGCAGGAACAACCCTGGAAAAGAAGAAAATACAAAACAAGTCCTCCAAGGATCCTGCGAACGCCAGCTTCGCCGCTCGCCGCAACCGCTCGCCGTCTCTCTGCCGGCGCAGAGAAAGGCAAGCCTCCAGCAAGCCCAAGCTCTGGTGAAGCCCCTCGCAGTCATCTGCTTTATGGCGTTCCCCTGAGTCCCGCCACAACAGGGCAGGCACATTGGCGATGAAGAGCACCGGTGGGGACAAGCCCCACAACTTCGCCGAGCTCGGCGTCGCCGTCTCCTGCCGTGGCCGACGAGGAAATGACGACGAAGCCGTCACACCATCGTCTACCCACCAGCAGCAAAACCGACGCCTTCCAGGTCTCTCCGGCAACAGCCGGCAGCTGCTCCTGTACAAACTTCCACACTCCGCAGCGGCGTCGGAGCACTCGCCACCACGACGACGGAGCAGGAAGACAAAATCCGACGCGAGGACGCCGCCGCCGCTGCACCGTCCTCGAACGGAAAACCGAGCTCCCAGATCCATCGCCGGCCAAGGAGAAGAACACCTAGCCGGGGAAAGCTCTGGAGCAGACTTATTCGAAGCTGCCGTCGTCAGAGCCGGGACCACGACGCCAGACAGCCGAAGCCCTAAAACTACTAGGCCTAACGTGGAGTCTTTACACATTTCGGCCTCGGTGCTAGACAGTGGTGATTGTCTGAGCCCCTTGGAAGCTCTTATGCCACCTTGAAACCATAGAATTGCAGCTATAACGCTCACGTTGGCCGGCACATGAAGCTCTCGCTTACTCAGCTCGGCTTCTTGCTCCACTCGCTCCACTGCTAGCTCTGTGAAAACCAGCTATCGTGTTTTTTATTAAAAATGTTCTTGACCTTTAAAATATGAATGGATTTTAAAAATGTTCATGAATTCAGAAAAAAAAAGTTCATGCATCCTGAAAAATGTTCATAGTTTTCTAAAATATTCCTGACTTTGAATGAATACTAGCTGAATGTCCGCGCATTGCCTCAGAATAAAAGAACATGATTCAAACAATTGTTCTAACAAGAACATAATTCCTTTCTGTGTTTACTGTGGCAAATATTGATTCTCTCTACTACCTCTCTCTTCCTTGTCAATCATTGCGTCTCCTTAACCAACCCGAAACACAAAGTGACGTCTTTCTCTCCACCTGACCTTCCCCTCACCTCTATTGTTTTCATCCGCCACATTAGTCTAGAATTTTAGACACTTCAAAAGTCCACCCTTAGTCTAGCTTGTGCACCTTTTCAAAACTTTTGCAAATAATAAAATTTGCATGTAGTGTGATGTTAGTGTTTGTCTCTCTTTATTATTTGACCACAAGCGGATTTCTTCTTCTTCTGTGGCCACCATAAATGAAAAGAACAACAATCGGTAAAGCTAAGGAGATAAAACAAAAACAAAGATCTCAATAACTAAATTGCCCCCTTCGATAAACTTCAACCATTTCATTGTGAAATGCACTTCGTTAAAGTTGTTTAGAGAGATCTTCAAAAGGGTAGATCCATCCTCCGTTGTCCTGAAGGGTGTAACCTGGATCAAAAGAAAACCAAAATTCATATACTAATAATCAGTTGCTTAGAGAGGGGTGTACCTGTGCATAAAATATTATATATCTGGATTAAGTATCATGTAAATGTGCGTACTCCCTCCGTTCCTAAGTATAAGTCATTTTATAGATTTTCAACGGATGTATATAAACATATTTTAGAGTATAGATTCACTCATTTTGCGCCGTATGTAATCAGCATTGGAATATCTAAAAGAGAAAAGTATACCTTTCGTCCCTCAACTCTTGGTGAAGTCTAGATTTGGTCCCTCAACTCCGAAACCGGACAACTTGCAACCCCAACTACCGAAACCGGACAAGGTTTGTCCCTGGCCTCGATTTTGACCGGTTTTGGTGCTGACAAACCACAGTTTTGACCGGTGCTGACTCAAATTCACGTAATTTTTTTTCATATCCGTGAACTTTTTTAAAATTCACATAATCTTTTCAAATCCACGTAGTAGTTTTTTCAAGGTCGCATATTTTTTTTAAAATAAACATATTTTTTTCAAATCCATGAACTATTTTGAAATTTGTGTATTTTTTTTCAAATCAATCATTTTTTGAAAAAAATTGCGCACTTTTTTCAAATCAGCGTATTTTTTTCCAAGCTCGATTAATTTTATCAAATCCATGAAGTGTTTTTGAAATTCGCATACTTGTTTCAAATCCGCATACTTTTTAAAGTTCATGTATTTTTTTCAAATCCGTGTTCCTTTTCCAATCCATGAACTTTGTTTGAAATTCACGTACTTCTTTCAAGTTGACATAATTTTTCAAGTCCACATATTTTTTTCTAATTTGCGAAAAAGAAATCCAAATCCACGTACTTTTTCAAGTTCGTATAGAATTTTCAAATTCATGAACTCTTTCCAAAAAAATGTATGCAAATATGAAAAAGTATGTCAATTTTTGAAAAATACATGAATTTGAAAAACTACATGAACTTTTAAAAAGTATGTGGATTTGAAAAAAGTACGTGAACTTGGAAAAAGTACGCAGATTTGAAAAAAATACATAATTTTTTAAAAAGTTCACGTATTTGAAAAAGGTACCCGAATTTGAAAACATTAAGCGGACTTGGAAAAAGTACGCGAATTTGAGTCGGCGCGGTCAAAACTGGGGTGAGACAGCACCAAAACCAGTAAAAATTGTGACCAGGGATGAATCTTGTCCGGTTTCAATAGTTAAGGGTGCAAGTTGTCCGATTCTGGAGTTGAAGGACCAAATCTAGACTTCGCCAAGAATTGAGGGACGAAAAGTATACTTTTCTCTATCTAAAAAGACTTATATTTAGGAACGGAAGCAACATCTCCGCAACCAGTTTCGTCCAGAATATAACAATTTCATATAATCATTTGAGTGCATATGTTTCTGGAGGACAAAATATACGGCATGACTTAATACGATGGCCTAGCTATTTATCCCTTACACTATCTAGCATGTCCTGTATTGGTGTATCTACCACTATCCTGAATACAAAGCCGTTGGTGAACATGTGACCCTTAAAGCATAAAGTCATACTGAGCATCACTATTGCTCGATGACATGCCCGGCCGCTGTTACCTTCAGGCGTGGCTTCCCTCGGTCTCGCTAGAAGCGAGGTATAGCCTCGCCTATTACAGTAAGCAATTTGGAAGCCGCAAACCAAAATTTGGGGAAGTTGCTCATTGACGACGGGCCTGGTCGTTGGCTAGCTCACCCCATCCCTCTCTTACCTGTGGGCCAAGATTTCACCGTACGTACCACTCGACCACTGCGCTAGCCCTTGATTGAGTGACCGGAGAAATGTGAGCATACATGCATGGAATTGCAATCCTGTCCGGGCGTACGTGTGGGATGTGGCCACCACCCAAAACGAGTGTGATGATTATCCATGCATCTTCAACTACAAAATGCAACCAAATTAGGAAGCTTCCTCTCTCGAGCTCGAGAATGCATGCTTCAACTAGGCCAACCAAGTGGCCAAGGTGACCCTCCTTTCATCATCTTGTGTGGTTGTGCCCAGCCCACACACCCTCATTGTGGTCGACCGCTGGCTATAAATACTGGAGACGCTGCAAGATACACAACACACAGCTCAAAGCATCCGTTCTGACTAACTAGCCACAACTCACAACCGAGATCGGGTACATACCATACGATGGCGTCCCTGTCTAGAGTTGCCCGTCTCCTGGTGGTCGCGCTGCTGGCCGTCTTCTCCGCAGCGATCACGGGCTGCCACGGAGCCACCGCCGGCCGTGAAATCAGTGGTTAGTTAGTTACTCCCATCCGTTCCAGAATAATTGACATTCTAAGTTCGTCCTAAGTCATACTTTCGTAAGTTTGGCCAGCTCTATATAGAAGATCTATGGCACAAATACACATAGTACGAAAATATATTATGTCATAAAGATATCAAGGGACCAATTTGGTGTTCTAGATGACTCTCACAAAAATAATTATTTTTATAAACTTAGTCAAACTTACACAAATTTGAGTTGAGACAAATACAGAACTTTAATTATTTTGGAATGGAGGTAGTACTCTAGTACTACTAGAAACGACCAAGGTTCTAGTTAATATATAGCATCTTCTGAATTTCATTAATTATTTGCTTGTGCTTCCTTTCCAGGTCGGCGAGGGTTGTTCCACCTCCCGCCCTTCCTGCACCCCATCCCCCGTGGAAGCCCCAAACTGCCGCCTCGTGTACCATTCCGCCGCCACGGCCATCCTGCCCCACCCCCTCCGTCCACTGGAGCCATGGGATCAAGACGGCCCTAATACGGGCGGCCTAATAATAAAAGGGATTGCTTCTTGCGGTACGTCATGGAAATTGCCCCCATTGTTGCAAAATATTACCCACTAATGCCACTTATAAGTGATAAAAAAACGTTTCACGCAGGGAATCCCCTGCCTGGACCGGCCCATGCAGTAGAGGCCTCCTATACTGTGCTCTGCGCGCTGGGAAGAAGACGCAAAGCGCCTGTTTGGGCCGGCCCATGTCCAGGCGGCCTGTTTTCTAAATTTATTTTTTTCTTTTTTCTTTCTTCTTTTCTGTTTTCCTTTTTGTATTTTAAATAATTTGGGACTTCAAAATAGTTCCAAAAATTTGGAAAATGACAATTTTGAAATAAAATGTTTAATAAATCATAAAGTGTTTATGGATTCAAAAAATGTTTCACGATTTTATAGAAAAACTGTTTGCATATTAAAAAAAGTTTGAAATTTCGAAAAAACTTCGGGAAATCAAAAAATGTTCATGAGTTTTTAAAAAGTTTGTGTTTTAAAAAATGTTAACGAAATTGAACAAAATTTCACCGATCCAAAAAATATTCATGAATGCAAAAATATTTTAAAAAATTCAAAAATATCTCACCAATGCCACCTATAAAAAAACGTTTCATACAGGGGATTCCTGCGCCTTGGCCGGCCCAGGCAGTAGGGACATCCTATACTGCGATCTGCGCTCTGGGACAAAACGCAGCGCTCGGTTTGGCCCTGGACATGTCTGGGCGGCCTGTTTGGTAAATTTATATTTTTTATCCTTTTTCTTTTCCCTTTTCTTTTTTTACTTTAAATAATTTGGCACTTCAAAAAAATCGAAAATTATAAAAGTGAGAATTTTGAAATAAAATATTAAAACATCGTAAAATGTTTGTGGATTCAAAAAATGTTTGTGATTTTATAAAAAAGTATGATTATTTAAAAAGTGTTTGAAATTTTGAAAACAAATATTTGGGAAATTAAAAATGTTCATGATCTTTTAAAGAAGTTCATGTATTAAAAAATGTTAATGAAGTTGAACAAAATTCTACCAATTCAAAAAATGTTCATGAATGAAAAAATATCCTAAAAATTCAAAAACTGAACGTGACTTACAAAATAGTTTATTCATTCATAAAATGTTCGCTGATTCAAAAAATGATCATGCATTTCAAAAAATGTTTGTTAAATCAAAAAAATGTTCGTGCATTTCATATTTTGTTCCACCGGTTTCCAAAACAATGTTCGTCCATTCTAGAAATGTTCGCTGATTCAAGAAAATTGCTAAAAACTATGTTCACAATTTAAAAAAAATTGTTTGCAAATAGTATAAAATGTTCATGATTTCACGAAATTGTGAGTGATTGTGTATCTCGGTGATGCGGCAAAATGTGATCATGGCCATTGAAGATTATGATTTTTTTTTCTCCCGTTGGAACGGACGGGCTCTTTTTCTAGTTTATTAGAAAGACCAATAGAGGGTGGAAACGTAAAATTTCAAGTCCATATATTCTTTAATTTGATAGAAACAAAAAAGAGTAAAGGTGCGTGCAGTACACCCAACTTTAATGGAATATTTTCCTTGGGTGCGTGCTCCTCTAGCTAACAACATCTAAATACTGTCACCAGGGCACTTTCTGAGCGGTTCCACATCGCGATTTAGGAGGCGACAGTTTCTGCCCCTTTCTCCAACAGTGAGTCTGCGGGTCCCTGCCTCCTCCATCCACCGCTCCGGCGACGGTTGGGGGTGGGGACCCCGGCGATTCTGCTCCGGCTGGTTGTAAGGGTTGGCCGAGTTTGTCCCAAAGGCGTCGCTTCTATGGTGAGGGCGGCGCCGCGTCTTTGGAATAAAATGCCTCGACTCTCCTTCCACTTCGGCAATGCTCCATCCGGCGGCGTCGAAGAGCAGGTGGCCGTGTCTTCTCAGTGGTCTTCTGATCCGGCGCGGGTAGGTGTTGTTGGCTTCGGTTCTTTTAAGTGGTGTCGGCGGCTGCGTCTTGGTTGGATCGAGACTAGGTCTCGCTGGTGAGGGAGTCCTGGATTAGGGGGTCCTCGGGTGTCCGGTCTATTCGATATGGGCCGGACTGATGGGCCATGAAGATAAAGCAGAAGACTATCCCCCGTGTCCGAGTGGGACTCCTGTATGCGTGGACGGCAAGTTTGGTGTCCGGATGTACTCTTTCTTTCCTTTGTAAACCGACTTTGTATGACCTTGGGCCCCTCCGGTGTGTATATAAACCGGAGAGTTTAGTCCGTAGAGGCGATCAGAATAATCATAGGCTAGACAGCTAGGGTTTAGCCATTACGATCTCGAGGTAGATCAACTCTTGTATCCCCTATACCCATCGAATACAATCAAGCAGGACGTAGGGTTTTACCTCCATTAAGAGGGCCCGAACCTGGGTAAACATCGTGTCCCCATTATCCCCTGTTACCATTGATCCTTAGACTCACAGCTTGGGCCCCCCTACCTGAGATCTGCAATTTTTGACACCGACATTGGTGCTTTCATTGAGAGCTCCATTGTGTAGTCGCGAGAAGCGATCTATGGCTCGCCTTGTCATCAACGACGATATCACCTCTGGAAGGAGCCTAACTTCAGGACAGGTCCTCCAGCTTGGCAGTTTCACCGTGGGTGCCGGCATGGCCATCAAGCCAACAGCGCCCCCCATGATCGCCAAACATCACCCCCGCATCGGTCTCGAACACTCCAAAAAGATGGATCCGGCGGACGTCTCGTCCTTAAACGAGCTGCTAGATCGCATCGCCGCCCTAGGGCTTTCAACGGTTTATGATCGGATCGGGCTCAAACCTGACCAGAGGGAAATTAATTCCCCGCCGATCACCCACCTGGTAGTGGTCGTCGAGGAACGAGCCAAAAACACTTCTTCCCCTAAACTAAAGACCAGCTATGTTCGGGTTTCCGAACCTCTTGGGTCGGACACCCTCCCTTTGGATGAGATTCCGCGTCCCCCGAACTCAGGGTTGGACATTGGGTCCGGGGAGCACTTGGATCTCCCTGGACCCGAACTGGCAACTTCGGAGATTTTACAGGCTCCGGATGCAATCTTGGGTCGGGATTCGAGTTTTTGCCCACCCACCCACCACAATCAATACTCTCCAAGTAATTCAGGCCCTCCAGACATATGTGACCTAATGTATGTACGGCAGCAACCTCGGGAGACGGTCCATCACTTCTGGGCCAGATTCCTACTTGTCAAAAACAAGATTAAAGATTGTTGCGACGACAATGCAGTCTCGGTCTTTCATCGCAATTGTACCGACGAGGGAATTCGGAATGCCCTTCACCGCCGTCGCATACAGAGTTTCACGGAGCTATCGCACGTAGTACGGAAGTATTGCGCGATGGAAAGCACTTGGAAGGCATAGAAAATTGAAGGAAATATGCCCTAGAGGAAATAATAAAGTTGTTATTTATATTTCCTTATATCATGATAAATGTTTATTATTCATGCTAGAATTGTATTAACCGGAAACTTGATACATGTGTGAATACATAGACAAAACACCGAGTCCCTAGTAAGCCTCTACTAGACTAGCTCGTTGATCAAAGATGGTTAAGTTTCCTAACCATAGACATGTGTTGTCATTTGATGAACGGGATCACATCATTAGGAGAATGATGTGATGGACAAGACCCATCCGTTAGCTTAGCATAATGATCGTTAAGTTTTATTGCTATTGCTTTCTTCATGACTTATACATATTCCTTTGACTATGAGATTATGCAACTCCCGAATACCGGAGGAACACCTTGTGTGCTATCAAACGTCACAATGTAACTGGGTGATTATAAAGATGCTCTACAGGTGTCTCTGAAGGTGTTTGTTGGGTTGGCATAGATCGAGATTAGGATTTGTCACTCCGAGTATCAGAGAGGTATCTCTGGGCCCTCTCGGTAATGCACTTCATGATAAGCCTTGCAAGCAATGTGACTAATGAGTTAGTTATGGGATGATGCATTACGGAACGAGTAAAGAGACTTGCCGGTAACGAGATTGAACTAGGTATGGAGATACCGACGATCGAATCTCGGGCAACTAGCATACCGATGACAAAGGGAATGACGTATGTTGTCATTACGGCTTGACCGATAAAGATCTTCGTAGAATATGTAGGAACCAATATGAGCATCCAGGTTCCGCTGTTGGTTATTGATCGGAGATATGTCTCGGTCATGTCTACATAGTTCTCGAACCCGTAGGGTCCACACGCTTAACGTTCGATGACGATTTGTATTATGAGTTATGTGTTTTGGTGACCGAAGATTGTTCGGAGTCCCGGATGAGATCACGGACATGACAAGGAGTCTCGAAATGGTCGAGAGGTAAAGATTGATATATTGGACGATAGTATTCGGACATCGGAATGGTTCCAGATTGTTTCGGGTATTTTTCGGAGTACCGGGAGGTTACCGGAACCCCCCGGGGGAAGTAATGGGCCTCATGGGCCATAGGGGAGAGGCAAGGCAGGCCACAAGGAGGTGGCGCCCCCCCCCCCCTCCCCCATGGGGAGTCCGAATTGGACTAGGGGAGGGGGCACGACCCCCCTTTCCTACTCCCTCTCCCTCTCCTTCCCCCTTTCCCCCTCCATGAGAAGGAATAAGAGGGGGGGCCGAATCCTACTAGGACTAGGAGTCCTAGTAGGACTGCCCCCACTTGTCGCGCCCCCTAGGGCCGGCCTCCTCCCTCTCCCTCCTTTATATACGTGGGCAGGGCACCCCTTGGAGACACACCAGTTGTTCCAAGCCGTGTGCGGCGTCTCCCTCCACGGTTTACTCCTTCGGTCATATTGTCGTAGTGCTTAGGCGAAGCCCTGCGCGGATCACTTCACCATCACCGTCACCACGCCGTCGTGCTGATGGAACTCTCCCTCGACACTTTGCTGGATCAAGAGTTTGAGGGACGTCATCGAGCTGAACGTGTGCAGAACTCGGAGGTGCCGTACATTCGGTGCTTGATCGGTTGAATCGAGAAGACGTTCGACTACATCAACCGCGTTAAGCTAACGCTTCCGCTTTCGGTCTACGAGGGTACGTGGACACACTCTCCCCCTCTCGTTGCTATGCATCTCCTAAATAGATCTTGCGTGAGCGTAGAATTTTTTTGAAATTGCATGCTACGTTTCCCAACAGTGGCATCCGAGCCAGGTCTATGCGTAGATGATATGCACGAGTAGAACACAAAGAGTTGTGGGCGATGATAGTCATACTGCTTACCACCAACGTCTTATTTTGATTCGGCGGTATTGTTGGATGAAGCGGCCCGGACCAACCTTACATGACCGCGTTCATGAGACCGGTTCCACCGACAGACATGCAACTTGTTGCATAAAGGTGGCTGGCGGGTGTCTGTTTCTCCAACTTTAGTTGAATCGAATTTGACTACGCCCGGTCCTTGTTAAAGGTTAAAACAGCAAACTTGACGAAACATCGTTGTGGTTTTGATGCGTAGGTAAGAACGGTTCTTACTAGAAGCCTGTAGCAGCCACGTAAAACTTGCAACAACAAAGTAGAGGACGTCTAACTTGTTTTTGCAGGGCATGTTGTGATGTGATATGGTCAAGACATGATGTGATATACGTTATTGTATGAGATGATCATGTTTTGTAAAAGTTATCGGCAACTGGCAGGAGCCTTATGGTTGTCGCTTTATTGTATGAAATGCAATCGCCATGTAATTGCTTTACTTTATCACTATGCGTTAGCGATAGTTGTAGAAGCAATAGTTGGCGAGACGACAACGACGCTACGATGAAGATCAAGGTGTCATGCCGGTGACGATGGAGATCATGACGGTGCTTTGGAGATGGAGATAAAAGGCACAAGATGATGATGGCCATATCATGTCACATATTTTGATTGCATGTGATGTTTATCCTTTATGCATCTTATTTTGCTTAGTACGGCGGTAGCATTATAAGATGATCCCTCACTAAAATTTCAAGGTATAAGTGTTCTCCCTGAGTATGCACCGTTGCGACAGTTCGTCGTGCCGAGACACCACGTGATGATCGCGTGTGATAAGCTCTACGTTCATATACAACGGGTGCAAGACAGTTTTGCACGTGCGGAATACTCAGGTTAAACTTGACGAGCCTAGCATGTACAGACATGGCCTCGGAACACTGAAGACCGAAAGGTTGAACGTGAATCATATAGTAGATATGATCAACATAGAGATGTTCACCATTGAAAACTACTCCATCTCACATGATGATCGGACATGGTTTAGTTCATATGGATCACGTGATCATTTAGATGACTCGAGGGTTGTCTATCTAAGTGGGAGTTCTTAAGTAATATGATTAATTGAACTTAATTTATCATGAACTTAGTCCTGATAGTTTTTGCATATCTATGTTGTAGATCAATGGCCCGTGCTACCGTTCCCTTGAATTTTAATGCGTTCCTAGAGAAAGCTAAGTTGAAAGATGATGGTAGCAACTACATGGACTGGGTCCGTAACTTGATGATTATCCTCATTGCTGCACAGAAGAATTATGTCCTTGATGCACCGCTAGATGACAAGCCCCCTCCCGCTAATGTAGACGCTTTGAACGTCTGGCAAACGCGGTCTGATGACTACTCTATAGTTCAGTGTGCCATGCTCTACGGCTTAAAATCGGGACTTCAAAGACGTTTTGAACGTCATGGAGCATATGAGATGTTCCAGGAATTGAAGTTAATATTTCAAGCAAATGCCCGAGTTGAGAGATATGAAGTCTCCAACAAGTTCTATAGCTGCAAGATGGAGGAGAATAGTTCTGTCAGTGAACACATACTCAGAATGTCTGGGTATCATAACCACTTGACTCAGCTGGGAGTTAATCTTCAGGATGATAGTGTTATTGACAGAGTTCTTCAATCACTGCCACCAAGCTACAAAGGCTTCGTGATGAACTATAGTATGCAAGGGATGAATAAGACAATTCCCGAGCTCTTCGCTATGCTCAAAGCTGCGGAGGTAGAAATCAAGAAAGAGCATCAAGTGTTGATGGTTAACAAGACCACTAGTTTCAAGAAAAAGGGCAAGGGAAAGAAGGGGAACTTCAAGAAGAATGGCAAGCAAGTTGTCACTCACGGGAAGAAGCCTAAGTCTGGACCCAAGCCTGAAACTGAGTGCTTCTACTACAAAGGGACTGGTCACTGGAAACGGAACTGCCCCAAGTATTTGGTGGATAAGAAGGATGGCAAAGTGAACAAAGGTATATTTGATATACATGTTATTGATGTGTACCTTACTAATGCTCGTAGTAGTGCCTGGGTATTTGATACTGGTTCTGTTGCTCATATTTGCAACTCGAAATAGGGGCTACGGATTAAACGAAGATTGGCTAAGGACGAGGTGACGATGCGCGTCGGGAATGGTTCCAAGGTCGATGTGATCGCCGTCGGCACGCTACCTCTACATCTACCTTCGGGATTAGTTTTAGACCTGAATAATTGTTATTTGGTGCCAGCGTTGAGCATGAACATTATGTCTGGATCTTGTTTAATGCGAGACGGTTATTCATTTAAATCAGAGAATAATGGTTGTTCTATTTATATGAGTAATAACTTTTATGGTCATGCACCCTTGAAGAGTGGTCTATTTTTGTTGAATCTCGATCGTGGTGATACACATATTCATAATATTGATGCCAAAAGATGCAAAGTTGATAATGATAGTGCAACATTTTTGTGGCACTGCCGTTTAGGTCATATTGGTGTAAAGCGCATGAAGAAACTCCATGCAGATGGGATTTTGGAATCACTTGATTATGAATCATTTGATGCTTGCGAACCATGCCTCATGGGCAAGATGACTAAGACTCCGTTCTCCGGAACAATGGAGCGAGCTACTGACTTATTGGAAATAATACATACCGATGTATGCGGTCCGATGAGTGTTGAGGCTCGCGGCGGGTATCGTTATTTTTTGACCTTCACAGATGATTTGAGCAGATATGGATATATATACTTAATGAAACATAAGTCTGAAACATTTGAAAAGTTCAAAGAATTTCAGAGTGAAGTGGAAAATCATCGTAACAAGAAAATAAAGTTTCTACGATCTGATCGCGGAGGCGAATATTTGAGTTACGAGTTTGGTCTTCATTTAAAATAATGTGGAATAGTTTCACAACTCACGCCACCTGGAACACCACAGCGCAATGGTGTGTCCGAACGTCGTAACCGTACTTTATTAGATATGGTGCGATCTATGATGTCTCTTACCGATTTACCACTATCGTTTTGGGGTTATGCATTAGAGACAGCTGCATTCATGTTAAATAGGGCACCATCTAAATCCGTTGAGACGACACCGTATGAGCTGTGGTTTGGCAAGAAACTTAAGCTGTCGTTTCTTAAAGTTTGGGGTTGCGATGCTTATGTGAAAAAGCTTCAGTCTGATAAGCTCGAACCCAAATCGGAGAAGTGCGTCTTCATAGGATACCCAAAATAAACTGTTGGGTACACCTTCTATCACAGATCCGAAGGCAAAATCTGTGTTGCTAAGAATGGATCCTTTCTAGAGAAAGAGTTTCTCTCGAAAGAAGTGAGTGGGAGGAAAGTAGAACTTGATGAGGTAATTGTACCTTCTCTTGAATTGGAAAGTAGTTCATCACAGAAATCAGTTCCAGTGATGCCCACACCAATTAGTGAGGAAGCTAATGATGATGATCATGAAACTTCAGATCAAGGGCGTGTTCGGTAGCCCTCTGTGCCTGGAAACTCCTCAACTCCATCGCCCGTAACCAGCTGCCAGCTTCTCTCCAAATCGCCAGGAGTTAGCGATCCGTTCGGCTGGGCAGCTTCTCTCCTGAGCGTACTAAAAAGGCTGAAGCCCAGAGTGAGCAATTTTGGCCCATTTGGCTTTGATGTGGCCCGGCTCGGGAGGGAATCACCATGGGCTTTCAACCCAACAAGGAAGGAAATTAGCATCAGCCGATCCCATCTGGATTGGAGACGACGATGGAGCAGGCAGACCACGGCGCCGGCCTGCGCCATCTCCTGTAGCACGGCTGGCGCGAGCTCGCAGACTTGCCGCTCGGGTTCGTCCAGCAACCTTCCTCCGGCCGCTCCAGCGCGTCCGCCCCCTTCCTCCTGCCGCTCCCTTCCTCCTGTGCTCCGCCCCCTTCCTCCTGCCGCTCCCTTCCTCCTGTGCTCCGCCCCCTTCCTCCTGCCGCTCCTGTGGGGTGGCGGCGGACGGCGACTTTCGGAGGAGCTCGGTCTGCTCCTTGCGGCGGCTAGGTTTTCTGGAGGGAGGACGACCAAGGGAATGGGGAGGAGGACAAGAGGGGATCGATTGGGCCGGCCCTTTGTTCGCTCGGCCTTGGTCGCTCGCATGTTCCCTCGTACCGGTTCATCAAATGACTTGGCGGTGGCAGGCTCAGCGCAATTTCCCTCAACTCCCGCTTCCCAGTTTTTGGAGAGCTCAACTTTCCCAGCTCCGCGACTCCTCAAAAAATGCACTGCAAGTTTCGCCAGCTTCTCTCGCCCATAGCCGGGATTTTGACCGTTCGGCTGCACTCCTGACGTGGAGTTGAGGATTTGGGAAGCGGGAGGGCTCCCGAACAGGCCCCAAGTTACTACCGAACCTCGTAGGTCAACCAGAGTACGTTCCGCACCAGAGTGGTACGGTAATCCTATTCTGAAAGTCATGTTACTAGACCATGACGAACCTACGAACTATGAGGAAGCGATGATGAGCCCAGATTCCACGAAATGGCTTGAGGCCATGAAATCTGAGATGGGATCCATGTATGAGAACAAAGTGTGGACTTTGGTTGACTTGCCCGATGATCGGCAAGCCATAGAGAATAAATGGATCTTCAAGAAGAAGACTGACGCTGATGGTAATGTTACTGTCTACAAAGCTCGACTTGTTACGAAAGGTTTTCGACAAGTTCAAGGAGTTGACTACGATGAGACCTTCTCACCCGTAGCGATGCTTAAGTCTGTTCGAATCATGTTAGCAATTGCCGCATTTTATGATTATGAAATCTAGCAAATGGATGTCAAAACTGCATTCCTTAATGGATTTCTCAAAGAAGAGTTGTATATGATGCAACCAGAAGGTTTTGTCGATCATAAAGGTGCTAACAAAGTGTGCAAGCTCCAGCGATCCATTTATGGACTGGTGCAAGCATCTCGGAGTTGGAATATACGCTTTGATAGTGTGATCAAAGCATATGGTTTTATACAGACTTTTGGAGAAGCCTGTATTTACAAGAAAGTGAGTGGGAGCTCTGTAGTATTTCTAATATTATATGTGGATGACATATTATTGATTGGAAATGATATAGAATTTCTGGATAGCATAAAAGGATACTTGAATAAGAATTTTTCAATGAAAGACCTCGGTGAAGCTGCTTATATATTGGGCATCAAGATCTATAGAGATAGATCAAGACGCTTAATTGGACTTTCACAAAGCACATACCTTGATAAAGTTTTGAAGAAGTTCAAAATGGATTAGTCAAAGAAAAGGTTCTTGCCTGTGTTACAAGGTGTGAAGCTGAGTCAGACTCAATGCCCGACCACTGCAGAAGATAGAGAGAAAATGAAAGCCATTCCCTATGCCTCAGCCATAGGTTCTATCATGTATGCAATGCTGTGTACCAGACCTGATGTGTGCATTGCTATAAGTCTAGTAGGGAGGTACCAAAGTAATTTAGGGGTGGATCACTGGACAGCGGTCAAGAACATCCTGAAATACCTGAAAAGGACTAAGGATATGTTTCTCGTTTATGGAGGTGACAAAGAGCTCATCGTAAATGGTTACGTTGATGCTAGCTTTGACACTGATCCGGATGACTCTAAGTCACAAACCGGATACGTATTTATATTGAATGGTGGAGCTATCAGTTGGTGCAGTTCCAAGCAAAGCGTCGTGGCGGGATCTATATGTGAAGCGGAGTATATAGCTGCTTCGGAAGCAGCAAATGAAGGAGTCTGGATGAAGGAGTTCATATCCAATCTAGGTGTAATACCTAGTGCATCGGGTCCAATGAAAATCTTTTGTGACAATACTGGAGCAATTGCCTTAGCAAAGGAATCCAGATTTCACAAGAGAACCAAACACATCAAGAGACGCTTCAACTCCATCCGCGATCAAGTCAAGGAGGGAGACATAAAGATTTGCAAAATACATACGGATCTGAATGTTGCAGACCCGTTGACTAAGCCTCTTCCACGAGCAAAACATGATCAGCACCAAGACTCCATGGGTGTTAGAATCATTACAATGTAATCTAGATTATTGACTCTAGTGCAAGTGGGAGACTGAAGGAAATATGCCCTAGAGGCAATAATAAAGTTGTTATTTATATTTCCTTATATCATGATAAATGTTTATTATTCATGCTAGAATTGTATTAACAGGAAACTTGATACATGTGTGAATACATAGACAAAACACCGAGTCCCTAGTAAGCCTCTACTAGACTAGCTCGTTGATCAAAGATGGTTAAGTTTCCTAACCATAGACTTTAAGCTCTTTATCTCTTCGGCTTACTTATCATTTTCCTCCTCCAGTTTGTTCTTTTGATCAACGGTGATCGTGACCTTCTTTAGTTCTTCTAGCTCTGTGGTGGCGGCGTTTAGCTTTGTTCGGCTCGTTTGAAGCTCCTGGGACAGCGCGTTGTTCTTCTCTCTGAGGACCTGCGGTCATAACGATCCTTAAATCGGTTGGCCTAAACCGCTTCAAGTCTCGGGGGCTACTGGCATATATCTATTAAATTTACACAAACCATTACCTGCATATCTTTTGAAAACAGGTGGGCAACTCCGGCAAGTCCGTCCCGGGCGGCTCGGATATATGCATCCACGGTGCTGAGGGCAGTAAATTCTTGCTCCGTAAAAACTGGAGTGCGCATGGTCTCTTTCAGTCGTCGATGATTCATCATGCTCTCTACTTCGGAATTTTTGACGGATACGTCATCCGAATCTTCATGAGGCGGATGATTTGGCGCTGCATCCGTATTGGCTCTTGTCCTGGTTAATGAGCCCGGCGCCGGATTAGCTGATGATCGGCTAACAGGGATTTTGGACACGGTTCGCCGTGTGCTCCTCCTGGAATAAGATGGGAGGAGTAATATGACAATCTGGTTTTATGCCTAGGCATATATTAAAGGTTATACCTCTTTGATGAAGGAGGGGGTTCGACGGCGCTCCCGGTTTCCTTTCATTTTGAAGGCTCACCCTGCACAGATGCTACCCTCCTAGGGGCCGCCCTCGATGGAGTGCGGCTCGCCGAGCGCCGATCCTGTAAAGCACGATTCAGAGTGATGGGTGAGATGCAAGTGGGGATTCCTCTTTCTGAGGATGATTTCCGAGTACTTACCTTAGAGAAAGGGAGAAGGCCGGGGTAGTCGGCCGTAATGGCCACTTCCGAACCGTCTAGGCTTGCTTGATAAAAGACTCCATCATCAAACTCTATAAATATATCCAGATCCTCGCAGAGGCCGGGATCTTCGTGGCGAGCATAGTCCTCTGGTTGTGGGGAGGGGCAGTGCACATTTTCGACGACCTTCCTCCATGTCTGTTTTAAAGACGACCAGAACAATTCGATTAGTATGCCTCGATAATGAGGTAGGACAATGCTGATAATCAAAAAACTCACCCATTCAATGGGGTTATACATGGAGAAACCTTCCCGACAATTTAAACGGAGGAATTCTTCTTTCACCCCCTTATAAAGATCTGCCAGAATGGCGGCCAGAGCGGCGGGGGTATCCGGGCCCTCGCGCCTATAACGAGATGCGTCGTCCTCTCCGTTGTAACGCCATAAAGGGGTCACTCTGGACTGAAGGGGCTGGATGCATCACTTTATCGCGATGGCCATGACTTCGATTATCGAGAGTTCGGAATGGGCAAGTAACCTGACCTTGCTGACCAACCTCCTTACTTCCGCACTGTCTTCTTCTTTGGGACTCCGGATCGCCAGTTGAGGCATTTCTTCAAAGGAGCACTGGAGAATTCAGGAAGTCCACGTCGAACTGGGTCCGGAAGGGGAACATCCTCGATATAAAACCATTCCGAAGCCCATTCTTCGGATGCCTTCTTGGGAGTTCCGACGAGGTAACCTGATCCGGCTATGCGCCATACTTCGGCGCCACCCACTTCAAATATAGAACCCCCTTGATGACGAGGGATGAGGCAAAAGAACTTTCTCCATAGTTCGAAATGAGCCTCGCAGCCTAAGAATAGTTCGCAGAAAGCAACAAAACCATAAATGTGCAGAATAGAACCTGGTGTGAGGTTGTGCAGCTGGATCCCGTAGAATTCCAATAGACCTCTGAGGAAGGGGTGGATCGGGAATCCTAAGCCCCTCAAAAGAAACGAGACGAAGCACACCCTCTCCTCCTTGTTGGGATTGGGGAAGTTCTCTGCTAGCACATCATTGCCAATCGAGGCCAATCCCGCCCGCACGGAGACTAGATCTGCGGGAGGGAGATATCCCTGCGTCTGAAGTCGATTCAGCTGAAGGTGAGACACTGAGCAGCTTCGCCAATCACCCGTTTGAGGGTCATGAGGGCGCGAGGAAGAGCCAGGAGAGCTCGCCATGTTTTGATTTTTCTTGGTTTGCTTTGATGCTCTTTGCGCGATATGGGATGGCATTAGGAGATCTAACCTCCTTATATAGATACCGCCCTTGCATGATAAGAGACTTATTTGTAAAAGATTATGGACTGTTCACATTCGCCCGACGCGTGAAAATCGAGGCGACGACAGGGAGGAATCATAAAGGCAGAACATGGAGGTCAAAACCGAACTGTCGTCAATCCGGAGTATGATGAAGAACCCACCTTGCAAAGCCGGATACTATATCGTCATTGAAGGCAAGTTCGGGGGCTACTGGGGGAGTCCTGGATTAGGGGGTCCTCGGGTGTCCGGTCTATTCGATATGGGCCGGACTGATGGGCCATGAAGATAAAGCAGAAGACTATCCCCCGTGTCCGGGTGGGACTCCTGTATGCGTGGATGGCAAGTTTGGTGTCCGGATGTACTCTTTCTTTCCTTTGTAAACCGACTTTGTATGACCCTGGCCCCTCCGGTGTGTATATAAACCTGAGGGTTTAGTTCGTAGAGGCGATCAGAATAATCATAAGCTAGACAGTTAGGGTTTAGCCATTACGATCTCGAGGTAGATCAACTCTTGTATCCCCTATACCCATCGAATACAATCAAGCAGGACGTAGGGTTTTACCTCCATTAAGAGTGCCCGAACCTGGGTAAACATCGTGTCCCCATTATCCCCTGTTACCATTGATCCTTAGACTCATAGCTTGGGCCCCCCTACCCGAGATCTGCCGGTTTTGACACCGACAGCTGGTTCCAGTGGTCGAGCGATGTTGGATCTCCCTTTCTCCGTCGTGCTAGTCCAGATGGGCTCAAGCTGAAGACTTCCCGTCCGCGGAAATGTCCGACCGCAGATTACAAGGTCACGCTGGCTTCGTGTGGGAGCGGCGGCGGCGCATCGGCAGCTCGCGGCGGTGTGTAGGGTGGTTCGGCTCCCCAGGGACCCGTTTGTAATTATTTTTCTGTTTGGGGTGCTCTGCATCACTGGTCTGATTTAATATAGATTCGAGGTCCTTTCCGCAAAAAAAATTACTGTGACCAAATAAAGCAAGAGTCATGGACATATTTTTTTGGTTAATTTTGACAGTAAAAAATGTGGAGTTTGGTGTAGCATTTAATTTCACCCCAGTGTGTTTCCTCGGAGAAAGGAATGGTGGAAAATTCAGTGGCTATAAGCCTGTAGGTGCATTTTGCACATCGATTTTCCTTGGTGGCGAGCCGACTCGAGACCCCCGGGTCGTCGTCGTATTGCTGAGTTGAATGGTCTGCCGTCTGATGCATGCACGGCCAAGCTGTCACCACTCGACCTTGCAGTAGCCTTGACTAACCGGCGAAATATGTCCGAGCAATCACGTACGTACGTGTGCACCACCACAAAAAAGAGCGACGATTATCTTGAACGGTCCAGTTTCAACGGTCGTCGTCGTCGTCTCGCGCGCTGAGTTGAGTCGTCGGCTCCCTCTCGCCGGTCGTGCCACGGCCATGATGGATAATCATTGCAATGATAATGACTTGCGCGATCAGCAATCCTGTAGGTGGGCGTCGATTATCCATCTTCAAGACTTCAACGGGCCAAACGCACCAGAAAAGAGCTAGCTAGCTTCATCTGTCAAAAAGCAAGTGACGAATTAACTGATCTTTTTCGACAACTGGCCGGAGTCGACTTATCCACGTCTATAAATGCGGGCCCTGCCCAAGCAGCAGGATCCACAACACCCACCGCAAATCCTGTCCAAGTAGCCACAGCTGATCACACATAGTACATGCGTATAACTTAAGCCAGCCAGCAAAAGCAACGATTATGGCGTCCATGGCGAGAGCTGCCCGCCTCCTGGTGGTCGCGCTGCTGCTCATCTCGGCGGCGGTCACCGGCTGCCATGGCTACAGCATCGGTTAGTATACCGTGGTACCTTCGTTCTTCTTGTTATAGTGACGATCTTCTGGATTCCGTTACCGGTTCCGAGTAAATTACTAACCGTGGATGTGTTTCCGTTCCAGGTGGACCGGGGTTAATCCCCGAACCACGCAGCGGGCGTGGAAGACCCTATGATCCTTTATACCCACATCCATGCCGCGGACTGCGATGCCGGACGCTGCCGCCACGGGGCGGCGGCGGTGCACCCTACCCCTACGGCGGTCCTCCTCCCCCTCCCCCGGACAACGGAGGACAGCCTTGATGCATGCAAGAAAGCTACGACCTCACCGACTGATACTAATACATGGAATAAGACTTAAGTTTGGTGTTTTCCCTGATACGGGTCATGTATACATGGAATAAGAAAGCTATTACATGGAATAAGACCTCCAAGTTAAAACGGCATGTAATAAAACAGCTCTGGTTCCAGTAAGAGTTTACGACTAAAAGATGCACAGTGAGTGGACACATTGCTTTTGTGTTAAGATTTTTTTCTTTTCTTTTGCGGGAAGCTAACTTTTGTTAATCAAACCTCAAGTGTCACCTCTGAATGTAGTTGCATATCTTCAACACGACCATAACTTTGTGTAAAGGGGGTGGAAGTGTTTGTCGAAGGTCAGTTGCATGTCCACCACTAGAGATGTAACTGCAAGTGTCGCCCCGGCCGGCCGGCCCTGCAATTGCATATCTTCAGTGCAACTGCATCTAGCTAAGATTTAACAACGTCTCATCTAAGTTGTGGTCGGTCCGATCTATTAGCTGTAATCTTTTCCGCAAACTTGATCCCGCTTCATTTTTGTCATGCGTGCTATGCATCGTCGGGATGTCCAGTTGTCGGATTGTTTTTGTTAGGCCCATTTTTGTTTGGCCTCTACTTTGTCTTTTCCTAGTTGTTTTCATGGGCTTTTTTGTCTTTTTTTATCCGCTTTGTAGAAGTGGAAATAAAGTGTGTTATGTTTGCTGCCTTTTTATCATCTACATTATGCGGCTGATATGCCTCTCGACATTCCTTCTCTCTTCAATTTTTTTTTTGTCTTTCATTAGGGCCGATCCTTTTTTGCGCAACATTTTCTTGTGCGACTTTTTTCCCTCCAGTTGCAATGTTACCCACAACTTGTAACTCGGACCAAGCATTTTTTAGCGCCTCAGTTGCAAGCGCACTATTAACTTGCAACTCGGTCCAATATATTTTTTTCTCTCTCTTGTTGCAAGTGCACCCTCGACTCGTAACTGAACTCAATGTTTCTTTTGGTATCACAACTGGCCCTGATTCTTTTTTTATTAGTTGCAAGTCAACCCTTAACTTGCAACTGGGACCTAACTTTTTTTGTTTTTGCCTCAGTTGCAAGTCCATCATCGACTCGGAACTAGGGGGTTAATTCTTTTTCCTAGTTGCAAGTCAATCATCGACATGCAGTTGGGCCAGATCTTTTTTTTTATCCTAGTTGCAAGTCAACCATCAACACACAATTGGGCCTGACTTTTTTTTTGCTGCAGTTGCAAGACTAGCATCGACTCGCAACTAGGGTTGACTGTTTTGTCTCAGTTGCAAGTCAACTGGGTCTGACCCTTTTTTATCCCAGTTGCAAGTCAACCATTGGCACGCAACTCAGACCTTGATCTTTTTTGGTCTAGTTGCAAGTCAACCATCGACTCACAACTAGGCCAAACTATTTTTATCTTAGTTGCCAGTCAACCATCGACACGATACTGGACCTGACTTTTCTTTGCCACAGTTGCAAGTCCACCATCGAATCGCAACTAGGGTTGACTTTTTCTCCGTTGGAAGTCAACCATCAACTCGCAATTGGGTCTGACCCTTTTTTATCCCGATTGCAGGTTAACCATCGACACGCAATAGGGACCTTAATCTTTTTTATCACAGTCGCAAGTCAACCATAGACATTTTTTCCAGTTGCAAGTCCACCATTAACATGCAACTGGACCCTGATTATTCTTTTGCCCGAGTTGCAAGTCCATCCTTGACTCGCAACTGGCCATGATGTTTTTTAAACACAATTGCAAGTCCATAATCGACTCCCTACTAGGCTCGACCTTTGTTTGTTCCCGTTGCAAATCCACCGTCAACTCATAACTGGGCCGACACTTTTTTGACCCAGTTGCAAGTCCACCGTTATCATGCTACTGGGCTATTTGATTATTTTTCCTTTCTCTTTTTCAAAATTCAAAAAAATTGAAAAATGTTCAATGTCTTTTAAAAAAAATTGTTCAATTTTTAAAATAAATAAAATCAGAATTTCAAAATTTGTTCGCGTTTTCTAAATAATGTTCAGAATTAAAATTTTCAAAAATACTCAAAAAATATAAAAATGTTCACTTTTCACAATTGTTCGTGTTTTCAGAAAATATGTGGAATCAATTTTTTCCTAATTTTCAAATATCTTCAAAATTTTAAAAAATTGTTCTTTCTTAAAAAAATGTTCAGAATTTCAAAAGGGTCACGATTTGCAGAAAATATTCAACATTTCAAAATGTGTTCCCTTTTCCAGAAAAATATTCGAAAATGCATAATTTTTCACAATTTCAAAACTTGAAAATTTTGTCACATTTTCGAAAATCAAATCAATTTTGTAAACGCCTGCGCACAAGCTGTCCTCGTACATGCAAAACTAGCCTCAAACCAAGCACACAAGCAAGCACCTTAATAACTAGAATGATGTGCGCATGTAGCTGTTTTTTTTTAGCGGCCACGGCAAAACTTTTTTGAGCGTGTAGCTGTAGGCAAACGTGGTAGCTTTCTTGTGTATATGAAAAAACAAAGAAAACAAGTGGAGGGGGACACAAACAAGTGATGAAGTCAACTTAGATGAGTGATAGTTATGTCACATCTAGATAAGTGCTAGACACACCCATATATGCATGGTCTTGCTTCGTAGTAGATGTCGACCCAAGCTTATAGTTTCTGGCACTTGTGTTTTCTGGATTCATATATGTGGACCCACGTATGTAGATGGCATTCGTTTAGAAAAAAGGAAAAAAAATTAGCCCCCTTGTTGAATTGAGCACAAGAATCGAGAGCATTCAAACAGACAGAAGAAACTACTAGAAGAGAACAGAGGACACCTTTTATTAATTATTATTATAGGAAACATACACTTATCTGCGTGCTACTGTGGCTAGTACGGGTCATTCCTAACGTATGTACGTGTTGGGTGCTGGTTCAGTGAGTGAGTTAAAGACCCAACTAGCTCAGCTCAGCTCAGCTCCCTCACTCTCACTCAACTTTCTTTCCGCCGACCATCGATCCATCCATCCATCGGCGCAGCTCGCCCTCGGCACCGGCGATGGAGACGCCGATGGAGGCCGACGACGACCCTGCATTCGTCGCGGAGGGCACCGTCACCTGCATCAGGCTCGCCGTCGCCTCCAACCAGGAGATCGTAATTACTCTGCCCCGCTTCATCGTTCCAACCAACCAACAATGGCGCCTTCACCTCTTCCTCCTCTCTTTCTTCTCCATCACCTTGTACTGCGTACGCAAGAAAAAAGGTAAATCAACATTAACGGCGTTAATGGTCGCATGCATTGCAGGTGAAGGCGCAGCCTATGAAGGAGTTCCCGGTGACGCACCCGGCGCAGCTGGCCGGGAACCCGGCGCTGGGCCTGCCGCTGCAGCTCGGCCACTGCGACTCCTGCGGCGCCACCGACCTCGCCAAGTGCGAAGGTGACTCGCTGCTTAATTGCTCTCCGTTTTACCTGCTACTAACTCCACTCCGTAGTAGTTTGCTTGGTTAGCCTATCAATTAATATACGCAAAGAGAAAAAGAATGGAAGTGTCACTGAACGCCTGCAAACAAGCGTCTAAATTCTTTGACAGTGCACCAAAGTTAGAGCCCAAACTGAATCTACATAAAAGCAAACTAGCTGTTTACTGGGCATTTAGGTAATTAAAAGCTGGGTGTGATAGGTAGGGTAAGCTGCGCCTGTTTCTATGAAATGCATGAATTTAGACTTTCTAGGTGAAATGCATGAATTTTTTCTTTTGGTTTCTATGAACCAAAAGCTGTGCCATGAGACTCATCTAACCTTTTTCTATAAACAAGGTTGTCTCTCTCTCTCTTTAATTTAGCACATGGATAGTGCCACTTCACGTCTACGAATTTTTTTGGTCAGCTACTTCAGTGTGTGATAATCCTGCATAAACAGTTCAGTGTGTGACAAGTTCAGAACCGAACTTGAGATAATTTTTCAGGTTCCTGAAACTAGATAGAACCAAACTGAACGATATTCAACTACAGTTCACTTTTTGGTGAGCTAGCTAGTTCAGTGTGCGTTACCCCCACAAGATCACTTTGTTGGAACACAAATAATTGGATACAATGTGGTCGCAGCGATTATTCAAGTCACAGCTGAACTGACTACTCACTTGAGTGTTATACATCGTCAGAGACATTCTTGGTAAAATCAATTCTGCAGCATTTACCTCAATCAACTGAGAGATATCTCGTGTTCTCCTAGGCTTCCGGAAATAGTTAAAAACTTGGCCATTGTGACGGCTCCTCTTTCCACCTGGAAAAATATTCATCTAAGTCAGTTTACTGGAACATAACGTAAGTAGTTAACTCGGTTAGATCACTTTCTAAGAACATGAATTGTTTGATATGGTAATGATCACTTTCAAAGATGCTGAAAGAGTTTGCTGTAACGACAGCTACTCTGTCCCCATATTACAAAGAGATGCATGGAAATTTACATGTCCATGTTAACTTCTGCAATTTTTTATCGAAGATACTGAATCAGAGACAGTGTGCCCATATGTATACATACTGCATCTTCAAATAAAATTCTGACAACCTCATCTTCTCATGGCTGGCTCAAGGGCATTTCGGGTTCATCAAACTGCCCGTGTCCGTCTACCACCCGAGCCATATCTCCGAGCTGACGAAGATACTCAACATGATCTGCTTCAGCTGCCTCCAGTTCAAGAACTCCAAGGTACATGCAGAAATTAAATCCTCCCCAGGCATACTTTGATGAGTGATTTAGTGGCTAGAATTAACATGGAAGTTCTGTAATTTGCAACAGAAACAGAAAAGTGTGGAAAAGGAGAGCAACTTCACCTCATGTTCATACTGTCAGGTAATTAAGTGATAACTGGCAAATAAGATCAAACTGTTCAAGTCTCCTTTAAGTTGCATTAGTAGGGTTGGGTTGGTCTGCATAATATACACATTCCTATGTAGCTCACCCTAATTCTCCTAGAAAATCTTAAGGTAGCCGAATCGATTGCTAGATAGATCGTAACTGAATCGTTGATGATAATCCAAAAAGTTGCTGATGCAGAGATAGCATTAACCAGCTAAATACAAAATAAGTGCAAGTAGTTCAGGTTAAACACTTGAGCAGTCAGAGCAGATGATGAGCTCTTCCCAGAAAGACATATGATCCAATTCAAAAGCAACAGGTGCAGCAACTACAGTATCAATTATCTCTGAAGTAAGCAGATGTCATGCTTTATTTAACACACATGGTTCAGTAGCCTAGACATTTGTTATGCAAAAATGGCACCACATCCACATTACCCAAATCCTCAAACAGAAGAATCGCAACTCAAAGTTCAAGGTTAAATTAAGACTATTAGTTAAGTTATTGATGGGTGGTGTTAGTTATTCGTTGTAGGTTTCTGAGGAGCATGACATGTGTACAGTACAAGCACTAATTAACTATGTTTTGCCATGGTTCCTTTTTTTTTAAATCTGGAGTATTGTTTCCCTTAAGCTTTCCAACTAACCAGCCACTATTATTTCCTTTGTTAAATTCTGCAATCCTCTTCTTCCAGGATCTCCCTCCAATACATGTTGCAAAAGTCAAGAAATCCAATGGAGCCCTTACCTTGGAGCTGAGAGTGCCATCGAGGAAAGAACTGGAAGAGGGATTTTGGAGCTTCCTCGATCAATTTGGCTTTCACACGAAGGGCAGCTCTCACTGCCGTCGTTTATTCGCAGAAGAGGTACTAGTGCGAAACAGAGACTGGTTGCTCTCATAGTAAAAGCCACCCTGCAAGGGAGGAGGATGTAGAACAAAAGTCTCAGAGCTTAGTTGCTCTGCTTTGCATTAGAAATGGTTATGACAAGACAAATTAGTGAATAAGTACTTCAGAATTAATAGGTGCTAGAGATACTCACATTTTGTTCTTCTGTTTCTTAGGTTCAGAAAATAATGGAGAAGATCTCTGAAAAAACAAGAAGGCAGATTGCTGCTAAGGGATATATTCTTCAGGATGGATTTGTGATGAGCAATCTCCCTGTTCCACCAAACTGCCTCCGCGCTTACAATGTTTTAGATGAAACACTCATGTGCTCTCCGGTAAGTACCTTTTGAGACTCATCTCACTCATGTACTTTCGGTTGCATCAGAATTTCCTTCGTTTCACCCTCACTCCTGACTTTTTTCTCCCTTCTTTAGGATGCCTCCACAAACTTGCTGAGGAAAATCGTACTCAACGTACATGAAATCAACAACTCAAGGGTTGGCCCCCCAACCTTCCAAGAACATGAGGTGGAAGCAGATGATCTTCAGGTTGCCATTGCTGACTACATCAAGCATGCAGGAACAGCAAGGGTATGTAGATAATATGTAAACGAAGTGCATCCTTTTTACTTGATCAAAACTGTGTGTTCATATCTGCTGTCATGTATCTTTCGTAGGGTCCTCAAGATATCACCTTTAAAAGTCTGCCTGCAACAAAACAATGGCAGCAAAAGATGAAGTCTCTCTGTATCAGCAAGAGCTCAAGCTTCTCATGCCGTGGTGTGATCACTGGTGACCCATACATTCCTATGAATGTGGTAGGAGTTCCTGATGAAGTAGCAAGACGAATGTCGGTAGAAGAGCGTGTGACAGACTACAACATTGCTCAGCTGCAAGGCATGATGGATAGAGGTCTTTGCCTGACACATGAAGATGCTAATTCTATCACGCACTCCTTGGATGTGGGGAAAGCAAATAAGAAACGGACCGTACTGAAGGTTGGTGAAACGGTCAACCGGAGAATTCTGGATGGAGATGCGGTATTTGTCAACAGGCCACCAAGCACCGACAAGCACTCAGTCCAAGCAATGTATGTCCGTGTACATACTGATCACACCATCAAGATCAACCCACTCATATGTGGACCTCTTGGAGCAGATTTCGATGGTGACTGTGTCCACATTTTCTTCCCAAGGTCAGTGTCAGCAAGGGCTGAAGCTATAGAGGTCTTCACGGTGGAGAAGCAGCTGGTCAGCTCTCACAGTGCAAAGCTGAATTTTCAGCTCAAGAATGATTGCTTACTAGCTTTGAAGAAAATGTCTGCTAGAAAGTATTCCAGAAGGGAGGCCAATGAACTTATAAATGCAATGTTCACGGCAGGGTTGATTCCCAAGAAGCGACTATCAGGTGGACCAGAGTGGAGTTTCGCTCAGATTCTAGAGACGGTACTACCACAGGAAAACAAAATATTAATCAGAGACTTGGTTGCTGGCACTATTACCATCTCATCAGTTCTGTCCACGAAGAATCCAAGGGAGGCCATAGAATTTCTGAATCTTCTGCAGCCCCTACTAATGGAATCATTATTTACTGATGGTTTCAGCGTAAGCCTGAGAGACTTCAATGTCCAGAATCCAATACCACAGACAATTCAGCATCAGACACTTGATCTTGACAAGTTACGGAAACCAATTGTGGACTTCATTACTTCTTCTGACATTCGCTTCTTGGTTGACCAAAAGAGAGATTCAGCCATGACCAAAGTAGTGGAGCAGATTGGTTTCTTGGGACATCAGCTGCAGCGCAACGGAAGATTATATTCTGGCAGCTTGGTAGAGGATTGCCTATCCAAGTCGCTAAGCAAGTGTGGCAGCAGCACCAATGGTTGCCATCCTTTGGAGGCACATGGTTTTGTCAGGAACTCATTTTGCAATGGACTGAACCCATATGAGGACCTACTCCATTCAATATCTGCAAGGGAGAAGACAATACGCGCATCTAAAGGGCTTGTGGAGCCGGGCGTTCTCTTCAAGAACATGATGGCAATGCTCCGAGATGTTGTAGCATGCTATGATGGAACCATAAGAAACTCGTGCGGAAATTCAGTTATTAAGTTTGACTCGACAGACTCATCCAGTTCTGTGACACCAGGAGATCCTGTTGGTATCTTGGCAGCCACTGCGGTTACAAATGCTGCATACAAGGCAGTGTTAGACCCAAATCAGAACAACATGGCCTCTTGGCACTCAATGAAGGTGAGAGGCTCATTTGTTCAGTTCCATCTAAGACTTATATAGTTCATATGTTCTGACTTCTGATTGTTGCATTTACAGGAAGTACTACTTACAAGAGCTAGCTCTAGAAATGAAAATGACCAAAAAATAATTTTGTATCTAAACAAATGCTCTTGTGGGGATAATTTTTGCATGGAAAGAGCATCACTCGCAGTTCAAGCCTGCTTAAAGAGGACCAAAGTAGAGGACTGTGCTACTGAGTTATCAATCCAGTATGTACCGTTCATGCTTCCATAATTATTTATCATACTACAATGTTCCTTCTGCCCCAAGTTACATACTATTTTCCAAAACTATGCACTTTAGCATTAGTTTCACATGATTGAATCATCAAACATGAACAAGACCAGCAAATTGTTGTTTCTTGACATCGTATTGAACTTGGAATCTCCAGTTTCAGCTTTACACTGTGCTATACAGTTATAAGCCAAAATCAAATCACATGTAACTACTTCTTGCACATTTCAGTGTATACTGTGCTAGGCTCACAATCATTGTCTTGTTTCAGTTATCAACAACAAAATATTCAAGCAACACATTGTCTTGTTGGCCACATTCACCTTGACAAGGTATTTTTCCTTTTCTCCTACTTTTCAAATAGTATAATTGTTTTTCAGCATTATCATCAAGACTATATGTTGAAGAAATCATTTTGTGCCCTTACAGAAGCAACTGGATGAAATGAACATAAGTATGCAAGGTATTCTTCAGAAATGCCAGAAAGAAATATATAGATGCGGAAAGAAGGGGCAAGTGAATCAACTTATGAAGAGAGTTGTGATCTCAAGGTGCTACGACCTTTTATTGTTTTAACCTTGAAATAGACATGAGGCTTTATTTTCGTATTCTTCTGAAAGAATATTCCAATGGTTGGATTTAATTTTTAGATCCACTAAGATTTGAGTTGTTTATTTGGTAACTTAAGTTGAATAATGTCCTTCATTGGGATTTAGGCATGCTACATTGAGAAAATCAAGCATGAGCTTTAAATGGTCTATTCTCTAATTTCTGAACATAATCTGACATTTCTTCTTTGCAGCGAATGTATGTGCTACCAGGATGCAGATGATGAAGAACAGGTCTCCTGTTTGCAGTTTTTCCTAACTGAAAGTGTCACCACACGAATGTCTGAATCTTCTGCGCGAGTTGTCCAGTTGATGGCCAATACCATTTCTCCTATACTCTTGGACACAATCATAAAAGGTAAACCAAAAGTTCACAGTCATACTAGGTATCATGCATATAGAAAATCCAGATGAATATGTTGATAGTTACGGCTTATGCAATTCTGCTTACTAAACAGATGTTCTCTTGCATTTTCAACCAGGTGATCCACGAGTTCAGGAGGTGAACATAATATGGGTTGAACCACAAGACACGTGTTGGGTCCAGAACTCCGGTACAGAACAGAAGGGGGAGCTGGCACTGGTAATCACAATGGATAAAGGCTCAACTGGGGAGAGTGGTGATGTCTGGGGAACAGCAATGGATGCATGCATCCCTGTGATGGATCTGATCGACACTACCAGGTCTGTGCCCTACAGCATCCAACAAGTTCAGGAAGGGTTTGGAATTTCCTCAGCCTTCGGTCGAGTCACACAGGTCCAGCTAGTTCTTACCTTTTTACCTTTCTGATGAATTTAGTAGCTTCTATTAAAGCATTGCTCATGTTCTACTTTCTTCTTTTTATGCTTTCGACCATCCTTCCAGCACCTTTCCAAGGCAGTTGGAATGGTTACAAAATCGGTTCTCGAAGAACACCTGACAACTGTCGCAAGCAGCATGACCAGCACAGGTAACTTGCATGGCTTCAACAGCTATGGTTACAAGGCCACATTCAAGTCCCTCAAGATTCAGGCACCCTTCATGAAGGCTACACTCGCTGTAAGTCCTCCGTTCAATTTTGTTTTCAACTCCCCATTTTGATGAGCAAGTGTTGGCATTGATTAAAAAACCGAGAAAAACATGTTGCAGAGGCCATTGCAATGCTTCGAGGAGGGTGCAGAGAAGGTCTATTCTGATCAGTTGGATAGTGTTGTGTCTACCTGCTCTTGGGGCAATCCTGCACCAATTGGGACTGGTTCAGCCTTCAAAATCCACTGGAATGATGAGAACATGGTACAACAAACATTTCACCTGCCTATTTTCTCACATGTGTGCAGCACGCAATTATTTTCTCCCTTCTCTGAACCTCTTGGTCTTTTACAGTCAGCAGGCAATGACAACCTTGGAGGGTATGGTTTATATGAATTCCTCACAGAGGTAGAAACAACAAGAGCCACTGAAGATAATATGATTGTTCCATACGGTTCCTGCTTGTATGATGTTGACAACCTTCAAGAAGATGAAATCGAAGAGGATGAAGTCTTACGTTTGGGAGGGAACAGTCCAATCTCTTGGACAGACAGGCCAAAAGCAAATCTCCTGCTGCATGATCTTCAAGGTTGGAGGGCTGAACAAGGGCACCAAAAAGTGCCAGTTGCAAATTGGCAACATGGTAAACATGTCGCCACAGAGTCAAGTGGCACTAGTGGATGGAACCAGAGCAGTTCTACCACAAAAGTTTATCAGAGAAGGCAACGTAATAGTAATTGGAGCTCAGATGCAACACAGCAAGATGGTAACCCGAGTTGGAACAAAGCATATGTGACAGGCCCGAGCAACTTTGCCATTACAGGGCCATCAAGTGGCACTAGTGGATGGAACCAGAGCAGTTCTACCACGAAAGTTTATAAGAGAAGGCAATTTGATAGTAATTGGAGCTCAGATGCAACACATCAAGATGGTAATCCAAGTTGGAAGAAAGCAAATGTGGCAGGCCAGGGCAACTTTGCCATTACAGGGCCATCTAGCTCTGGCGGATGGAGTAGAAAGACCAATAATCTTGGTAGAGGTCGAGGTGGTGGTAGAGGTGCTATCTGGAAATCAGAGGGATCACACCGTGGAGGTAACAGTAGGTGGAAAGCCCAAAGAGCCAATACCACAAGCGCCCTGAACTTCCACATTTCAGGACCATCCAACTTTGGTGGACGGAACATCAAGACCGGCAATCTTGGCCCATGCCGTGGCAGAGGACCAGCATGGAGATCAAACGGACCAAACCGGGGAGGCAGCAATAGTGGACAAAGAGGGAGTTCAAATTTTACACCAGCGGAACAGCAGATACATGCACAAGTTGATCCAATCATGAAAGAAGTAAAGAGGATCATCCGTGAATCAAGGTATAATATCTAGCCCATTGCAACTCTAAAAAATCACAAAGCACTGAAAAGTAGCTACACTTCTTCAAGTAAATGATGATATGACTGTTGGGTTTAAGTTTGAACATGACAAAGTCCAAGTAACTGCAATAATTGAAAAGTGCACCTTCTCTTGTAGACCCCAAGTGGCTTCTTCTCTATGTTCGTAATCCTTACTCGCAGTCCATCTATTTCCCATATTTTGCAGGGATGGCATCAAGCTTTCTGGAGATGACGAGATGTTCATTGTTGAAAATATTCTCATGTACCACCCAGAGAAGGAAAAGAAGATGGCAGGGAATAACAATTACATAATGGTAAGCAGCATACCTTTCTGCCTTCCGATGCATCACAAGAACCAAAATCCAAAATGGAAACTTCATGAAATTTCTTCCCCTGTTTGCAGGTTGCTAAGCATCAAAAGTTCCATAGCTCCAGGTGCTTGTACGTCGTGTCCTCAGACGGCCCTCCTACAGATTTCTCCTACAAGAAGTGCCTAGAGAACATGATCAGGATTCACTACCCACGTGATGCAAGTTCATTCTGCAGAAAGTACTTCCAGTGATGAGCCATAGCATGTCCATTCACGTCGAACTGTGTGCGCTTGCACTAGTGCAATGTCTAACCCCCTGAAATGACCTCATCTGGCATACACGATTTATGTGGACTCTGATGCCCATAGACTTGTATAATTCGGTGTGCTTGAAATTATTCTACAACTGTGATGCTATTTCTGAACACTAAGGAAACAAAACCTGGCATACATGAATTTCCCACAAACTTATATATGTTACGCTTAAGAACATTTTATAACTGTAAGATTATTTCCGAGCAGCAGCAATCAAAAATACCAAGAATGCTTGATTTTTTGCATGAATGTTATTTCTTACTGTAGTAGAGAGTGTTCACCACAACAATATGTTTTGAGTTAGTGACAAACACAAAAAATTCAGGTTTCTGGGCTTCATTGTAATCGTACACGCCGGCACACTGCCACAAATACACATACATGTAACAGAAAGAGTAGTGTATGGAACATTACTTCAGGAACGCCAGCCTGAAAATGTATGCCTCAAAATAACTTGCTGCTAATCAAAACCAATGACAGATTCATAACTGGCTCATATTATTACTTGTTGTATCCTTCAAACAACTCTATAACTGAAATTGAAATGATGCTATAGCAAATACACTTAGCGGGTACATCGTCTGCGTAACAATATCATAGCTAGGTAGCTACAAGAAAACGGCACACTACCCGGAGCAAGCGATTACCTTCCTGAAAGAAGGGAAGGAATCGTACACACTCAAGCAGCGGCAACTCCGGTCTTGGTCTCGGCAGCGGCCTTCCTCTCGCATGATTCAAGGTATGACTTGAGGATCATGAGCCTGGCCGTCTCGAAGGCGCAGTAGCCAATCGCAGCGAAGCAGGCGCTGTGCAGGACCCTCGGTCCGATCCCCCGGGACAGGCCCATGAGGCCTTCCTCGGCGATGACCTCCTGCATGGTGCCCACCACCGTGCGGCTCCCCTGGGCGGCACCCACCCTGGTCATCAGCCGCGTCTTGACAACATCGAGCGGGGTGGTGAGCCCCGCGGATATCGCGCCGGCGAGGGCGCCGCAGAGCACGCTCTCCCCCGGCGTCAGGTTGGCGCCGTTGCTCTTGCTGAGGGCGAAGGCCTTGAGGTACTCGAAGGAGGAGTAGCTGAGCACGCCGGCGGGGAGGTTGCGGAGGAGTGTGGCGGCGTACCCCGCGTAGAGGCCGAAGAAGCCGTCGGCCTGGAGGATCTGGAGCAGCACCTGCCAGGACCAGCCCGTGGCGGCGCCCGACTGGAGGCGCTGCGTGATGAGCTCCTTGGGCACCATGATGGCGGAGGAGGAGATGTTGCCGCTGGCGCCGGCGAGCGGGGGCACGAGGAACGGCGGGAGGTGCGGGCGCAGCAGCGACTTGGCGAGCTCGCAGGTGCCGAAGTAGATGGCGGAGGAGGTGGCGGAGCCGAGGATGACGGCGGAGAGGCCCCGGTAGAGGCCGAGGGGCCCGTCGGTGCGCAGGATGTCGGCGAACACCTGCCAGGAGCCCCGCGAGGCGGCCCCCGCCTGGAGCCGCGTCTTGACGGCGTCGAGCGGCAGCAGCGCCGCGTAGGTGAAGGCCCCCGCCGCCGCCCCCGCGCACGCCCCGATGGCCGCCCGCGCGAGCGGCGTCGGCGCCTGCGGCTGGGACTGCGCCTGCGCCTGCGCCGGGGCGGCAGGGACGGGGATGGAGAGGGAGGAGGAGGAGAAGACCGGGGCGCGGCCGTGGGGGGTGGCGGCGGCGGGCGAGTGGTGGAGGAGGAGCGAGGTGAGGTCGGAGAAGAGCGAGGGGAAGTCCTGCGAGCGGCCGCCGGCGCCCGGGAGCGCGAGGGAGAGCGGCTCCCTCGGGCGGCTCGACGGCGGCATCTCGCCGGCGCCGCCGCGGGGGGTTCGGGGGAGGCGGGCGGGGGGATCTGGGGCGGACAGGAGTGAGATTCGGGAGGATAATACTGCGCGTAGTACTAGTAGTATTATTAACCTCATGCAATTCGAAATCAAATCTTGGTATGAGCAAAATAGAAAGAAAAAAGTGTAAACACAATATGCCAACTAGTAGAAGCGATAAAAAAATAGAAGGCGTTATATGCTGAAATGTTGACTCTTCTATTTATCAGTTCGAACTATGCACTTTAGTATCATTAACCAGATGCCTTTATTTGTTTCAAATGTCGACTCTTTCTATTTATCAGTCCGGATTTGCTGAAATTTAGTATTATTAACCAGATGCCTTTTTTTGTTTCAAATTTTGTTGTTCAAATTCAAACCCCCTCCGTTTGAAAAATGATGTATTTGCATTTGAATTCAATTTTTCCATTTGAGAAATCGGCAGTACGCTTTCACTTGTTTTTGTGGAGGCAGTAGCGCCACTCGAGTCAAAAGTTGAAAAATGACATATATGGGACAAATATCCGTGACAGTTGCATTTAACAATTCAAACCATAAAATTTTAATTGCGACATCATCTATACACCATTGCCATGAATAATATCAACTCCTAAATAATACTGCCTCTGTAACTTACTATAAGACATTTTTTGACATTGTCATAGTGTCAAAAAACATCTTATATTAAGTTACGGAGGGAGTAATCTAAAAGCCCACAATTACAAACTTCTTTTACATCATCAATCTATCAAGAATAACAACATCTTTTACAACAAAAATTTATTTGCGACAATGATACCATGGTATCAACTCCGAAATAATATCAACAGGCCCGCGGATAATTATGAACTTCGTTTACATCATTTATAGAACAATCAATCTATCACGTCATAAATTTTGAAATCAAATCTCAATTTAAGCAAAATAAAATTATGTTAAAAAAGATCCCAAATAAAAGGAAAAAAATAGAAAGCATCATTCCCTAATACGTTGCCTCTTTCTTTTTCTTTTTGTATTCATTTTGTTCTCGATGAAATTCAAACATGGTGCCCCATTACCTGATAATCAATCCTTTCCATGGGAGAACATCACATGGAACCAACGTTCCGTGGAAACCGATGAAACCACGCGGAAAAGATGTTTCACAGTTCCGATAAAATCTCAAAAAAAAATATGAGATGTTAAGAAAGTGATGTTTTATTGATTCCACATGGCAATAAAACATCACCCTCTTGACATGTCATGTTTTTTTTTTTCAGATTTTTTGAAACTTTCAAGCGTGGTTTCCACCACGTTTCCTGTGAATGTTAGCTCCCCTGTGATATTCTCCCCCTTTCCACATGGATTCATGGCCAACTAAGCCACTGCTCAAAATTTTGGTACATAGTATCAGAGTTGTCACCGCAACATGCATCAACATGGTTTCAGAACTGTATCATAGGCAAGATTGTTCCACAACACCATCATCATCATGTATATTAGCTCTGCTCGACGCCACATCAGCGTATACAGACAGAGGCATGCAACGGAGAAACTCCTGCAGACGATGACTGAAGAATTTCTGCGGATTTTACGACATGAATTGGCTACAGAATTGGGGAAAGAGGAGTGGTTCCAGGCTCTGATGAACACATCCTCTTTCCCACACTAATAATTGTCACCTCTATATTTACATTACATAAGGGCAGCGCTACAAAGCCCCTGTATGCCTCTGCTGGCCTGCCTCGATGGACGATCCGATCGTGAAACAAGAGAACAACTCATCGGCAATACATGAGCAAAACTGAACCTCCTGAGGCCATCCTGGAAGCTCATACGACCCCCGATGGATGCCGAGGCAGCAAGGTCGGTCCTCAGGTCACCGGGCTGACCGGGTCGACGCGGCCGACGACACCCGCTCGGAGCTCCTCACGCCGTACCGCTCGTAGACCTTGTCGTGGTTCTCGTTCCACCAGCTCTCCGCTTGATGCTCCCCGAACCGTCTTCGGCTGGATAGGAATTCAAAAAAAAAAAAAAGAGGTGGTGAGGAACAGGCAAAATTAGAGGACGCGAATATGTCATGGTTCTCAATGAGATCCAGCCACGAGCTTTGTGCCATTAGCAGAGTAGGTTGGATTGTGTGACAAAAACACCGGACACATGCGGTGATTAGACAACTGAATCAGGAACAAACAAACAGCCTTCTATTCTCAGAGTGAATTGTTATAACCTACCATGTCATATTTATTAATGAATGAAACAAGACAGAGCATGACAGTATTTAAGAGAGAAGAATATCAAATTACCTGAAGCGTACCCTCTTCAGATCCCGAGTCCCATCAAGAAGCGTTGTCAGTGTTATGTATACACCTTGTTCATACTGTTCAATCCATTCGGCCTTAACTTCGGTACTGGACAGTGACAACGTACCTTGAGATCTATAACCATCCTCGCCATTTTGGAGGGACATAGTATCCATGCTGGCACTATCAGCCGCTCTGCGGCTCGAGGCGAATAATTCATCACTACTGCTGTGTGCTCTTCGATTCGAAAGTGCACCATCATGGGGGCTTGAAACCCTATGTCTGTGAGCACTCACTTCATTGTTTTCATCAACACCCGGTGATCTCTGCTGACCTGAGACTCCATTTGGGTGCAAGGATCGTCCAGTGTTCAGGTTAGGCATGTTTAGTGCATTGATAGACTCATTTCGTGACTGGTGAACTGAATCCAAATCCATGCTAGAGTAAATGGAAGCATGAGACTCGATTCCGTTTGGAAACTGTGACTGCTTTGCGTCGTTGCCATCGTCTGGAGGCAGTCTTTCAGCCATGTCCTTGAGCTACAAAAGCCACGGAAAAAGGCGGATTCAATAATCAGTAGAGAAGCAGATTTCAGTAACAGAGCCAACGGGAGGAAGTAGTACTAGTTTAGTTATACAGAAGTTTATATTAGATAATCAGTAGAGAAACAGATTTCAGGCTATATTACCTGTGCTGTTAGGGATTTTATGACTTCCTTAGCAGCCTTGGACTTCGCAGACTCCTCTGCAACCAGCGTCATGGCCTCTTGTACTTTCTTAGCAGACTTCTGTAGCTCAAGTTCTTGAACCTCACACCGGTGCCTCAGACTATCGACCTAACAAGATGCATAAATTAGGTTTCTGTTAACTAACTAACTAAAAACCAAGCCAACATACTGACATATGGATATAATGAGATACCTGTCCGCGGAGTCTTTCAACTTCCTGATTTAACATCTCATTCTTTTTCGTAAGATTATCAGTACCACTTTTCGCAATAGAAAGACCATGAGTTGTCGGAACTGGTGTGGTAGAACGTGGTGGACTAGGCTTACGAGAGAAAGGGGAGACAGCCCTGGAAGTATTTACCGATCGAACTGCTGGTGTGCGAGTTGGTCTTGGAACTGGTCTGTTCAGATCAGGCCCACCAGATAAAGCAATATCCCTCAACTGAAGAAGTGAACTCATTTGAGGAGACCGAAGAAATGAAAGAGCGTCTGTTTTCTTCCCTTGTTTTGCTGCCTTGCTATCCAAACTTCTAATCATATCCAAATTACTAGGGATAATTGCTTTAGCTAATTTAGTACTGTCAGAATTGCTTTCACCTGAGTAGCGAGGCACGGTATCTTTCCTCTTATTAATTGCACTGGAGTCAATGGCATTGTTCAGTTTCAGAAAACAAGAATCACAAACACGGTAAGGCTTTCCAGGATTGGGAGCCAACGCTGCCCTCAACACCTTTCGTGAAGTGCACGCATTGCAATGGACATGTCCGCAGTTATGGCAATTATGCCTCTTCCGGGTAAACCCAAATGGTTGCCTACATGAGGTGCATTGCGACTGCTCCGCTCCTGGCATCAACTTATGTTGGCATATGGCCGCTGTGAAGTTCGCACCACAGGAAATGTGCCGAACAGCTCTGTCTCGTAAGGCTTCAACCAGCGTAGGTATTTTCCTGTCGTCTATATCTCCATGGCCCAACCTTCCATTGGCTCCTTTTCCCCATGTAAACACCTCACTCTTAACTGTTAAAACCACAACATGGTAGGAACCACAAGCAACTTGAACAACCTGTTCACCCATAATCTCTTCGACTAAACATGGGAGCTTACCATCTGAGCGAGGATTTCCAAGCTGGCCATAAACAGTATTACCCATGCTCCAAACCTGTCCAGATGTTGTCAGACCCACAGTAAGGCCATGACCGCATGCTATCCTGTGAAAATCGTAATCAATGAGTGAAGCCACACATGTTGGCTTAACTCGTGGTTCCTTGTCACCATGACCAAGTCGATGTTTGTCACCATCTCCCCATGTGAAGAGCTTTCCAGAAGATAAACTTGAACTAGACTGAGTCACTATAACTTCTACAACAGCTGCAGTGTGCCATACACCACAGGCGACAGCAATTGTTCTCAGCCCTGATAAAGACTCGACCTCCCTCGGACATGAAATACTTTCTCGGTTTCCATGGCCTAAAACTCCAAAAGTACCATCACCAAAGGTAAATAACTGGCCGATTGTTGTAATCAAGGCTGTATGCCAGGTTCCACAAGAAACATAAGTAACTTGCAGGCCATCGAGTGCTCCTGAAATCCTTTTAGGAATCCAGTGGCTTATGTCAGTACCATGGCCCAAAAGGCCAATATTGTGTGTTCCATCTCCCCAGGTATACAGCTCCCCAGCTGTTGTCACAGCACAAGTATGGAACTCCCCACAAGCAACGAAATCCACATTGGAAACCACTAATGAATTGACTAGGCTGGGGCGAACATGATCTTCTCGTGATCCATGGCCAAGGCGTCCTCCAGACTCTTCACCCCATGTGAAGACTTCCCCGTTCTTCGTGACCAAAGCGGCATGCTTGACCCCGCAGTCCACATGATACACATCAAGAACTAAATGGGACTCCAAGGGCTTCGGTAGCAGGACATCCTGCCTCACAGCCGACTTGATTACCGCATCAGAACCAGCTCTTGCAGAGCTTTCACAGATAACTTCACCCCACACATACACGTCGCCTGATGATTCATAGTCATCTTGTGCGGAACCGTGGCTCGATGTGCTGGGGGCACTTGAGGTGCTTACTCTGATGACATCTGATGCAGCCACCTTGGTGGGCATTTGTCACATCCGAAATCCGATCCCAAATGAAGTATATATGGCTCTAAGAACAGTGCCGACAAATGCAGACTCCTAATAAGACTGGCCAAACGTTGAACGACCTGCACGCACATTTTAACAACAGTGAGGCGACAGAAATCCCATTGTATAGGATCAAATATACAGTAAAGTAAACACGAACAGAATTATAGGAAGAAGGAGAAGCAAAAAATTCGGATGCTACGGCGACAATGGGCAGGTTTGTGGGGAGCAAAACAACGGCACCAAACGAGGCTGAACGGCACCCGTACGGTGAGGTTTATTGTGAAGGCAGTACAGGTTACAGGTACAGAGTTATCCCACCATGAGAGCAGGACCTAGGTTTGCAGTGCCAGGTGTAGCCTGCAAACCTAAAATTGTAATGACGTGCGTCGCATCTAGTTGCTTGTGATCTAACCTGTGCGGCCCTATGATTATGAAGCCACGCAATTGGCTGGTTCAGGTTCTTGCTTCCTAAAAGTGTAAAAATGTACACTCCTGAGCTGATAGGCTGCATCGAAATGCATAGTCGCATCACAGCATGAATCAACATGCAATGAGCAATCCACGCAATGAATAAACACAGCATGAGCAATACGCATAAATCAAGCTACCCTGAGAGCCGCCATGACCAGCCTGCATCTACAATTTCCAGTGGGGAGAAGCACGCCGCGTTCTCATACAGAATCAGTCAATCCCCACCAACCCAACCAGCGCCGCCGCCGGCGCAACTACGAGCGAAGCGCCCCCAGCTCCCCCGCCGCGTTCCGCGGAGGAAACCGCCGCAGGAGGAGGCCCCCCTGCTCCAGCCAAGCCAGTTCGGCGCCCGACACAGCCCCCCGGGGCACGCCAGAGAGAAAGACGAGATTTTTCGGGGTACCTGAGGGGGAGCAGCAGCGGCGGGGCGGCCGGGAGCCCTAGAGAGCTCGCTCGTCCGAGATCCGGACGAACTGGGGGCGAGGACGGCGCGGCCGGGTCGCGGGCGGGCGTCCGCGCGCCGGGAGGCTCGGCCTTGCTTCTGGAGGAGGAGGAGGCGGCGGCGGTGGACCGGCGGGCGGCGGCCGGGGGAAGGGGAGGGGAGGGGAGACCGGAGGCGGCTGCGCGGCGGCTTCTTCTCTCGCTGGTCTTGCACGCACGCGAGGAAGGGGGCCGCTTTGCTTCTGGCGTTGCCTTGCTCTGTTTGCCCTTTTCTTTCACCCTTTTTCTCCTCCATTTTGTTAATGGGTGTGGCTACGTCTCAGACTAACCAAGTCTCAGTCAAATGATATAGTATATAAGAAGAAAAAAAAACAGAAAAGAATTTTTTGCACGAATCTTCATGCAAAATCAAAGAAAGATAGTATCGATTGAGACATAACGAAGTCTAAGTCAACTGAGACTTAGCAAAACTGTTTGTTAATTTGTTTACTCTCTCCGTTTAAAAAAAAAGTTTTGAACTAAAATCACTACACTTATTTTGGGATGAAGGAGGTATTTTTTTTCCGATACATAGTACACAAATATAGACGCTCACACGTGCACTCACACCTTTGAGAGACTGAGGCACTAGGTCTTGTAAAACAATGCACCATTGCTGACTTCGACTATCAGTAGAGTTAGTGGTTAATTGCAGATGAAAGGTTCAGAAATACAATCTAGTACTCACTAATATATCTACAATAATCTTTCGCGTCACTGTGATCGGGATCATGTAATGACATGTTTTTTCTTTTGTAAAAAATTGGTCAAATTTCCAAGTGTTTCAATCTATTTTTTTCCACCGATATTCGATCTCGGCTCCCTTTCATATACATAACCTCTAAGCTAAAAAATACGCTAGCGCTTCAGTGAGATTGCAAAATCATTCCACGGTAAAATGAGATTGCATAATTGCAAGTAATAGCATGAATTAAGGTTAGGAGTGTACAAGGTGACTACAATTTTAATAAAATCTGAACAATCAAGCAAAGTCGATATTCTTGAGGCCTTAATTTAAACATCGATGATGGAAACGGTGACGGTGATGGAAACTGGTTGGAAGAAGAAAAGGACACCAAATGCCGACCAAACTTAAAGAAAAGTCATATCTTCCTCAAAAGAGAAACAACTCCTTTTCTTTACTAAGTGGCATTTTTTGGACCTCAGCCTCAAGTATCCAACAATTGATGTAGCTTTCATTGTGGGCCTCGATGCCTAATGTTTGTTTGTATGTCATGATGTATGCCTACAATTCTTGGAATTCTAAATGAGCATCTTTGCATTGTCCCATATTGAAATAATTATCGGGCAACATGGTCTAAATCGAGGGAGTACAAAATCAATTTCAAGTAATTTATGACAAGCATAACACTTTAGATGACTGACGTGTGGTTGAATGGTTAGGACGATGTTTATATCCAAGCTGCAGGGACCATACCTTAGGTTTTGACATATTCGTGTTTCGTTAAGGCCAAATACTTTTTTCAACGGGGAAATGACAATCATGTCGGTGGCTCTATACATGTGATGATTTCATCAATCTCAAGACTCTGCAACATCTATCTTGGGCACACCCGGCATGAGCGTCACGTCATGGTGGTGTATGTCTATATTGCACTCCCTTCTTGCCAAGCTAACTGCATCTTAGCAAAAACTCGTACATCAAGGAAGAGTTCAGAGTGGTTGTTGAAAAGGATATACTAGCAATTTTGAATTAGCCGCGAAGGGTAAGATGCACTCCCTCCGGTTCGAATTATAAGATGCTCTAACTTTTTTCTCAACCGAATTTATATAGACGCGTTTTGGTGCGTTTGTCACTCACTTCAGTTTGTATATGTAGTATATATTGAAATATCCAAAACTTATTATAATTCAAAACATAGGTGATACTCGTATGTAATGTCAAGTGACTTGTTCCCCGCAAGCAAAATAAAAAATAAAATCACGTGACTTGTTCACTGGCTGGAGATTTGTCGTCTCCCTACCGAGCCAAACCCCCAAAGGAAAAAACGTCGTGACATGATTGCCTTTACCTGGGGCTGCTTCAGCTCAGGCCCGCAGTCAGTCTCATGTACGTTGGGGGCCCATCCGCAGGCAGCAGAACAGTGCAGTTCATAGTACTACTACACTCGAGCTGTCAAGGTAAAAAAAAAAATACTGCTACGTGTCCTTTACAAAAAATACTACTGCCGCAAAAAATTTACTACTGCCCGTGCATTATCATCATTTTTGTGGCGAGAAATGCATTATTACCATTGTGAGACTTGTTGGACGAAAAGAAATGGGAGATAGGGACACGAGGTGCCAGTTGGATGCAGTTGAGATTCATTTCGTCTTTGCCTAATCAGGTGGCATTTTTATTCTTTTCAATATCGTATCCAACGTACTTACTGGTGTAGCTTTCGTGGTGGGGCACGATGACTGACATTTTTGAGCGTGAAATCCTCTATGACACTTAGCTCCCTATTTTTAAAGAGTCCACATTCAATTGAGGTCTCCAATTGAGATTGGACCACTCGATTTTGACTGGGTAAACAATTTCTTAAAGCTTTTCCATTCAATTTTGCTATACTACACACTATGCTCCTTAATTTTTGAGGCCTCATAATTAATTGATGTCTTCAATTTAGAATTGGTTAAACCTAATTTTGACTGGGTCAACAATACTAAACTCCCTAATTTTTAAGGCCTCACAATCAATTGAGATCTTCAATTGGAATTGGTCCACCCAATTTTCATTGGGTCAACAATTTCTCAAAGCTCTTTCATTTATTTCTTTTATACTATACACTATGCTTCATAACTTTTTTTTTGCGGGGACTATGCTTCCTAACTTTTAAGGCACCACAATTAATTGATGTCTTCAATTTACAATTGGGTCACTCGATTTTGACCGGGTCAACAATTTTCGGAGGAGCTCTCCCATTCAATTATTTTAATTCACCATGTTCCTTAATTTTGAAGCTCTTTCGTTCGATTGAGGTATTCAATTTTAGATTTGGTTTACTATTTTGATCGGGCCAATGATTTTTTAAATCAATCAGCAGCAACCGACCTATAGAAACATATCAATCTCGCGCATCCTCCCACCACCTAGAAAAAAGAAACACCACCATCTGATACTGCAACACCAATATAGTAGATGCAGCTACCGACGCAGAACCACATAAATATGGGTTTATTAGCGGATAACACAAAATCACAACGCGACAGGCCCACCAAATCACCATGTTATAAAAAAAGCACTCCATCATATCGCTACCCCGCCGTACTAAATATTCCACCAATTCGAAAATATAAGGGTTATTAGCTTTTTGGAATGTTAAATTCCTTTAACTTTGACCATGTTTAGAGCCAAAAATATCGACATCCACAATATTAAACGAAATAATATGGAAATTCATTTCATGATGAATCTAACTATATCAATCTGTTATTATGAATTTTGATATATTTATCTACAAATTTGATCAAACTTAAAAATGTTTGACTTTTTAAAAAAGTAATACACTTGTATTTTGAAACAGAGTGGATATTTTTTTAAGATACCCAACAACATCAATGGCGCAGCAAAACTCGTCCAACCCTTCTAGTATACTTATATTTCTATATGTAATCCATGAATTTTCGTGGTGGGGCTCGATGACTTTTTCTTTCCCCACAAAAAAAAAATTCTGAACAAATAACAAATAATTTGTCACGTGACCCGTTCTTTTGTAGGCTTGTAGCCTGAGCTAATCTTGTCGTGTCTGACTGAGCCAAAACTCACAGCCACCGAAGAAACCGTCGTGACTTGGGACCGGCCTTTCCGCCGGGCCGCTGTCCTAGGCCATCCGAGCCCGCAGCCAGTCTCACGCGCTTCGGCACGGTAGCTTTCCGTAACGCTCGAGCCTCTAGCACAACGAGTGCTTGCTTTATCTCTATCACACCCCGTATAACGCCGTGACCCGCAAAATAACCGCCAAAATGCGGGTCGGCGCGAAAAATTCTGCCCGACCAGACCCCGCAAACGCGTCCGACCCGTAAATATTTTTTAGGGGCGCGGCAAAATCTCGGCCCCAACACGCGAATACGTAGGTTTCCGCCTCGCCCCTACGGTGCCCCGTATCCCAGGGAAGCGGTTGGCGGAAGGGACATTTCAGCCCGCGCCCTTTCCCCACCTCCTTCCGCCGCCGCCCGCCATTGGTTCCGCCCGTCCGCCGCCGGCGATTCCGGCCAAATCTGCGGGCGGAATTGCGCCGCGGGGGCGTCCCCACCCTCTTCCACCGATACGCTGCACCGCCCCCTCCCCGGATCCGGCGACACGAGCCGCCCCTGGTCGCCGTCGCCGCCGGGGATCGACCGCCCCCGAGCCGCCCCTAGTCGCCGTCGCCGCCCGGGATCGCCCGCCCCCGAACCGCCGGAGAACCACCACCCTCGAGCAGCCGGTGAGTGTTTACTTGTGCTTTGTGTCGAGCGCTATGCATAGTTGGTTGACGCGGCGTGCGATTTTTGTTCATGTAGATGGAATTGAGCCCGTGCGAGAAGTTTTTGCTCGACGATTCGTCCGATTCGGACGACTCGGCTGTTGAGATGCTGCTTGCAAACTATCGGCAGCAGACGTTGGTGATGGTCCTTGTCGTGAAGGAGCACGAAGATGAGAACCGAAAGAGGCGGCGAGGATCGACCATCGGCCGTCTTTGCATTCCTCGAAATCGTCATCTCGGGAACGAGATGTTGATGCAAGACTACTTCGCGGAGAATCCAACATATCCGCCGCACCTCTTCCGGAGAAGGTACCGAATGCGACGACCTCTCTTTGTGAAAATTGTTCAAGCTTGCGAGGCAAATTGTCGGTATTTTACTCAAAGAAGAAATGCCGCGGACTTGAAGGGATTTAGTGCATATCAAAAAATCTCGGCAGCTTCAGGAGATTGAAAATGCAAACACCCACTTTCAGTTTCAGGAGGATCTCATTGAGCACCATTGGCAAAAGGCTGGACAGTAACAAAACTCATTTTTCTATTCATTTTCATTTAATTCATGTGTGATTTGTATTCGGGACAAGTTTTATATTGCATTATTTAGTTTGTGTTGGTGATTTGAATAATTATTTGTAATGTGGATGGTTGTTTGTATTGTGCTATGGTATTGATATTTTTCTGAATAATTATTTGTAATGTGGATGATTGCTGTATTTGTGGTGTGGTATTGATATTTGCGGACCGGCGGGAGTGGCGCAAGAGCAGACCCCGCAAAGGCAACCCGTAAAAGAGCATATTCCGTGAATATCTTTTTATACGGGTCCGTTTTGCAGGGGTTGACTCTGCGGCCGCCCGCGAAACCGTTTTTCCACGAACTGCAAACGTGTTTTGCGGGTCAGCGTTATACGGGGTCTGCTAGAGATGCTCTTAGTTCCTTGCGCTCATGAAATCTGCCAGAGTGATAAAACGCACTGCTAATATATTACGTATTTTATTTTTTTTTAATTTTTTTTTTTGCGGGGAAGTGCTCCTCGTACTAGTAGATAGACTATATAATGATCAAGAGCACTGAGCGGGCAGACACGATCATCACGAGCGCCTATGATCACACGAAACGAGTAATCAAACGCGCCGTGTTCCCCCTCTCACAGCCAGTAGATCCTTCACGATCATTACTAGAAAATTTCATGCCTCACCTTTCCCTAAATAAAAAGGAAATCAAGGCTCATCTTTTCATCAAAAGAATCATGCACGCTTGTTACAGCGGTCAACTTTTTCCCTCAACACTCGCAGTCTATTTCATCGAAAGGAAAATAGTACTCATAAGATCTTTCAGATTACTACTTTGATGATCTAAAACGTCTTATATTCGTTTACATTATACTTCCTCCGTCCCATAATATAAGAGTGTAGTGTAAAAAACGCTCTTATATTATGGGACGGAGGGAGTATTTTTTTTAATAGAGGGAAAGACAAAACGACTTTGCAAGGGAAAAAAAACGATGACACGTATCTGCTTATAACAAAAGAAACAAAAGCTTTCGGTAAAAACAACTAGTGTTTGGTTTGGTTTTGTTTTGCCTGGAGTGATAGCTGAACAAGACAACGGAGCTCACATCCATGATGGGGGAACACGGCATGGCAGACCAAGTAGTTTAGGCAGCTAGGCTCGGTAGTTGATCCCCGCAAAAAAAAAAAGGCTCGGTAGTTGACCAGTGTGTAGCCAGATGCTGGCCCGCAAGATTTTTTTGCAACAGAGCTTGTTTTAAATACTGAAAGAAAAAATGGTGTATGTTTTTTCTCAGTTTTCATTGGAAGAAACATTCTCACAAAAGGTACGGTCTTTTTTCTTTTGCGGGTATCACAAAAGGTACGGTCGATCTTTCATGAAATGTGTTTCTGTGTATTCCATATTATAGACAATGTTTTTTTTGCAGGTGAAATTATATACAATGTTGTAAGAAATGTGTATATTTGCCGAGTAGGCCGTGATGTCGCCTGACTTGTTCTTTATAGCTAGCTCGAGCTAATTTCTGGCTTTTCACTGGATCGTTGACCCGCACCAAGTTCTGCACGTAGAAAACGCCCTGATCCGGGCCCGCCTTTCCGTTGGGTGGTTGCTCAACGGAATCGGGCCCGCAGCCTGTATCAGGGAAGAACATCTACAGTCGGACGCCCCAAACTAACCTCAAACGTCCGGACAGATAGCCCGGTCAAGAAAATGCAACCCAGACGGGCGCCCCAAACGGGATAAAAACGCCCCGGCTAACCGGCACCTTTCATATCCAACCTAAATATGAGGTGGATATATGGTGCCCGGGCACGTCCGCCATGTCGGGCCCGCCTAAGCTGGCCCACCCGATCTCACATATATTCCTCCCCGTCCGCTCGCCGGACCAAACTCTAGCCACTTCACTCGACTCTCCTTCGCTCCCCTCCGTCACCCAAGCTCCCGTCCAGTGATCTCCTGCCTTCTCTGGGATGATGGACAGCGGATCCGTGTCCTACACTTCCAGATCTATCGATCCCGTACTCATCCCACGCGGCCCTGAGGAGGAGATGGTTGTCCGGCTTGCGCTCCGCTGCTCCCGGAAGAAGGCCCGTGCGAGGCATCTCTCAGATTCCTTCCGCTAGGAATCCATTGCGTCCGTCCAAATGACGCATGGATCCGGCGCTAGGTGTGCCATCACTGCCTTACCGGAGGCGGAGCGGTCCTTATAGCGTCTGATCGCGGTGGCGGACGCACAACCCATCCATTGGCGCGCCAAGGCCATGGACGCACCATGGGCATCATTCGACGCAAACATGGCGCGGCTTGCCTGCCGTGCGAGGCAGCGGGCGCGGGAGGCGGCGACAGCCCTCGCGACGGTGGACGTTGGCGAGGCAGAGTCACATTCTCTGGCGCCTCGTATGGTGCACCACTCCGGGCGCCAGAATCGCGTCGTGGTTGATGTCGCCGGCTCGTTCCAGGACGGATCCATCATCGATTTGACGTCCACCGGCACTGTCCGGGTTACGGGCTCCGACGAGAAAAAGTAGGGCATGGGAGATGGCGGCGCCTTGAGTCCTGTGAGCCGGCTCGTGTCACATGCCCTACTTTACCTTGTTGGCGACCGGATCAACACTCTGGGGAGCGCAGCTGGCCGCCGGACATGGGCACGGCGGAGCCGGACGAGCTCCGCTTAGAGATCGGTTTACGTTGCATGTAATAATATGGATTTGAGGTTTCTAATTTGAGGTATCCGGTTGTAGAATCAAATCTTCGAGACGTGACCGGTCACTGTTCGCGAACGTTTCAGGGGTCGGATTTGCCAAGTCCGGCTGTAGATGCTCTAAGGTACAAAGGTCCACCTGCTAGCAGCACAATGAATCTGAATTTTATCTTAGGTGGCAATTTTTGCTGCTGTCAAGAGTAATAAATAAATAAATGCGCAAGCTCAATAGTCATTCTACTCACTTTTTTCTGGGGTAGTGTTTTGTCTTCTCAACTCGGCCGAACAATCTCTTGCTTCAAATATTGAAGATTACTAAATCGAATCATGTTTGACCTCTCTACATTTGTCAGTAAAAAAAATGAAATAGTACATTGTCCCTGTCGTTTGCACCATATATGCTTTTCTTACTGAAAAATCGAGAAAAGTCGCACCTGATTGTGCATGCAATTGCTGGCAGCACACAACCATTGCTTTTGGTTGTGGTAATTAATGGCACCTAACCTTTCGGTTGCACCTTAATCAACCGTCCAGAAGAAAGAATGAAGAATTGAAAAAGTAATCATCTTACTACATTTGTTTGGTGAGTTTGATGTAGACAACAGAGACGAAACATGATTGCATCGCACACATCAGACCATCATCGTAGTAAAATAAAGCTTTCGGCAAAAGGAATTAAGCTCAAATTGCAACTAAACAATTACTAGAACAGGGGTACTATTTGGTACCTGTATTTTATTTTGTTTTATTTGCATTTATAGTTGAACAAGGCAGTGAAGCTCACGTGAGCAAAGTAGGTTAGGTTAGGTGGTTGACCAGTGTTTGTCTGGATAGGTGATCACCGGCAAGATTTTGCAACACAACCTCTTCTATCTGTCTGCCTTATATATACAGTTAATAAAACAATACTAATAACCTTGCAGCTACTTGTTTAAGAAAACTTACTAATTAAATAGGTAAATGAAAAGGCACATGGCTCAGTTAGTTGACTGCTGGCACTGCCATTGCACTACACCACATCAATCCACACCTACTCCACTGTATTAATTGGCTAGTTGCTGAACTTTCTGGCTTGTGCTTTCCATACAAGCAGCAGCATGGACTGAACATATTCATTCAGTCAAAAATTTGCATGCATTTTTGTTTTGAGCTGATCACTGAAGGGTATGAGTTTGCGGTCACAGGTGCTTGGAATCTATCTGGTGGACATGGCCCTCTGGAATAATCCTGTATCTGATTTGGGGCACACAATGAGCCCCAACCCCCATGTGAACTGCAAAATAAGCAACAGCCTCCTCATGCCATTTTGTCGAAAAAGCTTTCCAGGTTGGCTCTTCTCCTGCCATGGGGTCAGCTCCATCCAAGTTGCCAAAGCCTCCGAGCAAGGCAGATATACAAAATTATGCTCTGACCATATATAGGAGCAACAAAAACATGGCAATGGTGGCAAAAGGAACCGCTAATAAGCACGTCAGCAACAAACACATCTACGCTGGTATATCGGCCTTGGGAATCAACCCTATGGCTTCTGCAACCTTGAGCTTCTTCCTCGCGTACTGCGCATATGTCTTTGGCAACGTGCGCTGGAATCGGAAAGAATGAGATACTATACTACACACAAAACATGCATGGGGAAACAATACTGCCTACCAGTTTATACACAACATACCTTGAATCTAACTTCCTGCGAAATCAACACTTGGGCTATCCAGTCCGGAACCTATAGACAAAGGAGCGACATCAGGCACGAGGATATATATAGTCTATATAACAGATTTCAATTGATGCAAGACCACACCACCACACTACATATACTTACTTCCTTACTGATGCCCTCTGTGCACCGGTGGAACTGCAAGGGAAGACGATTAAAGCATTTGCTTCGTAAGAGATACTAATTAGCCAATGAAGACACATAAATAACACCTATGAACCAAAAAAGAACCTACTTGTCGCTCCAGTTGCAAAAAGCCTCCAGGTCGCTGCAGCTCGGCCTTCAAAGTGTGTTGGCGCGATGGAACCAAATTCTCATTGCAAACTTCCTGCAAAGCATCTCTGAAACACATCTACAAGTTGTCCAAGGAAACAGAAAACAACATCAACATTCACCAAGCATAAATAGGGAAATAGCATTGAGAAACCCGATCAATAAAAAAACACTGTTATAGTTCTGAAAAAGGCCTATGTACAATGCTGACCTGCTGCCCAGTAACCCGCTTCCAAATCTCAAAATAGGCGCGGTCAAGACCTTTCACAAACACGACATAAAAGCGAGTCCTCCATATGTACTCCTAAATTTAATCGAAAGATTGCAATTGTCAGATACAACCATGACTAGACCTGACAATCTAAATGAGCAAGGGACAAAGGAATCGTACCATGAAACCATAATATGCTAGACTGAAATCAATGTTGGGGAACTCTGCAGCAATCCTAATTGCTTGGTATAAACCTTTACGACGGATTTTATCCCACTAAATAGTAGAACAGGAAAGTTAATGTGATGATACAACGCGTATGTAGAGATTAATTAGTTGCCATTCCATGGTTTTGGGAGGTCATATAGGCCTACCTCCGGAGTATCTTCTTTAAGCACATGGTTTTCAAGCCACTGTTAAGAACAGAAGGTTGTTAATTAGTCCAATTTCATATTTTTTACTGAACAGAGTTTTAAACTTGGACTAGCTGATCGTTGCACCATGCATACCTTAATTTCCTTAACCATCTTATCCCAGTAGAGCACATAGTCTCTATCAGCTTCATGGGTGTTATAAAACGATATGTACCTTTCATACTCACTCCCAGCCTGCACCAGAAAAGAAGGAAAGCAACATATCACAGTTGTCCTGAGAATAACAAGCACTGGGCATAAGGGCATGGAATGCTCTTAGGATTATATGTGTATGGCTATTATTGGTTATAGTACTTGCGCACTTCAAGAAGTTGCAAAAAAAGAAAAACAGTATTGTAACATGTACTAGAATGTATGGGGACTCAGGATATGGCAAAATCTGTTTACACATGCAGAAAAAGGATGGTACTTGTATTTTGGAGCACTCTGCATGTGGAACTCTTGTGGGTTTTTTAGGACTTGCTCCGTGCAAAACATGCATCAGTATATTAAAATCTATTTCTATTTAATTGGAAAGCCGTGCTATCACAACTCTTGACGCAGAAGGTATAATTCTTGTCATTTTGTTCTACGGTACACATATTATGGGGTTTTCCACAATCTATTGCAAGCACAAATATTTTCAACTATGCTTAATCTCCACCAGATGTGATGTTCATAGTTTTATTTTTTGTTCGCATAGAACCTCATGTTCATACAACTCGGAAGGTGCTCACTCAAAACCGTGCTAAAAGAAGTAGAAATTGCAGTCATGATTCCATAACTCTCCAAGCTGTCGGAGAAATATTTGAGGTCAGCCGTCAAAGGTAAGAAGAGAAGAAGAAACTGGTTACTGTCTGCATAAGCACAGGTTAAGTCCATATGCATCACTGAACTGAAAGTGTACTTACACAGTTAGGAAGGACTAGCCGCTGGTAATCGCTCAAGGACGCAAGTAAACAGAGGTCGGAGTCGAAATACCAGCCAAAGGCGCCATCTTCAAGGTAAGGAGACAAGTCTTTATCCCCCAAGGCAAGCTCCAGAGGGTACATGCGTTCCAATGTTGCGTCGTCTAGCTCATCGATATGCTTTCCTTTCAACAACTACACAGATGGACAGATGAGTAAGAGGGTATATATATAACATATATAACTATGTGTATATGATTGATCGCAATAGACAGATAGGTGCCAGCATTGGTGTTCTTGATTCCGTCCAGGTACATAAGAGGGTATATAACTAACCAGGCAAGCTTTGATGCGATAACGACCATACTTGACATGGAGCCTGTTGAACTGCTCTTGATTCAGTCTAGTGTCAGTGTCAATTTCAGCACTGCTGCGAGCCTTCAGCTCTTCAGAGTACTTGACGAATTCCTCCTCGGCGATATCATCGCCGGAGTCCTCTCCTGAATCTCCATCTTCTCCATGGACATCATCTGGCCCGCTGAAGAACTTGTGGGCTTGGTATTCTACCAGAGCAGCCCGCAGCTCATCATCGTAGAAAGAAGGACGAACAAGGGCTTCGACGGTTTCGTCTGAGGGGAGATCTGGGCCTTCCTCGTCGGCGCAGGCTGGTAGAGGCAGTTGGGCGAGGCGCGAAGCGAGGATCTCATGGTACCTCGACTCGTAAGCCCGCCCGGTGCCCGGCGGCTCGTCGAGGGATCCGGACGGCGACGCGCCGCGGTCACCGGAACTCGGTTCGCTGTCACTGCTGCTGCTTCCGTCCGACGATTCGACGGGGAGCCCCGGCAGCGACGCGGCGTCGTCGCCGCGGCGCCGGCGGGAGGCCCCTGCGCGACGGCCGCCGCGCCTCTTGTGCTGCAGCGGCATCTGTCGACGGTCGCCTGGCGGGTTCGCGGGGCCGCGTGTGATTGGGCGGCCGGGGCTAGGTTTTTTTGTCCTGAGGAGACCACTGGTGCACGGCGCCGTTACCAAAAGTTTTTCTAAGCAAAGGGGGATTTGAGGATTTGCCCCACGTTTCTTTGCACTTCAGGAATTTGCCCTTCTTTTCTTTGCCAAAACTTTGATGATTAGCCCCTGACAAGATGGCCCCATTATGAAATGTCCAAACTGGCCCCATGTTGACCAAGGAGAGAGACAGCTAGCCTGAATAATTCCCAAATCTCACCTCAAGGATGACTTACACGACCACGAGTGAATAGCATAAAACTACCACTTTTCATGTTAGGGTTCCAAAAAACCACCAAATTTTTGTTTGTGACTGATACCTATCACTTTTCGCGTCGGCTGTCTCAGAAAACCCAAATTGCCCGTTGCTAGCATTTTAAACCGTTTTCTGACGGTCCGGGCCCGCCTGTCAGGCCACGTCAGCGCCGTGGTTGAAGGCGAGGCCGTTAACGGCCGTTAGTCTGACCGGTGCGGTCGGACCGCACCCTGGTGCACGTATTAAGTCGTTGTCTCCCTCCCTCTCACTCTCCTCCCGTGTCCGCACTCCTCTCTGCTCTCACTCTCACTCTTCTCTCTGCTCTTCGACGCCGGCGGCGACTAGCGCTGTGGAAGCTCCACCGCCGCTATGCCTTCCTGGAATGACGGGGAAACGAGCTCAGAGGATGAGTGCGACATCACAAGCTCTTTGGGTAAGTTTCTTCGGTCTGCTGAGCTAGGGATTGGGTTCTTGGTGAGCTAGGGTTAGGGTTCATCTTGGAGCTAGATTAGGTTTGGTGGTAAGCTTTGGTTACTGTTATTTATTAGGCAGGGTTATGGTTGCTGGTGGAGCTAGGTTTATGTATGCTGCAAAACTAGGGTTAGGGTTAGGGTTCTTGCTGGACTGGGGAATTAATTTTTTGATCTATGTCTGGTTGGTGACCTAAGGTGATTTTTGTGACGCCCCCGGCTTAATCGTGCACTAACCATACACGCAAATGCACACGATCAAGCCTAAGGACTCACTTGAAGATATCTCAACACAACTCTAAAACATAAATAAAGTCATTCAAGCTTAATATTACAAGCCAGGGCCTCGAAGGCTCGAATACATAGCTCGATGGCATACAAGCGTCAGCGGAAGCATTAGATATCTGGGTACAGATATATTACAAAGAGAAAGATAGGCCTTCACAGAGGCGGGGTAAAAATAAAAGCTACGATCGAAAGGCGTAGGCCTCCTGCCCTGGACCCTCCGATCCTACTCCTGGTCGTCAGGGGGCACCTCGTAGTAGTAGTACTTGCCAGGCGGGTAGTAGTAGTGGTCGTCGACGGGGGCATCTGGCTCAGGGGCTCCGACGTCTGGTGGCATCAAAAGAATATGGAGGAAAAAGAAAGTAAAGCAAACGTGAGTACTCATCCGAAGTACTCAGCAAGCAAGGATCTACACTACATATGCAATATTTTCAAAAGGGGGTTGTATATGTGGACTGGGCTGCAGAAATGCCAGAATAGAGGGGGAAAGCCTAGTCCTACCGAAGACTAGCATCTTCAACAATCTTCATCAGTCTTGCAGCATTAGAAAAGAGCAGATCAACATAATGTAAAGTAGTAGTAGTAATATCATCAACCTCAGCCTGAGATCCTTCCTCGACTCCCTGCGAGAAAGCAATCCCAGAGCCGTACTATCCAGTTCTCATCACATGTTCTAGTTGTACCGATCGGGATACAACTCCGAGTGTCCGTTACCGTAGGACAGGCTATCGATAGAAGTTTCTTCCCTGCAGGGGTGCACCAACTTACCCACCACGCTTGCTTAACTCCGGCCGGACACACTTTACTGGGTCATGCCCGGCCTCGGCCAAACAACACGCCGCAACCCGACCTAGGCTCTAAAGAGAGGTCAGCACGCCGGACTAACCTATGCCCCCGGGGGTCTTGGGCCTTCGCCCCGGGAACCCTGCACATTGCGAGGACGTTTTGGAAGCAGACCTAGCAACCCCTTATACAAGCGCAGTTGCGTTCCCAGTCCAATCCAAAACGGGCCGCTCCTCGCTGACGTCAATAGAGCTTCGGCTGATGCATACGACGCAGAACGCCCATACTATGCCCACGTGATGGTTAGTGCTATCGGGCCAGAGGCCCCTCGGATCAAATATCCAAACCGTTTAGTGGTTTAGGATCGCACGGAAACGAGCAGAGACTCACGATCGATGTGACCCCGTCGCCCCGTCTCGAGGACTTGCGGCAAGGGCTAAGAATGCCCGGCCACGCCTAGTGTTATCTCACGGGCACCATCCAGGTCAACCCGACTCCACATCACTTCGCATTAAGCTCGCGCGGGTATCCCTCAGGGCCGACCCGTCTTTAGTATCATGGTTCAGTGCAAGTCAAATCAACAGCAGTAGCCGTGTGTCTGACACCAAGGGGACCCTGAGGAATCACCCTCGATGGAATCCCACCTGATGTTATAGTCAAGGTGAACGAAGGAGAAATCACCCTCGAGGTCCACGCTTGAAGTGTTGCGCGACGATGTCGTTATCGGGGGTGGCGTAGAAGGAATCACCCTCGCTTACCACGACCGAGTAACTAACCTACAAGGTTAACATCAGAAGTGCTGACGAGGTATCACCCTCGGCACTCGACGGTAACCCAGTAGTGTCGGCAACTAAGGGGAAGTGATGTGCGGTGTCAGGGTCTGGTCTTCAATCCCGATGATCGGGTCTTCTGTCATCCAGTGGGGCAGTCGGGATCAAGTGAGGGTCTCTGTCGGGTCTCTACCCAGCCTATACTAAGCAGTCTAGGATAACCAGAAAGGTAGCAAGGCAGGTTACAATAATCAGGCTATGCAGCAGATATAGGAAAACGGTAGCAGTAGCAGTTCTAGTGCAAGCATAAGAGAGAAGAGAATAGGCGACATAGGCATGCTCAAAATGGGGGTGCTTGCCTGTTTGCGCTGGGGCAAGGGCAAGGTCGTCGATGGTGTCGTCGGGGACGTAGTCGTACTCCTGAGCTGCGTCTGCCTCGGGAGCTACGTCAACGTCGGGGTCTACCGAGAGAGAAGAGGGGGAAGAAACAGGTAAACATAATGCAAACAGATGCAACACAGTGCGTGTGATGCTATGATGCAGTGCAGGGTTGCCTAAATATGCATCTAAGTCATTTTAGTTATTTTTAGAATTAATCTGAAATTTATTAACCGAGGTGGATGCACTATTCATCTACCGGATTCGGGTCCGGAGTTACGAGTTCTTCTACGTAGGGGGTTCCGATAAAGAAACGGACGGCATGATCAGACTCGTCTCGTCGTTCTGAGCAACTTTCATGTTTTAACTTTTTCGATCTGAGCTACGGTTTAAAAGTTATGAATTTTTAAAGTTTATTTGAATTTTCTGAAATTTATTTATTTACAGAAAATGAATTATGACGTCAGCATGAGGTAATGCTGACATCAGCAAGTCAACAGGACGGTTGACCAGTCAAACCTGACATGTGGGTCCAGTGGGACCCACATGTCAGTCTCTGTTTAGTCTAACAATGGATTAATCTAATTAGCAGAGTTAATTAGGGAGTGGGCCCCATCTGTCAGTGGGTCATTAGTATAACTAATTAGTTTTAATTTTTAAAATGTTTTAATTAAATTTAAATAGCAGCGGGGCCCACATGTCAGTGACTGGGGTTGCCCAGTCAGCACGTTGACCCTGGTCAACTGGTCAACTGGGCCCGCGGGACCCAGCTGCCAGCGACACAGGCGACGCCACGTGGTTGCCACGTCGGCCGCCGGCGCCGGAACAGGCTCCGGCGTCCAAAACTACGGCGGCGCCTCGCCGGAGTTGGCCGGATTCGTGCTACGGACGGCCGTTCGGGGCGCGGCCGGCTGCTTTCGAACGGGCGCTTCGCCGCGCGTCCGATGGTGGCCTCAAAACGGGCAGAGGGGGTCGGCAAGGACGCCGTCGACGAGACTTGGCGGCGGTGACGTTCGGGCGACGGCGTGGAACGGACTATGGTGCACGGGGAAAAGTGCGGATGTGTGCGTTGGGCTTCTGGGGAACCCAGGAGCACGACGGCGGCCTCGGGCGGTCGTGCCAGCAGCGGTAGCCACGGCTTCGAGCTCCATGGCGGTGGTGTGGTTACGGCGTCGTGGCGAGCTAGCTACGGCGAGCTTCGCGGCGCGAGGATGGGAATGGAGAGGGGGAAGAGGCTCACCGAGCGGCGCAAGTTGGCCCGTGAGCGGTTTAGGAGCTGCCGTGCAGGGGATCGTCGCCGGCGAGCTCCGGTGATCCGAGGCGGGCGCCGGTTCGATCCGGGGCCTGCGGTGCTCCCTCGCAGCTACGGCTGGCCCCAGACGATGAAGACGAACGCGGCGGAGCTCGTGGACATGCCAGCTTGGCGCGGGGCGGCCGGTGGCCGCGGGATCGACGGCGATTGGCGACAGACGCGCTCGGACAGTGGGGAGAAAGGGAGAGAGCCGAGCGCGAGAGAGAGAAGGAAAGGGAGAGAGTGCGGGCGAGGGCGTCCAGGGGGAGTGGATGGCCTCGGCCTTATCCTCCCGCTGCCGGTTGGCGTCGCCGTGTCGAACGGTGGCCGGCGCAGGCGCCCTCAGCCACGGACGAGGCGACACGGAGGGAGAAGGACAAGGGGGCAGGTGGGCGTGGGCTGGGCTTGGCCCAGCGACAGGTAAGCCTCGCCCAGCCTTTTCCCCTTTTCTGTATTTTCTGTTTTCCCTTTTATTTAGTAAACAGAGAGAGAGATGGAATTAATTGGGCGGCCAAATCACTTTTATAAAATGTAGAACTAGTCCACATAATTACTTGGTGATTTATGACACTGCCACAGAAAGTTTGGAGGACAGAAGAATCCATTTGGAAATTTGTAAAAATGAATTAGCAATTTTAAATGGCTGAAATAGCACTGTTTAAATGCTAATGCTCATTTCTGTAAAGGAGTGATGTTGTTTTAATTAACATCAAATTATTTTGGATTATTTGCTAGATGGTGAACATTTTCTCAGCAACTTTTGGGCAACTTTATTTTGCACTTGTAATTTGAATTAGGATTTGAATTGGAATTGGAATGAGATATGTTGCAATGTTGATCAAGCATAGCTAATCATGGTGACTTGGCATATTAATTAGCTTGATGACAGGGTTAGAATCTGGGGATGTTACAATTTTGTTGATGTGTAGATGCAGGAGACCCCTGACACCACCGTGGAGCCTCTTTTCTGTGGCTAGCTCGAGCTTTCAGAACCCACCTGCATGATGCACCACATGAGGCCAATTAAGTGTGTGGCATTTGAGGGAACCTTAACTGGAAGGCGTTTCTATGGTTGTCCAGTGCAGCCGGTATAGTACCTTAATTGGTCACATTATCTAAAAATTTAGTAGCACATGTATTATGTTGACAAGTTGCTCTTTTGAACCCACACATTATTTATAAGGATGAACTGAAATATGCCTTGTATTAAGCTATTGAGGGATATGGTTTATTGTCAAATATGCTTTTGTATAGGAAGCATATATTTGTGAGTGAACTTGTACATGCATAACAGTTTCAGTTACAGTAAGACACAATTTGAGTTATATTAAACAACATATTCAGTTTAAGTAAGCCTCACTTTCAGTTACTTAATCTGCTATGATCTGTTATGAGATTCAGTGCACTTAGTTATGTATATATGAATTTCCAAATGCAGAGTGAAGGTGTTAACTGTGGTGTTACTGAATGGGTTGACCAGCCTTGGCCTCCAATTCTTCAGAATTGCTTGTCCAGGTTGTGGGAAATGTTCCATGAACAAAATTGTGGTAGGGTAGTTGATAAGCAGAAGTATGAGAAGCATTTGGCCAAGCTTAAGAGTGCAAATGACAAGCTGTGCATTGAGTACACAAAGCTTGTCCAAGATGTTTGATTGGCAGGATGGTAAGGTCAACCATGCTTGCCGGGGACTGTTCTATCAGAGTAAGCAGTGGAGCCCAGTGAACGACAGGCCCCCAAAAAAGCTTCCAGAATAGTTGCCCATTAGGACAGCCGGCCCGGTCATGGTAAACTGGCGTTAAACAATGATCTGACGGCCATAAACGATCTAAATGGGTAATCCGACGTCCGAAATCGTTGAGGGCGTGAGACAGCGCCCATTAGGCTCAATTTTACTGTCCTTAATAGATATAGATACACATGCTTGTGCGTATTCTAGGAAGAAAGAAAATCTTCCTCCTCATCACATCCTGATTCATTAAAACTTTGAATCCATGGTTAGGTTATGCGAGAAGACGTTGGTGACCACCATTTGCAGATCTGATTATCATCCGAAGAAGAGATTGACATGATGAAAACGACTGCCCACCAGTAATGTAGAGTGTCTAACGGGACGACCTATTTAGACACCCTGACATGATGAAAACGACCACCACCCCCGTGGATAGGGACAAAGAGATTGACATTGGACACTCTCGCCTCAAGCAATACTATGTTAGTTCTTAGTTAGTTTTCGTTGGTCGTTCATTTTTTTTTCTTTTTTTTTTCCATATTTTGAAATTTAGAATATATATACAGTAAAAATTAATTGAATTAAATTTCTAAAATTCATTTACTTGAATTTTTTAAAAGTTCACAATGCATTAAAAATGTTCATGTAATATAAAAGCTTGTTCACGCAAAGTTAGTTTTCCTTGGTCGCTCATTTCTTTTTTTCCTTTGTTTATATTTTGAAATATAGAATATATATAGGGATTGACTATTCATCACCCTGGGTGAGGAATAGTTATTCTTCACCACCCTCCATATTTTAACATCAATGCACCACAATTTTACTTTCCGTAATTTTTTTCATATTTCATAAGTAAAAAGAGAACGTAAAAAAATATATAATTGTCCTCAAAATATATGTTACGTCATCACCCTGGTTGGTGAATAGTATTACTATCTAAATTAATTGAACTAAATTTCTAAAATTCATTTACTTGAATTTTTAGAAAGTTCACAGCGCATTAAAAATGTTCGTGTAATATAAAAGCTTGTTCATGCAAATTTTAAAAAGTGTGGGTACCATTAAAAAATTTGCTTGTATGATTTTAAAAATATTGACACGTTTAAAATATGTTCATGGCATTTTTCTAAATGTAATGAAAATGGAAAAAAGGTAAAAATGCGTGTATCGTTCAATAAATTGTCAGTGACATCTAAAAAATGTTCACATGTTTAAAAATATCTTTAGTGATATTTTAATAAAATGTTCATGAAATATTAAAAATTGTTCAGGCACTGAAAAAAATTTCATAACATAAAAAAAATGCTTGTGTGATTTAAAATATTGTTCATAAACAGGTAGGAAGTTTTTGCATGTTTTACAAAAAATATTCAGGACATTGTTTTAATGGGTTGAACGATTGTTTAAAATTGTTTACTATGTATTATAAAAATTCCAATGTGCATTTTATAATGTTTAACTTGTATTTCAAATAAACGTTCATAGTGTACATAGAACATTGTTTAACATTATCTGAAAACTGTTCAACATATATACAATAATTGTTCAATGTGTATTTGAAAATAGTCAACATGTATTTGAAAATTGAAAAAAAAAACTGAAAAGGCAAGAAGAGAAAAAAAGAACAAACAAAAAATTTAAATACAAAAATAAACCCCGTTAAAAACGTATGAAAAAACACAAAGAAAAATGAAGAAAAACACAGAAGCTTCCAAAACAGATCCATAAGGGTCCTAAAACCACCCCCATGGAACACATCTTATTGGACCGGCCTAGTAGCAGGTGCGCCATAGGCTAGAGGAGTTACCGTCTCGCAAAGAGCGAGATATAGCTCTCACGCACGTGCTTTGAAAATGATTTTGCTCCGGTACGTGCCAATCCAACATGTTTAAAAAAAGGGGCGAGCCCTTGCAGGCCTCCGAGGAGGATGGTGAAGATTGATGTCGTAGTTTGAAGGGGAAACAGTGAATTTGAATGCTGATAGGACGTGAATCCAGATGCGAAAAGTAAGTACTGCATTATCTGACGGTACTAAGCATGGGTTTAGCTGGAGTGGTACTTCTCTCCTGTGTTGGAGGCCGCAAGAAGAGCACGCTCGGCGTCGCACGCAGGTAGGAAGCCAGTGAAGAGATCGATGAAACGATGTCGGTGGCCACGGGCACAAGTTCTCCGGCATGGTCAAGAACGATGATGTAGACACTTGTACTGATAACAAGATGCAGAGGAGGAGGTTGCCATCCCAGACCCAGCCGCCACCGCACAAAGTCGCGGCGTTTTTACAGTCCGAAGGACTGGGTCCTAGGCTAGCTATAAAAGAGGGGTGCCGCGTGTGTTGCCATTGGGCGAATTGGTAAGCGGCTGAGAGCCGTCAGATTCTAGCTTACCTGTATCTTACATGTAGCCGCACATCTGACAAAGGCGTGAGGAGTGCATTTGAATTACACCATACCCGATTCCTTGATCCTACTCTGCTCCTAACAATTGGTATATAGAGCCATTGATCCTCGCCGGACCTCAGTCTAGATCCTTCCCACCCCCACGATACACTCTTGGCGGAGGTGGCGCGCCACAGACATGAGCTGATGGAGAACCTCATGCTAGAAGCCAAGGTCATCCAGGAGACGCCGAGCTCGACAAGCTCATCGTTTTGGTGGTGGGTCACGCGGTGGAGTTGAGGGTCGGGCATTCGGTGCCCGCAGCCGTTGATGTCATCGCCCCTACTCCAACAGGCGAGAAAGGACAGAGCAGGCAGGCGGTGGAGATCGTGGGCAGCAACCGTGTGTGATTTGAATTCAAGTGATGGGCCAAGTTGTGCGTTTGGGCCGTGGGCCGTGTAGAGTGTAGTGGAGTGCGTGTGTGTGTGTGTGGAGCAATATATAAGCTCGAGAACGCCTAAAAAAAAGCTCGAGTCCCTGTAGCTATTTGGCATCGAAAAAAGAAATGAAATGAAACAGTTCTCTCCTTCCATTGACTTCTTCCTTCTCCAAGTCGCCACCTACCGCAGTCCCAACTCCTAGGGTTCGCCCCAAGGCAAGGACACGGCAGTTGGTATCAGATTGCCTTGTCGATCTGTTGTTCCCCGCTTCCTCGAGATTGGACTGTAACATCGACCGATCAGTTGCGTGGCTACTTCGATAGCCGCCTGTAAATCCAAGATCAGCGTTGCTCTGGTTCAGAGAGGGTGACGACAGCTCCGTTCAAGCCAAGCGCACAGACTAGGCATTTGGTGGAGGTCATGGCGATGTTCGAGGAACACGTGCTGCAGGAGCCGGCAGCCCTCAAGGGGATCGGCGAGCGGGTGTTACACATCGACGAGATTAGCGACGGACTCGATGCGAGGTTTTCCGAGCAAGTACATCGCTTGGATCAAGTTCAAGCCAAGAGGGATCTCTCGGTCACTTCCGTCGGAGAAATCCATCAGGAGTAAGTTAATGTGGCGCGCGCGATCAAGGAGTCCCACATCACCCAGGACGCGGATCTGGACCAGCTGGCGCAACAGGGTATTTTGCAGCGTCCCCGACCGCCGCGCAGGCAGCGTCACTGTTTAGGCACCTCTGCCGCTTCGTAGACCGTTTGATCTAGGGAGGGTGCCGCAATCCCCGCGTCCTCCTGACGAGCAGAGCTCCAAGCGGTCGTGGATGCCGAAGATGGAGTTTCCCCGCTTCGATGGCGACGGGTCCGCATGTGGCTGGACAACTGCGAGGTCTACTTCCAGCTCTATCAGATCCCAAACGGCTTCAAGCTCATGTCCGCCTCTAGCCCTCTCTGCATCTGCAAGGTAACGCTGCTCATTGGTACCAAGCATGTAAGCATAAAGACGCGTGCGCCGATTGTCCAAGGTTCAGAACAGCGATACTGCAAGAATTCGATGTGAATGTGCACCGCAACTGTTTGAGGGAATTACTGTTATTGAAACAAGATTCAGACCCCAGGCTATGGCTGAATATGCTCTTGTGCAGGAGGTTGTGTTGGAGCGTCAGAAGATGCAGACCCCTAAGATTCAAAAACAGCTGGGTTAGAGCAAATTTATAGCACCTCGCTAGGAAAATTATACTCGCCCTCTGTTTGCAACAGGAGATCTGTGGCAAGCAATGCAACTCAAGGAGTTCAGACATGCAAACGGCCTATGCTACAGCTGTGGAGAAAAGTACAGCCAAGGTCATGTGTGTGCAAACAAACCACCCTTGCAGCTCAAAGCCCCGGAAGCTCAAGAAATTGAAGGAAAACTCTCAGATGAGATCCTGAATGCCATTGCTGCTGAGGAAGCAGTAGAAGAGGTGTCTGTAAATGCCATAGCAGGATCTTCAAACAGTATAACCATCCGGTTAAGAGCACTGGTTGAGAATAAGGTCATGTTGCTCTTGGTGGACTGAGGGAGTCCCACACCTTCATAGACAGAGAATGAGCTGGCTGTAAAATATGATCGAAGCGTATGCTTTCGCAGGGACGCGTTGCGTGTTATATATAGGACATAGATTACAAGGGAGGTGGTTCAGGTTGTTATCGGATTGATCCTCAAGCTAAGATCTATACAGGATAGAGATCAATCTCAACTAACCTAAACCACCTAGAGTACAACGCACGCAACACTTCCTATACGTGTACGCGGTTTATACTGCACCACCACGTACACATTACATTGTCTAACACTCCCCCTCAATCATAACTTACCAAGTTGAGATTGCTCTTGAAATCTTCCAATTTGCGCCATGATAGGGCTTTGGTAAAGCCATCTGCAACTTGATCATTGGTGGGAATGAAACGAATGTCCAGCAGCTTCTTGGCTACTCTTTCTCGTACAAAGTGATAGTCAACTTCAATATGTTTTGTTCTTGCATGGAACACTGGATTTGCTGAAAGATAAGTGGCACCAATGTTATCACACCAAAGACATGCAACTGGTGAGTGTATCACACCTAGCTCTTTCAACAAAGTTTGAACCCATATAATTTCAGCCGTGGCATTTGCTAAAGCCTTGTATTCTGCTTCAGTACTGGACCTTGACACTGTTGCTTGTTTACGTGCACTCCAAGATATCAAGTTTGGTCCAAAGAAAACAGCAAAGCCACCTGTGGACTTTCTGTCATCTGGACACCCTGCCCAATCCGCATCAGAAAAGGCACTTACCAGTGTAGAGCTTGACTTGGAGAACTTGAGTCCAGTGCTCATGGTTCCTCTGAGATATCTGAGAATTCTTTTTACTGCAGTCCAATGTTCAAGTGTAGGAGAGTGCAAGAATTGACATACTTTATTGACCGGGAAGGATATATCAGGCCTTGTCAAAGTTAAGTACTGTAATGCACCTACCACACTTCTATAATTTGTAGAGTCATGAGCTCCCAAAGGTTCACCTGTTTCCTTAGAAAGCTTCTCGGATGTGGACATGGGCATATTTGACACTTTGCAATTTATCAAACCAGCACGTTTTAATACATCTGATACATATTTTTCTTGAGTTAGAAGTATACCATCTTTGACCTTCTTCACCTCTATTCCCAAGAAATAATGCAAGTCACCAAGATCTTTCAAAGCAAAATCCCTTCTGAGATCTTCCAATAATGCTGCAGTTCCCTCCTGTGAAGAGCTGGCCACAATAATGTCATCGACATACACAAGCATAAAGATGGTGATCTTGCCTTTGCTATAAAAGAATAATGAAGTGTCAGCTTTTGATGGTTTGAAGCCAAGCCTCTGAAGTTTTTCACTTAACCTAGAGTACCATGCTCTAGGTGCTTGCTTCAACCCATACAAAGACTTATCAAGCTTACACACATAATGTTGCTTGTTTTTCACCTCATACCCAGGAGGTTGTTTCATATACACTTCTTCCTCTAGAACGCCATGAAGGAACGCATTCTGCACATCCAATTGACGAAGGCTCCAACCTTTTGATACTGCAATAGATAGAACAAGTCTGACAGTAGCTGCTTTAACAACCGGACTAAAGGTGTCCTCATAGTCAATGCCATATCTTTGCTTAAAACCTTTTGCAACTAACCTGGCTTTGTATCTATCTATTTCTCCTGTAGCTTTTCTTTTAATTCTATAGACCCATTTGCAATCAATGATATTTCTGCCCTTGGCCGGAGGAACTAAATGCCAAGTTTTGTTTTTGATTAGTGCCCCATATTCCTCATCCATTGCATTTTTCCATTTTTTATTTTTAAAAGCTTCATGTAGATTGTTTGGTTCTCCTGTAGTAGCAAGACCAGCAAACTTGGTTTTACCATACCTGATCGTACCGTCTGTATGTATTTTGGGTTTTGCAATACCGTGCTGGGATCGTGTACGCCGAGTTTGTTCGGGTGCAGCTGGAGTTGAGGGCGGCACAAAAGATCCCGCAGCCGGCGCAGAAGATCCCCCAGGATCCGCGGCAGGCGAGCCAGACGCGCCTGATCCGAGGCAGATCTTGACAGGATCAGCGGCAGCGGCAGCGGCAGACCCAGAGATGCTGTCGGGGGCCCGCCGCTCTCCCGCGTCGATTCGTGGTGCAGAGGCCGCCACCTGGCGGCTCGGGGAGGCCGCCGTACCCCTGGACCCGCCTGATCCGGAGTGCGATGTAGGGCTGCTCCCACCGGGCCCGCTGTCAGCGTCAGCGCGCGGGGGTGAGCGCGTGGGCGACCGCGTGGACGTGGACGGGTCGCTGTCCCCACCTGCTGGCGCGGCGCGCGAGAGATTTCCCTCGGGATCGCCGCCTGCAGGACTGTCGTCGCCAGGCGCGCCAGCACCTGGATCCTCCTCGTGTTCCGCGTTTGTCTGATGCTGCATAAAATCAGGGCGCACAACAGAATTTCCTCCAAAATTTATAGCAGGATTTACATGAAAATTAACCAATGGATCAGCACTAATTTCATCCCCATGATCAAGAGGCTCGGTGGTGGAATTTCCGGAGAGAAGAAGAACTTCTGACCTAAGGAGAGCACCGGCATTGGGATTAAGTGAGGCAAACGGAAACACAGTTTCATCAAACACGACGTCACGAGATATGTATACTCGTCCAGCGGCTACATCCAAACACTTAAACCCTTTGTGAAGGTTGCTGTAACCAAGAAAAACACAACGTTTTGAGCGGAATTCAAGCTTCTTAGAATTGAATGGGCGGAGATTAGGCCAACATGCACAGCCAAAGGTGCGGAGAGCATGATAATTTGGTTTTTCTTGGAACAATCGTTCAAGAGGAGTTTCAAGATTTATCACCTTGCTAGGAGTTCTATTGATAAGGTACGTGGCAGCTATGAAGGCCTCATCCCAAAACTTTAAGGGCATGGAGGCATGGGCTAAGAGTGAGAGTCCAACTTCCACAAGATGCCGGTGTTTCCTTTCGGCCGAGCCGTTTTGTTGGTGTGCGTGAGGGCAAGATACGTGATGAGTAATGCCAATTTTCCGAAAGAAGGAATTTAAGCGCTCGTACTCACCACCCCAATCGGTTTGCATGGTGATGATTTTACGATTAAATCGTCTTTCAACAAGAGCTTGGAATTCATGAAATATTTTGAACACTTTAGACTTATGTTTAAGAATGTAAATCCAAGTAAACTTGCTGAAGTCGTCAATGAAACTCACATAATAATTCTTTCGATTGATGGAATCACGGGCAGGCCCCCATACATCAGAAAAAACTAGCTCTAAAGGAGCATTGGAAACACTAATGGAATTCGGATAGGGGAGTTGGTGACTTTTGCCTTTTTGGCAAGCATCACATACACTCTCTTTATTCAACTCACTATTTGAAAAAGAAATCTTGTTCTTCCTAAGAACATGCTGAACGATTGTTGACGAAGGATGACCTAATCGGCTGTGCCATCTCGATGGAGAGACCTTGGTGGCACCAAACGCCTGCCTGCCCGAGCTCAAAGGTGCAGATGAGAGGGGATAGAGGCCACCCCTACATCTGCCTTGGAGGAGGGTTTTCTTCGTTGCTTTGTCCTTGACAAAGAAGTAGTGTGGATGAGTTTCAAGAAAAGCATGGTTATCATGTGATAAGCGATGAGCAGAGATCAAGTTTTTGGTTGCTTTAGGAACATGCAATATATCTTTAAGATGAAGATTGCGAGTAGGGGTATGAATATAGGCTTGACCAACATGGCTAATTTTCATACCTGCGCCGTTAGGCATGTTCACTTGATCCTGGCCAGAGTACTTCTCCCTCATGGTGAGCTTGTCGAGCTCACTGGTGATGTGATCTGTCGCCCCTGTGTCGACGTACCAATTGGTGTCGACCCCATAGGAGTTGGTGTTGGTGTTGACAGCCGCTGCGCTCTTCTCCTTGGTGAACGCGATGTCGAAGCGACGGTAGCACTCCATGGCAACATGATTTGGCTTGGAACAGATCTGACAGATGACCTCAGGGAGATCGTTGCGGCCTCCTCCTTGGCCGCGACCTCCACGGCCTTGTCCGCGGCCACCGCCACCCCTGCGGCCGCCGCCACGTCCACCCCCTCGTCCACCACGACCGCCGCCACGAGAGACGGTGTTGGCAGAGGAGTGAGAGGATTGATGCCCGCCGTCGAACATGGCGAGCCTGTTCTCGAAGCCGACGAGGAGGGAGTAGAGCTCGTTCACCTTGATCGGCTCAGCCCTGGCGCACAGGGAGGAGACGAAGCCCATGTAGTCGAAGTCGAGGCCGGCGAGGATGTATGACACCATGTCGTCGTCGGTGAGGGGCTTCCCGACAGAAGCCAGCTCGTCTCCGAGCGCTTTCATGCGGCCGATGTACTCGGCAACAGTCGAGGTGCCCTTCTTGGTGTTGGAGAGGGCAATCCTCGTGTTCACCACGTGCGCCTGGGTTTGGGAGATGAACATCTCCGTGATGGCAGTCCATGCTGCCGATGCCGTGGTGCAGTGGGCGATCTGGATCATCACAGCAGGTGAGACTGAATTGAACAGAAAACTCAGAACCTAGGAGTCCTGCGCCTTGGCGATCTCATACGCCGGGTTGGGCACATCTGTTGGCTTGCCATCTTTGTCCGTGAGCTTGGGCGCCGGTTCCTCTCTCTCTGGGTTGATGTAGGAGACGAGCTGGGCGCCGCGGATGGCAGCAACTGCTTGGGCACGCCACACCAGGAAGTTGGAGCGATGGAGGCGATCGGCGATGGGAATGAGGGCTGGTGCGGCGGCGGCGGTGGAGCTTGAGGCCATGGCTAGGGTTTTTGGAATGTGCTACAGGTTAGGCTCTGAATACCATGTAAAATATGATCGAAGCGTATGCTTTCGCAGGGACGCGTTGCGTGTTATATATAGGACATAGATTACAAGGGAGGTGGTTCAGGTTGTTATCGGATTGATCCTCAAGCTAAGATCTATACAGGATAGAGATCAATCTCAACTAACCTAAACCACCTAGAGTACAACGCACGCAACACTTCCTATACGTGTACGCGGTTTATACTGCACCACCACGTACACATTACATTGTCTAACACTGACAAGCTCAAACATAAAGCAACTGTTCTAGATAAGGCCTTACAAGTAAAATTAGCAAATGGCGATCAGCTTCAGTGCGACACAGAATTGTCTGGATTGCAGTGGTGGATTAGTGGGCACACATTCACATCTGACATGAAGGTGATTGATTTAGGGGGCAAACATCCACTGCATATGCTATTGCTTCTGTGCAGGAAGAGGTGGGCGAAAGGGATGGAGATTATCATTCTGCATATTCCGCTCGATGACCGATCTCATCTTCAACAACCAGATAGAGTAAACATCATCCTCCTCGAGCAGGTAATGAAGCGAAAGGAATAAAGGTTCCAAGGTCTCAGTCTAATGAGAACTCATCAACAGAAGAGTAACCCTGCTGAAGAGCGTGCTCCTGACGCACCACAGATAAGTAGAGAGCATCACCGGATGGCCGATAACGCTGAAAGAGATAAGACCACATCGTTGCAACGGTGCCGAGGGCCATAAACTCCGAAGCAAACTGAGGGAGAACACTCGCAGTGAGAACAACAGCCGCTCGAGCATCATCATTGCACCATTGAGTATAAGCAGACATATCATCTCGGTAGACAAAAAGAGCATTTGAATAAGCTGATACTTGCTGATCATAAGCATCAACCGCAGCATCATCAAGAGCCTTGGCTGCATCCCGATCAGCCTGAGAAGCATCAGCAGTAAGAACAGGCGGCACCGGCGGGGTAGGAGCCATGGGGGCAACAAGGCATGGAGGACAGGGGACCTCGCCAGAGATAACACCTCACAGGAGAAGACTGTGCATATGGATATGCATGAAACCCACAAACTCAGCATAGTTGGTGCCATCAAAGATCACCGAGCACCGAGGAACATGCACATAGCTCGAAGAAGACATGATATGTTTTTTTGGTCAACTTTCACAGGAGGCGGGATCTGGATCGGGCAGAGACGCGCTCGAGGCCAAAAACACGAGCAGGAAGGCGGAGTAGAAGGAGGTCGGGGCCGTGGCGGACTGGCAGGAGGCGGCGGCGGCCAGAGTAGAAGGTGGCGCGGCAGGATGGTTCGGAGGCGGCGGCGACCGGAGTAGGAGAGGAGGGGGGCGGGTCGCGGCCGGACCGAGGCAGAGCAGGGGCGGCGGCCGGGCAGCGGATCCGGGCGAGGACGAGCAGGATGCGGCCGGCAGCGGGCGGATCCGGCCGAGGACGAGCCGGATACGGCCGGCGGCGGGCGGAGCCGGGCAAGGCCGAGCAGGAGACGGCCGGCCGGCGGCGGATCCAGGCGAGGCCGAGAAGGAGATGGCCGGTGGTGGGCGGATCCGGGCAAGGGATGGCCTGGGTGAGGCAGTCTAGGGACGGGGACTAGCAGCGGCGGCAGTTGAGGTGGAGCACGCACGGAGTTGCATCATGCGGGAGAGAGGCTAACCTGGCATCTGATACCATGTTGGATAATGGGCAACTAACATTCACAGGGGGCCAAAGGCCAATACATGTACATGTGTAGTAAAATGCAGGAAGTCTCTTATACAATAGAGATATACAGAAAAGGGACTATACAGTATAGCACACCCACGGGTCGGTGGTTGGAAATAGTCTAAATAGTGCGTCTACCACACGGTACCTCAAATAGTGCAAGTAGGACCAACCGTGTGTGTCTGTGTGGTATCAAGGCAAATATAGCTACCTTGAAAGATGCTACTGGAGGTCACTTCTAATTTGGAGTGTTCTTATTGCCCATGGTTTCTTCCTCCTTCATCAGGCCTATGGAACTCTGAGCAACGCCGGCCTGAGCTGCCATCAAATCTGCGAGTTGGGCGATCTGCCGTTCGCCGGAGTGATGGATGCCGCGGTGCACGTTCTCGTGCCGTTCGCCATCGATGTCGCCAAGGAGCTCGGCATCCCGATGCCCGCCTTTGCCGCGCACAGCGCCTGCAGCTACCTGGCGCTCCTGTCCATGCCCAAGCTCGGCGAGAGCCCCTTCCCTGCGGACGACCCGGTGTGCGGCGTTCCGGGGATAGAGGGCTTCCTCCGGCGCCGAGATCTACCTCGGGGACTACTGCGCTGAACAAGGCGACATAGACCCCTAGGTGCTCAAGCTCGCTGAGGTCACCGCTCGCTCCAGCAAAGCATGTGCGCTCATATTCAGGGCCGGCCCATAGCCCGGGCAAACAGGGGGCCTGCCCTGGGCCCCCGGAAGGCAGGGGCCTCAGCCCAGGTTTTATTTCCTCTATAGTACTAGGAAGCCCAGAAAAACAGCGAGAGTAAAGAGGGCCCGTTCAGCGCCGCTCTTTCCCGTGCTCCTCGATTCCTCTTCCCCAAATCCCATACTCCGAAAACTGCGCAGCTGTTCGTGTGCGTCTCAGGTTTTATTTCCTCTACAGTACTAGGAAGCCCAGAAAAACAGCGAGAGTAAAGAGGGCCCGTTCAGCGCCGCTCTTTCCCGTGCTCCTCGATTCCTCTTCCCCAAATCCCATACTCCGAAAACAGCGCAGCTGTTCGTGTGCGTCTCTGATTCCAAGATCGCCGGCGGCCATTAATGGGGACTAAAGGCGCAAATCGGCTTCCCATTCGGCTCTCCTTCTTTAATGTTCTACTCATTCCCCATCAGCTAGATGTTGGAGACTTGGAGACGGTACGTGTTCTTCTTTTCTTCCTCCCCATAATCCTGTTCCTCCTTTCAATTAAATAGGTGTGCCCTCGGACGACTCCACGTCTCTTCTTCTTATTTTCCACTCTTCAGACTTCAGTGGATCTAAGAGTGAGTGCTTGGCAGTCAGGAGATTAGGAGAACTACCGAACTGGAGAAGGGGGGCAAATTATTCAGTTCATGGTGTTGTGTTCTCGTTCGTGCTGACTTCAACCTGTGGACCTGCTGATTTGGCCACCTACATCCACATTCAGGTGATTTTTTCCCCTCTTTTAATCATTTTATGCTGCTTGTTCTTGTTTAGTGACATGTCCTCTAGAAAGTATTTATCAGGTAGTAACAAAAGGAAGAGAAAAAAGCAAATAGATCTGGTAGTTCTTCTAGAGATCCCCTAGAATTGGCCATAGTAAATGTTGAAGAACAACCAACTGAGAAATGAAGTCTCCATTCAAATTTAGGAATACAAGCTATTGTGGAAAGCGAGCTTTTGTCGAACTACATCATTTCATTAGTTCACTTGATCGATAAATAAATTGTACTGTCAGTTTTAGAGTCCAAATTAAGATGCTATGTATTGGATATTACTTTGCTTTTTAAATAGAAAATATTTTGAGCTTTTGAGTAAACTTTTTTTTGAGCTAAAGCTTTTGAGTAAACAAGGGCCCCTTATTGCTGTCTTGCCCTGGGCCCCGTATATCTATGGGCCGGCCCTGCTCATACTCAACACCGCCGCGTCCATGGAGCAGCCAGCTAGCGCTCGCCCACATTGCGTCACGCACAAGCAACATGTTTGCCATAGGCCCGCTGCACGCCGCCAGGTCAAGGTTCGCCGCATGTGGAGAGAGGACGACGGGTGCATGGCGTGGCTGGACAGCCACGAGGACTGGTCCGTCGTGTACGTGAGCCTGGGGAGCCGCGCGATGATCACACACGAGCAGTTCACCGAGTTCCTCTCCGGCCTGGTGCTACTGGGTACGCCTTCCTCTTGCGCTCCGGCCGGACATGGTCCAAATGACCAGCTCCGCGCTCCTCCGAGAAGCTGTCGGGGCCGGCGGTGGAGGGTGGCAAGGCACGAGCCGTTGAGTGGGCTCCTCAGCGGGATGTGCTGCGGCACCGGGCGGTGGGCTGCTTCCTGACACATGCCGGATGGAACTCGACACTGGAGGAGTGCGCCGTGGAAGGCGTGCCAATGGTGTGCTGGCCCTTTAATTTCTGACCAGCAGATCAACAGCCGCTTCGTGGGCGTCCTGTGGAGGACGGGGCTGGACATGAAGGACGTCTGCGACAGAGGCGTCGTTGTGAGGACGGCGAGGGAGGCCATGGAGTCCGACGAGATCAGAGGGGTGGCCCAATATATGGCGCAGCAGTTGAGGCTGGATGTCGCGGAGGTGGGGTCGTCGTCGTCCGAGTTGGAGCGGCTCGTCCGCTTCATCATGTTCAGCTTCATACTAATTCAGTCTCAGAACTTATTCTAGCATTTCCGGAACATATGTATGGAAGATGAGGAAATGTAAGAGGAATTCAGTCTCTTGACTTGACACCATTTTAAGGCAATTCCCCACAATTATGTTCTTGTGATCTAAGTTCAAATATTGTACCAATTTTTACTTTGGTAGTCACTTGGTTCTACTTTGTAAGAGGAAAATTATGCTTATTAGTACCAACAAGTCCTCGTGAGAAACACAGCTTCTTATGAGCATGCATGAGCATCTTCCCATTCAAGTATGACTGGTTAAATATTTACTTAGGTTCTACTGTTAGACCATTACAGTATAAGTTACTGAGAAGGTGACAACCGCCAACGTTGAGCTGCTACAAAGCCTCAGACAGAGCAGAAGGTAACGCGCCGACGGCTCCAACTGTGGTGGAGGTTAATAGCAAAACCGGAGAGAACACCGTCCGGCGGAGGGGCGAGGACAGCCGGCAGCGCGGCCGACGAGCTGACGGCGGTGCGCAGCGGGGAGGAGGAGGGGAAGAGGGCATGCAGAGGATGCGCGCAGGCCTCGCGAGACGAACAGCTGGAGCCTGATGCCTGGTGGGCTTGGCCAGTGAACGACGTACCGTCCATGAGTCGTACTCGTATACTCGTATCCGTCAATCCGTCTCCGACTGTGCTATGGCTCCGACTCCGGTAGAGGTCGATCGCTAGCCCGACTTCGACTTGTTTTGCTGGTCCGTGGTTCCATATATTGACGAGGGAGAGGCAGGCCATGGTGTACGAGCATCGCAGACAAGCGCTTTCGTTCCTGGTTTTTCGTTGGCGAAAGAGTAGCGGCTGGGTGATCGTGATCCTCGGGCCAGTGGCAGTAGAACGATCCGCCTCCGCGCCGCCGGGATCCATGAAGCTTCTTCCGGCCGCCCTCGGCCTCGTCCTCATCCTCCTCCTCGTTCTGAATCCCAATGGTGTGGAGGCCCGGCCTGCGCCTACCGGCGGCCATCAGAAGAAGGCGTCGAGCTACACCTTCTTTGTGTTCGGGGATGACTTCGCCGACAACGGGAACCTCCCTCTGACCGACCCCGTCACTGAGATGTCGCGGCAATGGGCCTACCCCTACGGCTCCAACTACGTCGATGCCGATGGGTTTCCGCGGCCGAATACTCCGTCCGGCCGCTTCTCAAACTACAAAATCCAGTCGGATTTCATCGGTAAGTACTAGTATGTTATATTACCCTAAAAAGGTACTCTGTTATATTGTAATCTCATGTTATGCTGTAATCTATGGTGCATCACAATTAACCCCTACTCGTTGTTTTATTGATAACTTGCAGCAACAATGCTGGGATTGGAGGAAGCCCCTCCGGCGCATGCCCGCACGGCGGAGAAAACCTGCGACCCGTCCGGCATGACCTTTGCTACCGGTGGTGCAGGCGTGTTGGACAGTACAGCGCACGAGGTCCCTGCCCTCGCCAAGCAGGTCGACACTTTCAGGAAGATGGTCAAGGATGGGACCATCACGGAGAATCAACTGAGTCGCTCCGTAGCGCTCGTGGCCTTCTCCGGCAACGACTATGCAGGCACCGGCGTCATTGGCCTAAGTAGCCCCAACGATGTGAGTATCATATCAACGCACAATGTATATCACCAATTTGAACAATTAATTCGTTTGTGCATCTTACCAACTTATAATTTTCATGTATGCGATGTAGATTAATGCTTATATTGGAAAGGTGACAAAAGAGATTGCAGCTAATGTGGATCAATTGTTGAAGCTTGGGGTGACAAAGGTTCTTGTCAATAACTTGCACCCTATCGGTTGCACGCCATCACACACCCGAACCAACAACTACACCACGTGTGATATTTTTGGAAACTTGGGTGCATCCATCCACAACGATAATCTGAAACAAGTTATGACATCAAAGAAGAATGTCTACATCGTCGACGTGTACACCGCATTCGCTAATATTGTGGATCATGTGGCAGGTATGTATCTACATGCATTCAAAAATGTCTCATTATTTTAGAATTATCTTAATCTAATTAGATGGGTTTGATTGTGTACTTGAAATACTTTATCTGAACATTTTAAATTTCATGTGCATTAATGTAGGTAAAGGCTCAGAGTTGTCCAAACAATTCAAGTGCAAACTATCACCGTGCTGCGAGAGTTTGAATTCGAAGGGTTACTGCGGACAGCAAGACGAGTCATCCGCGGAGCTTCTGTACACTGTGTGTGACAAGTCAAGTAAATTTTTCTATTGGGACGACATGCACCCGACCCATGCAGGATGGGAGGTTGTGATAAAACAATTGGAAAAGCCCTTGAGGGAGTTTGTAAATCAAGCCTAGGTAGCTGGTTTTATATATCTGTGGCGGGACCGATAGCTTTTTCTTCAAACAATCCACGATGGTTCACTAGCCTATATATGGCCATCCCGGAGTGTCCTTTTTCCAAACATCTAAACAGTAGTTCACTAACCTTGGACTAAAGGTTACATGCGGTTGATTCGACTGATATATCTATTGTATGGGCTTTGTTTTCTAGTTGCTACCTTCAATCCTACAAACCTACGTACCCAACATTGATGCCTGAACACATCCACCAACTAAGGGTGTAAAGTAACTTGTTTTCGTTACAAGTGTGTACATGGTATGCGTATAGACATAGTCAGCCTCCCTCGATTCCAACTGCATTTCAGTCCATGGTTCCTTCATTGATGCACATAGACAATCATCAGCAACTTGTGAGATTGGCTTAGACTCGGTCTGCCCCCTTAATTAGAGGCAGTAAAAGGATGCATACTTACTTTGACACATGCCGGAGACAGTCTTCGATTGAGCTAGTCATATAAATTTCCCCCCAATCTCACGATGCTGACAAGTTGACAGTACATTGATCGATCCATGGAGGCAAAGCTCATCCAAACGCTGGTCAGAGACGGCGATCATCGATTGATGGTTATACTTTGAAAATCTGAATGATGAATGAATGTTATCAATTATACTGGCGGGGAAGACCCCCACATATAAAAAAAAAATTTGTCATGCATCGGATGCCAGAATATTTGCATCAGAGAAGAAGGCGGAGTTCAAGATTCAAATCAATGGTGTGAGCAATCTCTATGTATTGCTCATATAATTAGAAGACACTGTAGGCAAGCCAATCATTCACCGAGAGACAATGCCCACGTGAAAAAAGGCGAAGATTCCTGAAGATTGAAGTTTGTCGGGCACTCTCTCTCGCACTTATCTATACCCTAGATGGACACGCATGTACCCTAGTAGGACACGCGTGCATGCTACCGTATGTAAAATAAATAAGTGAGGGCCTCACTGGCAGTCGAGCGAAGGCTCCCGAAGGCCTCGCTGGCAGTCATCTCGCAGCTATAAAAGGAGGAGAAGAGGCGGAGTCGAACAACACCTCAGACAGAGCACTCGAGCCGGAGAAGCAGAGCAGCATTCGAAGCAAGCGAGAGCCAGAGCACCAGCTTCTTTAGTAGCTTAGCCATCATGACCACCTAGTACTATAGCCAAGAAGGCGCTGAGATCGCCAAGAATATCAAGGTAATCTCCTAATTTGTGTGTAATCCCTTTGGGGTTTCCCAAAAGGGAAAACCATATGTAAATTATGTTGTTGAAATGATGTAGTTTCTTTGGTTTCACTTGGTGTTTTTACTTATGAATTTGTGGGAAGAGTTCTTATGCTAGGGATCCTATAGGAGAAACCTCTGCGTGTGTAGTTCTCTGTGTAGCCCAGAGTGGCGTTGAATGAGAACCTTGTGGCCGTAGAGAAGCGTTCCCTTCGGATGGAACTGTCTGGGAAGACGATAAGAACTTAGCCTTTAAATTTGCATTTAAAACTGTCAAGTAAACGTAACTAGCTACATCTGATGCAACATAATGATAAATATGATGAGTACCGAGTAGGAATATTACACCTCTACAAGCACCGTTGGATGAACTGACAGGTCTCGCCAGCCCTGAAAAGATCCTGCATATAAATATAATTTTCTGTTAAAAATTTGAATTAATCACGAACAGTAAATGAATAATTAATCAGACATGCGCATATTTTTTTTTTAGAAATGGAGGAGGACCCCCGGCCTCTGCATCTGGACGATGCATATAGCCACTTTATTAAAAATTCACATAAGACCTTACAAAGTCATACAACAGTAAGCCTAAAGCAACCGTCTAGGCAACATCTGTCGCTACTCCTATCCAGTTGATGTCGGGATGCTGATAGTCTGGGCCTAATACCAAACAGACCTCGCAGCCAAACCTAACATCTAAGACCTGAGGTCCCAACCAGGACGCCTGCCGGGTATGGGGCACCCACCAGTCCGGCGCACTCCTCAACCAGGACGCCTGCCGGGTATGAGGCCGCCGCAGCCACCTGCCACCAATCCATCTTCAGAGTTGTACTGTTGCATCTACCGTGCCAGGTCTCTCTGCCATCGACGTCACCACGACGCCAGACAGCGTCGTCCTCCTGCGCGAGTCCATCCTCGTACATCGGGCGCCGAGTCTCCACTGCGCCACGCCGCCGAGATCCACCGTCATCAATGTGTAGGATGAAGCACCGCTCCACCAAGAAAGCCGCCCACTGGTCCCTCGATCCCGTGTATGCCTCCAAGAATGACGCCCCCAAGGAGGAAACGACACCAACGTGCCGCCGTCATCCGATCTACTGATCTAGGGTTTCCCCCGGAGGTAGCAGATAGCTGTCTTGAACTTCTCCTTGGCGATGCCTTCAAGAAGGAAACGCCGCATACCAGCGCCGTCACCGCCGGCCTTGGCCAGGTTTTCACCCGGATCTGAACAGAGGACCTTCATCAAGCAACTTGTACACGAACCGCCGCCATCGCTGCCGGGGACTGGACGGAGAATCCAGGCCGCCGCCGCCGCCTGACCGGCCATGGCACCACCATGGTGCCGAGGCCGGCGTCGTCAGGCCCACCATGCCCGCCTGTAGACGCTCACCAGATCCGCCGGCCCGCCGAAGCCCATCTGGGTACGGCGAGATCCGCGATCTGGGCCGCCGCCACAGGGGCTCCTCTGCCGTGGTATCGCGCCTGCGCTGACGCCGCTGTCACACTCGCCGCTGGGAACCCGCCGCTCCACGCCGCCGGTGCCCCGCAGTTCCATGCGCCGTCGCCGCCAGGGGAAGACGCAGCCACCACGCGAGGGGGAAAGCCCCGCCGCCGCCATCACCGGCCAGGCTACGGGCGTGGCCTCCGGCGGCGGCAGGGGAAAGAGGACGTGGGAGGAGGCCTTTGGGCCGGCGGCGGATCTCGCCCCCCGCGTCGCCTAAGCGGCGGATCTCGCCCCCCGTGTCGCCTAGGTTAGGCGACGCGGGGCAGGGGCATTCCTTACAGATGCATGTTATTGAAATAGTAATGAATAGTAACGCCGATAATTGGTACAGTACGAACAGTAAACGGGCCAATTATTTGAATAGTAAACTGAAATTTGCTTTTAATAACCGCATACGCTAATTAAGACCGCGTTTATATATATATATATATATATATATATATTTATACGCCCCGCTGCAGGTCCTCCCTGGTGTCCAGGACGAATGGACGATGTACGCCCCAACGAGACACTCGATGATGTTCTTCATTGCTCTTCTCTACAAGTCGCATCTTCTTATTGTGCCCCCCATCTCTATCTGCTCCCTCTCATGCACACAACAACTGCCCACGCTGATTAGGAGCGAGGCAAACAAAGTGGCATATAAGCTTGCTATTCTGAAGGCATACCAATGGGCTAAGGGTCTGTGCTTTATCTGTGGAGAAAAATGGCGCAAGGACCATAAATGCAACATTACTTTGCAGCTACATATTATGCAGGAGATGCTGTAATTTTGCTCCTCAGAAGCAGCTGAGTCTGATGACAGTGAAGATAATTTGATGGTGTTGTCAGCAGAAACTCAATCAGATAAAAACACTCATACAGGTAGCAGGTTGGATTACACAATAGCTGAATGTTGCTAGACTCGAGCAGCTCCCATTCATTTGTCAGTTCGAGACTGGCTCAGCACTTACCTGGTAGAAGGCCATTGTCCACGCAACAGAAGGTTCGAATTGCTGGAGGGAGACAATTATTCTGCACCCATGTTATTCCATCTTGTTAATGGACTACAACTGGTCATCAATTCAAGTCCGATTTCAAGGTTTTACCTCTCAAACACTATGATGGTATCATTGTAATGGACTGGCTAGGCGTCAGAGGAACTATGCAACTAAATTGGGAACAAAAATGGTTGTCCTTTGATCATGAAGGAACATAAGTTTGCTTGCAAGGTCACCCACTAGAAGAATTTAGTGTTGCAGAGTGGTGTAAATACATTTGGTGCACGATGGAAGTAAAGAAATGCTTCTGGTTGAAATTCAGGCTATTTTGGAATAGTTTGGTCACCTATTCGCAGAACTAACTAAATTGTCTCCAAGAAAGTCAAGTGGCCATCATATTCCTTTCATCGAAGGTTCTAGACCAGTGAACATCAGAGCTTATCGCTATACTCGGTGGCGGGCGGCGTCAGGCCCCAGGCAGGACAGGCTGCCGCTTGGGACGTGGGCGAGATATCCTTCAATGGCTGTAGCATACAGTACCACTGTAGCAGACTGTAGCCACAAGGCTGCCTGGGGCGTGAGTCGATTCTGGCTCCGCCATTAGCTATACTCCCAAGCTTAAGTCTGAGATTGAAGCAAAGATTGTTGAAATGTTGCGTACAAGGGTCATTTCTGTCAGCAACAGTGCGTTCGCATTCCCTATCATCATGGTCAGGAAGAAAGATCAAACATGGGGCCTTTGTGTGGACTACCGTCAGCTAAATCTAATTACCATGAAGTCCAAGTACCCTCTGACAGTGATAGACAAATTGTTCGATGAGATGGTCGGTGCTTGATCACCACTCTGCTTGGCGCCGGGAGAAGAATACAAGAAAGCTTTTCATACTCATAATGGACACTATCAATTCAACATCATGGCTTTCGGGCTAACTGGATCCCTTGCAGCATTTCAATCAATGATGAACACAACTCTTGATGCAGTACTTCGCAAGTGCGCACTGGTGTTCTTTGACAATATTCTGATTCACAGTGCAACCTTCGAAGAGCACCTAGTCCATGCGTAAGAAGTGTTGCAACCGCTGCAACAAAACCAGTGGAGAAATGAAGGGATCTAAGTGTGCTTTCGCACAGAGTGGCACATCTTATCTGGGGTTCATGGTATCTGAAAAGGGTGTCCAGGCCGATCCATCCAAGGTTTCTGATGTGCAAAATTTGCCAAGACCTAGCAATCTGAAAGAATTGCGGGTTTCCTAGCTTTATCAGGGTATTATCGCAAGTTTTTGCGTCAGTATGCAGCCAACGACTTATCAATCTTCTTTCCAAGGACACGCCCTTTGTTTGATCACCGGAAGCCCAAAGTGCTTTTGAATTGCTTAAATCTGTCCTAGTGTACATGCCTGTTCTAGCTCTCCTAGATTTTTCTCAATTTGTGGTGGAAACTAACGCGTGCGTGTGACACGGGAGTGGGAGCTCTTCTTCTTCAACAAGGCCATTCCATAGGATATGCAGGAGATCCTGGATATTTACGAGGATAATGATCAAGCTAAAGAACTCCTCATGCATTTGGTTGTCGCAATGTAGAGTGATGGCAAACTTTCCTTGCAGGATGGACTAATTCACTACAAAGAACAAGTGTGGTTACCTCCCAAAGATGCAAGTTACTCGAAGCCTTCCATTCCAGCCCAATTGGTGGCCATTCAGGTATTCCCATCACCTTGTGCAAAATCAAGAAATTGTTTTATTGGAAGGTCATGCAAGCTCAAGTCATACAGTTTGTGCAAGAGTGTGTTATCTGACAGAGGGCTAAACCTGATAGTGCACGTTATCCTGGACTATTGGAGCCGTTGCCAGCTCCTAAACAATTTTGGTAATTGTTGACCATGGATTTCATGGAAGGATTGCGACGATCTGAGTGTTTCAACTATGTCCTGCTGGTATTTGATAAGTCGTCTCGTACGCCCATTTCATTGGCTTACAGCATTCATTCACAGTTTCTATAGTGGCAACAGCTTTCACGGATAATATTCATAAACTTCATGGCATGCCTGAGTCCATGGTGACTGATCGTGACCGCCTTTTCACAAGCTTCACATGAGTTCGCCACATCATCCTCAAACCGACGGGCAGTCTGAACGTGTCAACCAATGTTTGGAGGCGTACTTGCGCTGTTTCTCTCATGATTGTCTTGTGAAGTGGGCACAATGGTTGTCACTAGCAGAATATTGTTACAACACCAGCCCTCATTCTGCTATGGAAGGCAAAAAGTGTGGTTATAGGTAAGATTCAGGTAAACTCCCAAGGCAATTCAGCATATCGCTGTCAGAAGCATGTGAAGTTTCAGATCTGGATTCCTTGCTTCAAGATCGTGCAATGGTCCTTAATTAGGCAGTTACAACAACACCTGGAGTGTGTCCGTGCTCGCATGAAACATCAAGCAGACAAGAAACACTCTTATCATCATTTCCGTGCGGGCGATTTCTTCCTCAAGCTGTAGCCTTATATTCAATCTTCGGTGGCGCCATGGGCACACCACAAAGCTGTTGTTCAAATTTTACAGACCTTTTGAAGTGTTGAACCATGTGAGAGCTTCTGCTTATCGTCTTCAACTTCCTGAACACACAACCGGATTCATCTTGTTCTGCATGTCTCAAGTTTAAAAGGCGTTCGGCCCGAATTGCAAAGTACAGCCCGAGCTTCCTCCTCCTGATGCTCAATTTGCAGTGCTTGTTTGTGTGTTGCAGCGCCGCCTTCGTCAGTAAGGAGCCATTACAATGGTCAGACCAACCGGGGACATTGGCAAGCTCGGAAGACCTCAAGAGCTCCGGGAAGTTTTCCTCGCGCCCCAGCTTGGGAACAAGAGCTGGTGTTCAAGGAAGGGGGAGTGTTAATACTACTGATAACCAAGATGCAGAGGAGGAGGCTGCTATCCCAGACCCATCTGTCAGGTTTAACCGCACCGCATCGCGGCGTTACAATCCGAAGGACTGGTTCCTAGGCTAGCTATAAAAGATGGGGTGCCGTGTGCGTTGTCATTGGGCGAATTGGTAGACGGCTGAGAGCCGTCAGATTGTAGCTTACCTGTATCTTACCTATAACCGCGCATTTGACGATGGCATGAAGAGTGAATTCGAACTACACCATAGCCGATTCCCCAATCCTACTCTGCTCCTAACAGATGACTCAGGCCAAGACGTGAGGGCTGGGTGGATCATGGCCGGCCGTGCACGGCATTCATCTCGCCGGAGCACCGACCTGCAAGATCCAACCGGCCGAGGTCAGCCCCCATCAGGTCGAAGAAAGAGGTAGGCAGCGGCACACGATTTACCAAGACCAACACCCACGTACACCCACTGCTTGAGGAGAGCCTAGAGCCGGCGTTTCCGACGACCACCAGAGATAAAATCATATTCGACATGGCGGAGTTGGACTTGGACGACCTCCGCCACTGGGACCTCAGTGAAGGCATAAGACTGGTTTGGAGGCGCCATGCGCACAGATTAGCAGCTCAGCCGGAGGAGAACGCCGCCAGGGCATTGTCCTGCTCCTGTCCAGCCTCCTCACCCGATTCACCAGGCATTGCTTGCTTGCTTGCCCAGACAATACCAGTCACATTCATCTCTATCCCTATGAACAATGATGCGACACGCGACACGCGACTGTGTATAAGGAAATTCCCTTTGGCAAAACTAAACTGTTGTGTTCCAGGAAGTAATGTTCATTTGAGAAGAAAGATACTACTTGCTTCGAACAAATCCTTCACCGAATGGCCAGCATCTTAGAATTATCTACAATGCATATGTTTTTAATTACACTGAAATGAAATACTTTTCAAAACAATTCAGGCAGAGAACCAGCAAGAGTAGAAAAACTTGTCTTGAGAAACAGAGTGCTTCGATGGCTTTCTTGTACCTGAGGCAAACATGTGAGTGATCGTTATCATACTACTCAAAGATGAAATGTTTTTCAGATGATCGCCAATTTACAACAAGAACACCGTTCATCACAACAGAGTTTGATCACTCCAATAGCTTTGCATGATAGAGCTGTGCCCGGCGCTATCCTGAGATCCAAGTGCATGTACCAACGAGCTAACAGCCATGTCTTGGGTTGGACCAAAAGATCGCACCTAAAGCGGAATGCCTAACCCTCTGAAATCCATCCTAGCAACAGCATCATGGTCAATGCCCTCGGGTTCATTCTGGCAAGCCTGCACTTTCTGAAACCATTTTATATCCAGTCATTATTATGAACTAGCAGGCCGAGGCAGGTGTTCATGAGGTTTGATCTTGAGAAAAACAGCAAAGGTTGGAGCGAGTTTTGATGTGGACTCAAATCCTGCTAATTAATAAGGTGAATATGATGCACCAGAGAAGCAAGTTGAACGAAAATCCTGATTGTTATTTTTAGGGTAATCTCTTTATAATAAAAAGCTTTTGGAATGTAGTCATCTATAAATGAAAATAAAATAATCACACGTCAAATTAAAAATGGTGTACAGTGTTGATTTTATTTAAACTGTTCTCCTAATCTTTGCTATCATTTGCAAGTAAAAGTAACTTCAGGTTAAGGCAGACAACAGTCCATCCGTTTGTTCTGCATATAATTGCAGGAGTGTAGCACAAAAGTTCCAAGGAATACATGACTCTCTGTAGCTAAGCAGACACCCAAGATTTTCACGAAATTACTCATATGAAAGTCAAGTAAATAGTCAGCATCTAAAATAACATCATCTGTAAATAAAATCACTAACTTGCCAACTGATGGAATATCAACTTCTACGACAAAATATATATCTCCGCAAAGAAAGATCAGGTGAAATTGAAGATCAAAGCATGTGAACAGAAGAACCTGTACCTGTTTTTCTGGAAGCATCAACAAAATTGATAAAACTCTGAGCATCTTGTCCAAGGAGTATATAAGTAAATTTTCATGCATGCATGTATGTTTTACTGAATATATTACCGATGAAAATCGTGATGTTCCTAACAAAACCAGACAAAGTTTGTAAGCAACAATGAAAATCGATTTCATTTCATAGAGAACATGGCTATCAGAGATGTAACAACAGGTACAGAATTGGAAGTAGATCCTCTATGACAAAAAACTCAGCAAGCTTGTTTCTAAGGCAGTAAGGCTTGCACGGCCAAAGAGATTTGATCCCTACTGGGCCTATTTGTTTGAAGCCCTCAAGATAACTACCCATGTGCATGTATTGTTAACACAGTACGTTATTTTTCTTGGCCCTCTCGTCAGACGCCTCAGTCATTTTTGCAACTCTTTACCATTTTAAATCGCACCTTTTCATCAGGTTAAGATTGAATGCTGCAATGCCTTTTATAATGTTATAAAATCGCCATGTTACTTCTTGAGTTTTCTTTCCACAAGTATAAACTACCTCTGACTCATACCTGCAGTTGGATAATGTTGTTTCATGACCTCCATATTAAGGTTGCAAAGTTCAAGGTATAGTAATTTGTGTTACTTTTGTTAGGAAGAGCAAGCTACATAGTAACTGGCACCGACCGACCTAGACAGTCAAAAGAAAATACCACGATTGGAAGTCCGAATTCAACTCTGATAACCTTTGGCACGTGTTATCCTCTACACGATATCCTCAATGCTTCCTGAACCACGTAAGTATTCGTTTCTCATGGTCCTGAATCATGAATTTCTAATATAAAAAATGAGCTATTAATAAGATTTAATTTAGTAAGCTAAGACACACAAAAGAGCCCTAGTTGGATGGAGGCAGAGAAACATAAAAACAGATGGTTAGTTGTTGTAGACATATGAGCAAACAGATATAGGGCATGAAATAGCAACATCAAGAATACAATACGTGCACATTATTGTCAAGGTTTCTCTGCATTAAACCTGACACTAGACGAATATTTTTCATAACAATAAAAAATCACATTTTGGATTGATACATTAATTCTATTGCAAGATCTTGTATTTTGCTATGAAAGAGAGAAGCTCCTGAGAGAAAGAAGAGCAGCAGCCTTTGCAGTTTGCACGGTCAGGGGGAGAGAAGGAGGTAGAACAGCAGCAGCAACTTAACATTTCTGTACACGTATCTGAGAGAGAGATAGTAGCAGCAGCCCAGAACGAACGTGCTTCTGTCAGCGGCGACCACGGGCATGGTAGGTCTGCAGGAGATGGTCCATGCCAATGGCGTCAGGGTTCGAGCAAGCAGATGACTAAGCGGCGGCGCTCCGTAGCAGGGGAGCCCCGGCGCGCAGGCAGATGCAACGACCAAATAGCTATATGCAGATACTAAATTTTAATGATTACCTGTAAATTTGTTGCATTTGGATTGAGCAAGTCCAAAATCTGCTCATTACATATCTCCAGGAATGAGCATCTGCAAGTAAAACTGAGTTTTTCTCCTCTTCTTACTTCCTTTTCCTGTAAATAGCAATTGAAAAGTTTACCTTAGAGGTAGTACACCATCTTCAGCACAAAATTAGGCATCTGAATCAACATATCATCAAAGCATGCCTTCTGGATTCTTAAGAACAGATGCCCGAACACTCTAGGCGTAACACATGATTGCTAAAAAGGTACTACCTCTGTCCCATAATATAAGACGTTTTTGCAGTTCTTTTATGCAGCAAAACCTACGCAACATAAACACACGATTTAGACAGTTGACTGCATACAACAACAACAACAACAACAACAACAAAGACTTTAGTCCCAAACAAGTTGGGGTAGACTAGAGGTGAAACCCATAAGATCTCGCAACCAACTCATGATTCTGACACATGGATAGCAAGCTTCCATGCACTCCTGTCCATGGCTAGTTCTTCGGTGATACTCCGGTCCTTCAAATCTCCCTTTACGGACTCCTCCCATGTCAAGTTCGATCTACCCGACCTCTCTCGAGTATCAGCACGCTTTAGTCGTCCGCTATGCACTAGAGCTTCTGGAGGCCTCCGCTGAATATGCCCCAACTCTATCTCGTATATCATCATTCCAGACCTGGTCCTTCCTTGTGTGGCTTCACATACATCTCAACATGCGTATCTCCGCCACACCTAACTGTAGAACATGTCGGCTTTTAGTCGACCAACACTCTCTCTCGAAACAGGCTTTCTCCCCGCTTTATATATAAAGCACCAATCAAACAGAGTACACGGCCGAACGATACAAGGGGATGGGGTAGCCCTCGAACAATGCCGATCCCAAGCTAACCGGATCATGCACCACGCATGCGACTACGCTACCAAAATAAAGTACAGGAGGAATTGAGAACAACACCACACTAAGCCCTATATCACCTAAGTTCCACGACAACGCCCCCAGGAGGGAGAACGACGCTGTGCGTCGCCGTTGCCGAGTCCCGAACAGACATAGGTTTTCACCCGGAACCCGGACACGGAGAGGAGCACCATGACGACGTCTTCAAGAAGATAACGGCGCCCCCGAGCGTCGGCGACAAAGCGCGAAGCTTTCGCTTTGCAACTCCCCCTGTCACCAGACAAGGTCTCCAGGGCAAGCGCGACGAGCCCAACACTCCAGATCCAGATCAGGGCGACGCCTTCGTTAGAGACAAAGAGCGCGCCCGAACCACCAGCTACACCACCTCCCGCCGCCCACACGACCAAGAGGGAATGCCATCACCGCCGCCATGGTGCCCGCCGGAGAGCCAACCATGCGGACCGCCATCCGGGGCCGCCACCCTGGAACCCATGTCCAAGGCTCCACAAACCGTCCATGTCACGGTGCATCCACCTGGATAAGGGTAAAAGGGAGCTCCTTTCACTCCTAGCCCGGCATCAGTCACAGAGTATGGGTTGACGCCTCCACAGTAGGAGGCACCCACGCCCGCGTCTCCAGCCAGTCCCAATGGACCGAGGGATACACTACCCCGTGACTCCCGACGGCCGTCGCCCAGTACGCTCTCACGACGCCATGTCCGTGGCCCTTGACGCCGATCTGCCCGATAGCGTTGCGCAGCCTCGACCACCACCAACGTCCACCGTACCAGCGAGGAGAGGGACCTCAACGCCCACAGGCACCTCTCGGATCGAGCCCAAGCGCACCTACCCGGAGCGCAAACTCCAACTCACCCCGGGCCCCGTCCAGATCCGCCCGAGCACGAGCCCCAACTCACAGCCATGCCATCGGCCTAGAGCCAGGGGAAGGAGGCCCGCTGCCACCACCCAGCGCCACCGATGGGGGGTCGACACCCAGCTCCGAGCATCGCCGCCCCACAGACCCGCACCATCCGTACCCCCGGACTAGGCAACTCCAGCCGCAAAAGCCACCGGACCACCTCACCATGGCACACCACTGCGCCAACCACCTCCAGTAGCTGAGACCACCGGTGACGGCCGGCTAACGCTGCCTTAGCCCGCGCCGCCCACGTGCAGCAGGCCGGAGGAGCCCCCCCCGATCCAGATCTGGACCGAGAAGCTCACCACGGCCGCCCCGCGTCGGCATGTCCCGCATGGCCGCGGATCTGCGCCAGAGAACCGCCGTCCGGCCGCCCCGGACGCAGCCGGACATAGCTGCGCGCAAGGACGTTATCTCGCGCCGAAGGAAGGAGGGCCCGCCGCCACCGACGCCGGCCGGGCTTTACCCGGCGGCGCGAGCTAGCGGCGGCAGGGAGGGGTTGGAGGCGGTGGCGTGTGCCCCCCCCCCCCCCCCCCCCGGCGCTCGTGGGAGCGGGCTGGGCGAGACTAACTGGCTTTCGTTGTTTGCGCTCAATCTGGTCGGCAACACTCAGCGCCATAAAACATTGTGGGTCGAATCGCCGTCCTATAGAACATGCCTTTTAGCTTTGTGGCACTCTCTTGTCACACGGAGCTTGGCGCCACTTCATCCATCCGGCTTTGATTCGATGGTTCACATCTTCATCGATATCCCCATCCTTCTGCAGCATTAACCCCAAATATTAAAAGGTGTCCTTCTGGGGCACCACATACCATCAAGGCTAACCTCCTCCTTGTGCTTAGTAGCACTGAAACCGCACTTCATGTACTCTTTTACTTCTACTAAGTCTAGAACCTTTTGATTCCAAGGTTTGTCTCCATAGCTCTAACTTCCTATTGACCCCGTCCGACTATCATCGCTAGCACCACATCATCCGCAAAGAGCATACACCATGGGATATCTCCTTGTATATCCTGTGTGACCTCATCCATCACCAAAGCAAAAAGATAAGGCCTCAAAGCTAACCCCTGGTGTAGTCCTATTGTAATCAGAGAGTCATTAGTGTTGCCATCACTTGTTCGAACACTGTCACAACATTATCGTACATGTCCTTGATGACGGTAATGTACTTTGCTGGGACTTTGTGTTTCTCCAAGGCCCGCCACATGACATTCTGCGGTATCTTATCGTAGGCCTTCCCCAAGTCAATGAACACCATATGCAGTCCTTCTTTTGCTCCCTGCATCTCTCCATAAGTTGTCGCACCAAGAAAATGGCTTCCATGGTCGACCTCCCAGGCATGACACCAAACTGATCTTTAGTCACCCTTGTCATTCTTAAGCGGTGCTCAATGACTCTCTCCCATAACTTCACTGTATGGCTCATCACTTTAATTCCACGGTAACTAGTACAACTCTGAATACCCCCTTGTTCTTGAAGATTGGTACTAATATACTCCTCTCCATTCTTCTGGCGTCTTGTTTGCCCAAAAATGAGGTTGAAAAGCTTAGTTAGCCATACTATCGTGATGTCTCCGAGGCCTCCCCACACCTCAATGGGCATACAATCAGGGTCCATCGTCTTGCCTCCTTGACCACAGACTTCTGGATTCACCGCACAAAACGCCTGTTGGTATCATCGAAAGAGTAGTCAGTTCAATGGTAGAGCTCTCATTCTCCCCACTGAACAACATGTCAAAGTACTCCCCGCCATCTATGCTTAGTCTCCTTGTCCTTCACCAGGAGCTGGTCTGCTTCGTCTTTGATGCTTTTGACTTGGTCGACATCCCTCGTCTTCCTCTCTCGGATCTTGGCCATCTTATAGATTTCCCTTTCGCATGCCTTCGTGTCTAACCGCTGGTAGAGGTCCTCATACGCCTGACCACTTGCTTCACTCACAGCTCGCTTTGCGGCCTTCTTTGCCATCTTGTACTTCTCTATGTTGTCTGCCCTCCTATCCAGGTAAAGGCGTCTGAAACAATCTTTCTTCTCCTTAATAGCCTTCTTAACATCATCATTTCACCACCAGGTATCTTTAGCTTCGCTTCTACTTCCCCTGGACACTCCAAACTCCTCTAAGGCCACCTTACGAATGCAAGTCGCCATCTTCATCCATATATTGTCGGCATCACCTCCTTCCTCCCAAGGGTCCTCCTTAATGACCCTCTCCTTGAACGCCTGAGCTACCTCCTCCTTGAGCCTACCTATTGCTTTCCACAACGTCGTCCACTATCTATAGTACAAAATTCAATAACAACCACTATTAAAAGCGTGTGTGTGCTGGTTGTCTTGTTCGAGTACACATGCATGCACCATCCGATTTGGCACCGCCCCATCCGGTCTTCCTTATCTTATCCAGTCCCTCACTTCTCTGGTTCACTAGTAGGAAAACCCTTACAGGTTGAGAAAGTTAGTGGCGCCGACCAAAATCCGTGCGCCACTAGTATCTTCGCAAAATACCACAAGCGTGAGAAACTTTGTCAGCGCTACCTGTGAGTTCACATTAGTGTCGTTGGAAGACACACCAACGACACTAGTAAGTGGGACCCAGGTACCTGCGAAGCCAAAAGTTGCTAGCGGCGTCTGAAAAAATCCTTCGCCGGTAGTACTTCCTTTTCTAGTGGCGTTGGTCTGTAAGTGTCATGGCACAAGTAACATTATCCGCTTATGCCATGTGGGACCCAAAATCTAGAGGCGTTGCCTTTGGTCCAACACCACTAGTGGTTCACTTACTAGTGGCGTGGGCTATTTCGACCTTCGCCACTAGGTATATTGGGACCCACATGCCATGTGCGCCTCAGCGCATGTTTTATTAGTGGTGTTGATTCGTCTGCAGCCGTCGAAAGTGCTTTTCGTAATTGTGGCGTCTTTTTTGTTGCCAATGCCACTAATGTGTATGGGGGCCAATAATTGAGCTCAACCCATTGTAGGCATGCGAGCCTTTCTTCTTCCTCTCCTCACTCTCTTCCTCTCGAAACTCCATTCCATCCTGGTTGTAATCCCAAGGACACCAAGCTCAACGTCACACTCAAGCTTCTAGACATCAAGGCAAAACACAAAAGCACAGACTCAAGTATGGATGCTACATTGGAGTATCTACATGAAGTTCTTCCCGATGGTAACACGTTACCTACTACTGTCGATGAGTCAAAGAAGGTTGTTGACCCTCTTGATTTGCTGCACGTAAGATACCACGCCTACATCAATGACTGTATCATTTATCGGAATGAGTACGAAGACCAAACAGTATCGAAAGTGCGAGGAACCCCAATTCAAGCAGGGAAAGCAAACTCGTCATAAGGTTGTATTGTACTTTCCTATCATTCCTCGTTTGCAGTGTCTATATGCCAACAACAAAGACGCGGAGCACTTGCGTTGCCACAAAGATAGGAAGCTCGCTGGTAAAGACGACGGCGTGTTGAGGCACACTGCAAATGGTTGCCAATGGAAAGCACTCAACTATTCATACCCGGAATTCACATCAGAAGCAAGGAACATCGTGTTGGGTGTGAGTACGGATGGAATTAATCCTTTCGGCAACCAGAGCAGCACACACAAAATCTTGCCTGTCTTTGTATGGTTCTATAACCTGCCACCTTGGCTCTACATGAAGCGGAAGTATATACAAATGGTTATGATATTTCAAGGGCCGACACAACCAGGGAATGGTATTAACTTGTATCTTGAGCTACCGAAGGAGGAGCTATTCACATTATGGGTTGTTGAAGGGGTCAAAACCTAGGACGCTAGCGAAAGAAAATATTTCCCTATGAGAGTTGTGTTGCTTACAGCGGTGCATGAGTATCTCGGTTATGGACATGTCGTTTGCCATGTGTGCCATGAACACTGCGATTGTGTTAAGTGTACGGATGATACGTCTTATGTCCAGCTAAAGCACGTAACTGGCGGCTCTAAGAAAACCGTGTTCATAGAGCATGGGGGGTGGCCTAAGGAGGATGACGAGTGGAGAAGTCATAGAGATTTGTTCAACGGTACAAAAGAGACTGCCAAAGGCCATGTAAGAGGAGCAGAAAAGAAATCCTCAATTGTTGAACAGTTGGAAATAGTGCCCTGCGAATGGAAAGACCAAGCGGAAGGCCCTCGATCCGTTGTTAAAAAGTATGGAAAAGGAAGTCTGTTCTTTGGGACTTGCCTACTGGCATCTTTTCGATACGCCTCATAGTCTTGACGCAATACATATCACGAAGAATGTCTGCTAGAGTTTGGTTGGTACCCTATTCAACATGCCAAAAGATGTTCCAAAGTCAAGGCAAGACTTGAAAGACCACATTATAAGGAATGAGTTGACTCAAACGGTCGGAATGACAGGAATGACATGGCTGAGGGCAAAACATCAAAAAGTGATGATCGGTGTCCCCTCGCTTGCTTCACTCTATATGACAAGGAGCTCTATCAAATTTCAAGTGCCTCGAAGGTATCAAAGTTAGTTCCGGGTACTATGGGAGCCCCTGCAGATATTTAGACATGAAAAAACGCAGGGTCTTCAAATGAAGTGTCATGACTGTCATGTGATGATGACAAGGTTACTTCCGGTTGCACTTAAGAGGAGTAATGGACAAGCATGTCCGCGATACACTTCTTGACCTTCGCAATGTTTTCGACGTTATCTCTCATAAGTCAATAGTTTGAAACGACTCGCAAGGCCACAAGAAGAAATCATTGTCATACTATGTGAGCTTGAGATCTATTTCCTGCCCGCATTATTTTACGTTATGGTACATCGTTGGTCCATCTTGTTGATGAGATCATCAAACTGGAACCAGTATTCTTTCACAACATGTTCCCATTCGAAAGGATGAATGGGTTCGTCAAGGGATACGTTCCTAACAAGGACCATCCAGATGGAAGCAACATGCAGGGCTAAAAGACCGAGGAGTGTTTCTCTTTCTGCATATTACATTGATGTCGGGAAATCTATTGGTTTGCCCGTTAATAAGCACGCTGACAAGCTCGAATGAGTAGGTAGCGCCATTCTGAAACCGGATTTGCATGTGCATCATGATAACCAAGAGAACGGCTACAAGAGAGCACACAGTAGCATTACAACACATACAAATGGTCGATGATTGGGCAAATGCACACAAAAGCCCAATAAGAAGGTACAAGAACACAAGGCAAGCAAAGAACGACTGAACGAGGACCAAATTATAGAAGAGCACAACGCAAAGTTCACAACTTGGTTCAAGGATCACATTAAGAAAAATCCATTGTCGACTACTGATTCAAGATCAAAGACCATCTTCACCTTGGCACATGCCCCCCCCCCCCCCCCCCCCCCCCCCCCCCCCCCCGGTGCAATATCGTGACCTATCAATCATATGATATCAACGGATACACATTCCATACGAAGGCCAAAGACGAGGATAGTGTTGAACACGAGAACTTGGAGGTGACCTATCAAACCTGCCAGTCTACTTATGAAGATAGAATGAAAGTCGAAGCCGGGGTCTCTACCACGGCCCAAGTAAATAGCATGATGGGTACTATAAATGACGCAATCAAGCATAGTATTCCGTCTGGGGAAACACTAAACATTGTCTTCCCACCACCCGTCGGCGGTGCCCAACAGCAGTCCCAACGCAGGACCTCCTAGCAGCCCCTTTGTCCCTTTCATGGGCCATCGATCGTCACCGGCAGATTTCGACGCCCTCTTAGTAAGCGTCGCCTGCCCAACCTCGACCATCTTCCATGCATGGATTCGTTGTTTGATTCTCTAACATCGGCGGTCTGTACATGCTTCACAGGGAGACACGTCGTACACTCTCTACGTCATGTTGAGGGGTGAGATGAGGAAAGTTGCAATAGGCCTAATCGCAAACAGAGGGTGATCCACAATGAGTTGCCAGCCGAGATGTGTAAGGTTGAGGTGGTTCAGATGGAACCCGGTTATGAAGGAGTGAAACCTCCTAAACAAACTGAAGGGGCGGACTCACAGAAGATGAAACTCCCCGATTGCCGGATTTGCCCCCTTCGATGGCCGAAGGATCTAATTTACTTGGGCTTGGCATCCCCAGACGAAACACCCTCGCCACCGGTACCACCACCCCACCTTCGGTACATGAGGACCATCCCCTTTGGGTCCAACCAAACAGAAAGAAGGTCTTAAGGATCCGATGGCGGATCGAGTGGCTGCTCATGAGGTCGTGGACGTTGATTCGTTTCTTAATCATGACTATGCCATGTTTGGTCCTGCAACTGCTTGTTGAAAGGGTCTATTGTTTGAGACGCCGCCAGATAATTGCATCGACGAGCAACAACCCACCCTACCGGTGCAGACTCCGAACACACTGCACAATGTGGCCGGAGATGATATTGTGGGCCCGGTACCCTAGAAGAGAAAGCATGATACTACTAGAAAGAAAAAAATTCCAGAGCACCGCTAGCCAGAAACCAATTCAAAAACCACTTAAGAAACCAAGCAGTCCAGGTTAAAAAATCCTCAGGATCTAACCAACCAGAGGGTACTAGTCCTCCTCCGTTGCGGCCGAACGGTCTAGAGCAAAGGTCTCAACGTAGTCGATGCCATATTTCTGGTTGTACCCCCTCGCCACAATTCTTGCTTTGCACCTTTCATTTTGCATTCTGCTTCATAGTGTTATACCCAGTTGCAGTTGACTGACTTATTTCCTGTTGGAAGGGTTGTTAGTACCCATGTCTTGTTCTTAGACAGAGCCTCCATCTCATCCACCATGGCCTCCACCACTTTGAATCCTCCTTCACCTTCTTCCAGTCAATCGGTACATCGACTAAAGAGAAGCAACAAATGCTTTGTGGGCTGCTTTGTGGGCCGGAGATAATGCTTCATACAACAACAACAACAAAGTCTTTAGTCCAAAACAAGTTGGGTTAGGCTATAGGTGAAACCCATAAGATCTCGCAACCAACTCATGGTTCTAGCACATGGATGGCAAGCTTCCACGCACCTCTGTCCATGGCTAGTTCCATAGTGATATTCCGATCCTTCATATCTCTCTTTACGGACTCCTTCCATGTCAAGTTCGGTCTACCTCGACCTCTCTTGACATTATCATCACACTTTAGCCGTCCGCTCTACACTGGAGCTTCTGGAGGCCTGCGCTGAATATGCCCAAACCATCTCAGACGATGTTGGACAAGCTAATATCATATTCATCGAGCCCATATCATTTCTCTGGTATCCCTTTTGTTGCCCGAGCAGTTCTCCTCTAAACCATTGCCCCTTCAGCTTGATCCTTGTTAGAGGAGATGGAAATCACATCAGTACTACCTTGTTTCGTCAATGGCTGATCTAGTTGGTCCCCTTGAAGTGCAACATGCTCACCTCTCTTTCGTGAATACACCTTTAGCTGCTCCTCTTGCTCTGCTGTCCACCTCAGCACAATACTGATCTGAGCCAACTTCCGAGAATACACCTTTAGCTGCTTCTCTTGCTCTATTGTCCACCTCGTCACACTACCAATCAGAGTTGGTGTCGTTGTGCCAATTTGCACATCATCGGTGGAAGTCGATGCTTGTAACAAAGGAGACACTGGAGTTACTTACTATTGAGCCACTTATTGCTAAAGGTGACTGTGACTGCTGCATCTGTGTGCTACTACTCTCCCCTCTTGGCCAATTTTTGGTGGGAGACATTGGTAAAGGTCTTCAAACAAGACACTTCGATCAGTTTTCTCACCATGAAGGGGTTCGATTCACGGAACGCCACATCCATGCTCACAAATGTCCACCTCTCACAAGAACTCCAGCATTTGTACCCTCTTTGTCCTGAAGAATACCCAATAAAGATACACTTGACTGCCCAAGGATCCAATTTGTTGATTGATGGCCTATGACCACGAACAAAACAAGTGCAACAGAACACCTTGGGGGAAACTAGGAATTTATTTTCTATGAAAACCAACCCACACAATGATTTAATACCTCTTACCCGGGATGGCGTGCGGTTGATCAAGAAGGTGGCCATCATGACAGCTTCACCCCACAGGAACTTGGGCACATTCATGGCGTGCGGTTGATCAAGAAGGTGGCCATCATGACAGCTTCATCCCACAGGAACTTGGGCACATTCATGGTGAACATCACCGCCCGGGCCACCTCTAGCAGGTGGCGATTTTTTCTCTCTGCCGCCCCATTCTGAGGAGGTGTGTCCGGGCAAGATGTTTGATGCAGGATGCCCTTGTCCAACATGAAGGCATCAATGGCCTTGTTAACATACTCGGTGCCATTGTCAGATCCGAATGCTTGAATTTTTACATTAAACTAGTCTGGACAAGTGCATAAAAAACTTCAAAAGACTGAAACACTTCATATTTATGGTTCATAAGATAGACCCAAGTCATCTGAGAATGGCAATCAATGAACATAACAAAGTACTTCATACCACTAACAGATAACACTGGACATGTCCATACATCAAAGTGGATTAACACAAAAGGAGATGCTCCTGATCCCCTTACATATGAGCTTCTGGTGTGTTTAGCAAACTCACATGCATCACATTGTAACTGTCCACACCACTCATTACATTTGGAAATACTTGATACATCTTAACAAAAGACATGTGCCCCATCCTACAGTGATGGATTAGGACTCTAGTCTCCTTATCCTCGGCAACTGCAGCCAGCATGTGCACCCCCTCCTGGTCCGTCATGTTGTGGTCCATGTACCACAACCCCCTACGCCTCGTTCCAGTTCCAACACTCCTGCCCGTCGATCTCTCCTGGATCAAGAACCCAACCTTGTCAAAAATTATTCGACAATCAATTTGGCCAACCAAAGCACTCAAGGACACTAAGTTCATGGAAAAAGCTAGCACATGCAACACTGAGAATAATTCAATGCTCAGTGTGCAACTGACCGTCCCAAACCTTTGATGGTCTTGATTGTGCCATCTGTTGTGTGAATGTTTTTTTATGTGTGAAAGGGTGTGGAACATAAGATTCAACTCATTAAAGCCTCCAATGACATGTTGAGATGCTCTAGAGTAAAGAACGCATTTAGAGTTTTTTTATGGGTTGTTACTTTATGTGTTCAATGTTACATTCATTTGTATCGACAAAGTTGGCATAGCTGGTAGCAGTCTCGTGTCCTCCTGCAGCCTGCTTCCCTTCCGCTAAAGCAGTTACATTTGCCTTGGGAGCATTCCAATGAGCACCCCATGAACGACCACTCCCCTTCGACCACAACTCCAATTTTGACCACCACAACTACTACTCCAACATTGTACCCCGGCCTCCGCCTTTTCCAGACCAGTGCAAAACCGGCTGATATGCGCTGGTTGACCACAGTTATAACACCCCTCGGAACTTCTTTGGTCAGCCACCCTGTAAGCAAATTCATTTCCATCACACCTTCTCGATTGCAGGCGGACCTCTTCTTGGCACATCGCAACAATGGCTTCATCAAGGGACACAAGATTCGGTTGACGTAGCAACGCAACATGCCTGCTTTCAAAACCTAAGTCCAAGCCTTTTAGAAACTGCATCACACTCCTGCGCTCAACCCAATTTCTAGCAATCTCCATGGATTCAGCATGCGGAAGCTCAAGGGGGTCACACTGGTCTAGATCCGCCCAAAGGTGTTGCATCTAATCCACATACACCATCATACTTTTGTTCCCTTGACGAACAGCACAATCCACGCATCAAAAGCACTCGGCAATGCTTCAACAAACACTGCAATGGCTGGAATCAAAGAGTTCAACATCCAGGCTAGTATCAGGGAGTCCATGACTCCACTTCTTCCATTTTGAGCTCTCCTTTGCCAAGAACAAATCCCATCAGGCCCTTTGTCTTCAAGATCAACAAGGCCCGCCTCGATCAGCTCAGGTAGCTGCCCACTCCATTCAACTTGACATCATTGGGCATGAGCACGAGCTTGAATACCTAATCTGCGGCCACCACTGAGCATCGTTTCCAGCTTGTTGCACAGCGCATATCCACTCGGTTGATTCACAGTCGAGATATTTGTCAAGGTACATGATGTGCTATATATGCATACTCTAATCTGATCTACCCCTTTTCGTTTCAGTTTAGCTTTATCTTGCTAATCCAAAGAAAGAAAATAACTTAATACATTGCTCTTTCATGTCAATTGCTCATTCCTGAATCTGTCTTAGTGCCAAATAATTCAGATCAAACCCGTTGGCAGTATTACATCTATATTAGGAAAAAATAGCTTTCTTTTATTCCCAAACACATGTTGGTTTGCTTATGTATGTAATTGGTTAAATAATGTATATCTATGTAATGTTATTGCCAAAGTTATAATGATATGATATTATATTTTGACTTGATATTTGGATATAGTACACTCTCAGGGCGATTGTCATCACTTGCCCCCCCCCCCTCCCCGGCTCCGACCCTTCTTGGAGAGGTAGAAAAGAGGCAAATGGTGGACATTGTTTGGTTGCCTGGCCTAAAGTTTGTCGCCTTAATGTTAGTAGTAACTTGCAGATTTGGGACTCAGTTTCTGGTTGCAATAGATGCGGCTGATGAGGCCTAAGACATCTTGACTTGACCCACAGACTAGTAGCCTCAGACACAGACTTGGACTCACTAGCTTACTATGCAAGGAAAAGACTTGACTTACTGACGGACTGCTGCAAGGATTACTCTAACAATTCTCCCCCTAATCCTTGCAAGGAAAAGACTTGAATCGATTTGAACCATCCCAATCCTAGCACACCGCTCATGGAATTAGAATGTCAACGAGTTGGTCTGTGGTGCTGATGTAGTTGGCATTGACACTCCCATCCTCCAAGCAGTCCTTGATAAAATGGTATCCAAGTCGATGTGTTTGTTGTGTCCGTAGAAGACTGGGTTCTTGGCCAACACCAAGGCAGACTGGTTGTCCACCATTAGCTCGACTGCACAGCTTCTCACCCTTTTTGCAGGGAACTGAAGGGCTTTATTCAATCAAAGGGGCTCCGGCACTATCAAGCATGAGGCTAGTAACCAAAAACTCATGGGGAGTCCATCCAACACTTCGTCACCTCTAGTGTGCAAGCATTTCACACATAGGTGGGCCAGAACGTTCACCTGTCTCTTTACATGATGAATAGCAAAAGAGGTAAAACTAGACGCTAGCCCTTCAATGTCTAATAACACCGGCGCTATCAGCAACCACAAAGAAACGGCGTGAGTTCCAGAGATTAACCAGTTCAAACTACCAGTTTCCATCTGTACTCGCGCAAAGCCTCGAAGCTTAGAAAAGACCACACCTTCACGAAGAGATACTGCTTTCACAACAAGTGGACCAGTGACACCCTGAATAGGCTTACACCAAGCACCCATGTAGGCCAGGACGATCGTGCAACGCGCCCCTACTCCACCCAGTCGTGCATCCATAGACATTCCTCCATCAGAGTTAATCTTTATGCAATCAAACTCAACAGGTCTCCATCCATGACCTGGCAAGATTCTCGCGTGCTCCCCAGGTAATTCCAGCAGCAACAGTGCCTCCCTGGTCATTTTCATCGAATGCACCGGGTCCAAACTTGCCTTATCATGAGTAATATTGTTCCTGGAGATGGCCGACATAACCGTGATAATTTTTGCACGACCTCATCAAATCTCGGGTCACTGATATATCCCTTTACCAAGTTTCTGTATGGAGCTCCGGAAGCTTTATATGAAGCCATTCCCTAGCCTCCCTCCAAAACATTTTTGCACACGTGCATTTTATCAATGCATGAATCATATCCTCGTCTGCATCAAGGTAGACTACACCATATCAATTCATGCCAATTCTGAAAACATTATTTAAGTTTCACCATTCTACTCATAGCTACTCACAACTAGAAGACTCTAGAAAATAGTAGGTGGGGTAGAAACGAAAAGAAAAGAAAAGACATACTACACTAGAGTGGAAGCATCAGTAGATAGGGTAGAAACGAAAAGAAAAGAAAAGACATACTAGACTGGAAGCATCTAGAAGTAGCCAAACAAATCTGACATACGATTTTTTTCCTCATCTAGTGTTCCTCATCATTCTCCCCTGGTTGTTTGGAACTCGCCCTCGAGTTATCTTCATAGAGCGCTTGTTCTCGATGGTAGAGAGTCAAGTCCGCAACATTAATAGTGTTGGGTCTTCCTCGCGATAGAGAAGGCCCATACCTTCGCTACTGAAGTTTCCCTTTAACACCTAAAGGTAGCCTCTCTTTTCGGAAGTATACCATCATCTTATCGCCAGCTTGGAATGATTTTGGCCAACTTTTGCAGTTAGCAAGTTGTTTATATTTCTGATTTTGTGCTTCCAAAACACAACGAATATCTTCAAATAACTCATTGTAATTATCAGCAAAGGACAATGCTAATTTTGAGTTTCCCCTTGATGGTACCTTCACCAAGTCCACTACATGTGTTGGAACATCAGTGTAGACAATGGGAAAAGGGCTCCTTCCTGTGGATCTATGCTTGGAGTTATTGTAGGAGAACTCTGCAAGAGATAAAGCCAGATCCCATTGTCCCTTTCTTTCTCCACAAATGCAACGGAACAGATTACCCAAAAACTTGTTCACCACTTCCATTTGTCCATCTGTTTGTGGATGAGCAGTGCTGGAAAATTTTAATTCAGTGTTGAATTGCTTCCACAAAGTGAGCCAAAATGCAGCAAGAAACTTGCTATCACGGTCTGAGACGATGGACCTTGGTACTCCATGAAGTCTGACCACTTCTCGAAAGAATAGATTTGCCACATGATGAGCATTCGTTGTCTTGCGGCATGGGATCAAATGAGCCATCTTAGAGAATTGTCCACGACCACAAACACAGCATCACTCCCTCGTCTTGTTCTTGGAAAGCCCAAGACGAAGTCCATAGAGATGTCCTCCCATGGAGCGACGGGAACATGCAAAGGCATGTATAACCCTGTGTGCTGGACTTGGCCTTTGCAAGTTTGACATATAGGGCATCGCGGAACAAACTTTCCAGTACCTCTCTTTAGTTGTGGCCAAAAGTAGCGAGCTTCCAGGTTAGCGATAGTCTTGTCCGGTCCACAATGGCCAGTAAGATCACTTGAATGGAGTTCTCTAATTAGTTTGTCACGCAGAGAACTCCTTGGGATGCACAAACGATCATTTCTGAAGAGATAGCCATCCTGCACCAAATAGTCGTCACCTAATGGCTGGCCCATGATGTGCTTCACCCAAACATGGCCAAAGTATTCATCATCCTCATACAACTCCTTTTGATCCATGCCTGGAAGTTTGGCCTCAAAAGAAGTCAAGAGGCATATGCACGAAGACTCAAAGCATCGACCACTCGGTTAGTTGTCCCAGATTTATGCACGATGAGATAGTTAAACCTCTTTAGATATGCTGCTCATCTTGCTAGCATGCGGTCAACATGCTTTTGATTTCTAAAATGCTTCAAGGATTGATGGTCACTATCAACAATGAACTCTTTAGGCAGCAAATAGACTTTCCAAGTTTTCAAAGCTCTGAAAACAACATGCAATTCTTGTTGATAGGTACTCCATTTCTGTCTAGCTTCGCTTAATTTCTCACTAAAGAAAGCAACGGGCTTCCTTTCTGGAGATAGAACAGCTCCAATGCCTACTCCACTTGCATCACACTCCAACTCAAAAGTCTTGTTGAAATCAGGTAGCACCAAGATAGGAGCTTGTGAGAGTTTTTGCTTGATCTCATTGAAACTAGCTTCAGCCGCTTCTGTCCATTGGAACTTCCTTTCTTCAGGCACTCGGTAATTGGTGCCATGATAATGCTGAAATTCTTCACAAATCGTCTATAGAAAGTTGCAAGGCCATGAAAACTTCTTACCTCAGAAATGGTCTTTGGAGTTGGCCATTCTCGGATTGCTTCAACCTTGGAATCATCAACACGAATACCGTCACATGTTATGACGAATCCTAGGAAAAGAAGTTGTGTTCGTAGGAAAACACATTTCTTCAAGTTTGTCACACCCTGATTTTTGGCCATTTCTTTTTCTTTTGATTTTCTAAGGATTTTGCTTGAGTTTTCTTTTTCTGTGGCTATGTGGTCTGGAAACTGAAGAAGATGACCTCTTCTTCCTTTCCAGAGTGTCTTGTCATCCTCATATCCTTCCCAAGACCTTGTCATTTTCATCTTGGCCCAACCCCAATATTATTTTTCTAGGGAATATTCCTTTTCCATTAAAGGAATAACCCTGTCTGCCCTAGGTTGTGAAGCAACCTATATTTCCATCACTCCTAAAATTCCCAAATAATTCTCATAAATTGTTTGGGTCATATCTTCATCAAATATGGCAAAACTTTTCCTTGCCATGTTCAAAAATAATTCCCCAATAATTATTTTCCTACTCTGCCCTAAATGGCACTTTGTGAAGCAAGTGCTATTTATCTTTGCCCATTTGTCTCCAAACTTTTTGGACACCTTTTCCTATCCATATCATTGCCTCATGCCATAATTCAACTTAATTTGCCTAGTGAACCTTCCTGAGCAATTTTTCAAAGTTCCTGTCTGAGGGAAGCCTGTGTGAAGGAAGTACTAGCTAGGGTGATCCAAATGAGTTGAAATTTTGCATGGTCCTTCATATAATCAAATCATAGCTCTCCTCAAGATTTGAGCTCATGCAATGCATCCATGTGAGCTCAGCATCAATTCTTTGTTTCTGTCCAGATTTTCAGTTAGTGAAGCAAGTATATTTTATCTTGCTCCATTATGGCTGAAAATTTTCCTAAGCCTTCCCCTACCCATATAAACTATCTCCACAAGATTTGGGCTCATTTCATCTAGCCATTTTCCCTCAGGATTTTTCCCTAGATTCTGTCAAGAGAGGTGTTGTATGAAGTACCATTTTGGCTTGGCCAAATGGATTTGGCACGAAATTTTTATGGCACACTCTTATGCCTAAATCATCTTGCCATGTTCATTTTCAGCACAATTCATCACTCCTAGTGAGTGCTACTTCATCATTTTGTTTCTGGACCAGATTTGGCAGTTGCAAAGCAACTATGCTAAACACTTGTCCAAATGATCTCATAATTAACAGGATGATAGTCCTTCTCACCCTAAAACTCCCAGACATCAGCTCTGTCCATTATCACTTCCCTGTTGATCACAGTTGCATGCAACATTTTGCAACAGCAAACTTCAGAGGACAATTCCCATCTAACCACAGCGTTTTCAATCGAGCTTTAAACTCAGTTGTAACCTACCCTGGAAGGACTCCACCCTAGTCAACATTTTCCAGCCCATTGCATCCTCTACTCGCCAGTTCACGTGGTGACCGCCACTGTGGCATGCCATGGACGCGAGCTGGTTGGTTTCTTGCTCGGGCCCCTCTCCTGCTCATCGATCCCGTGTGCCCGGGCATGTCCCCTAGCTTCCCCATGCCTCCTCCGTCCCCCTGGACCCCTCTCCCCCTCCGGCAGCTCGCTCGCTGGCGCTCGTCACCGCGCGCCCACGGACGCACTGTAGACGACCTTCGTCTTCCTCCTCTGTCCTCTTCCTCCCCGTGCCCCTTGGCCTCCTCTGCTCCGTGACCGCTGCATCAATGTTTCGTCGCCTTCCCGCGCCCTCCCGTGCTCGCTGAGCCTCGCCAGAGCTCGGCCGGACGCGAGCGGCGGCAACTGGCTCGGCCATTCCGTCCCCGGCTATAAATAGCCAGCCCCGAGGCCGCTCGACCACGCCAGCATCTCCACCATCTCCTTCTAGCCCCGCCTAGCCTCTCGCCCGAGCCGGAGAACCTCTCCTCACCTCCCTCTGTCGCCTCGGCCGCCGGCAAGCCCCGCCTCGATTCCAGCGAGCCAGCCTTTCCTCCTCCCTTCTAACCTCACCCGCGCCTTCCCCAAGCTCCAGTGATCCTCTCCACCCCCTCGTTTCATCACCGGTGTGCCCGTGGCCGCGTGCCCAAGTTTCCCCGAGGCCGCCGTCCGCCGTAGCCGCCGCCCTGCTCCGTACAGAGCTCCTCGGGCGCTCTCTTCATCATTGTTGGATGCGGGCCACCTTCCCGAGCTCGCCGGTACCTGGAGCACCAGAAATGGTGGTCGGTGCCGCTCGGAAACCTCGTCGGGGCCGCCGGCCTCGTCTCTCCTGTCGCTGCTGTCGGGAAGGAGGAGCGGGAGGAGAGAGAAGGTGAGGTGGGTCCCACCTGTAAGCCACTCAAAGCCCGACCCCGCCACTGCCACGTCAGTTAAGTGGACACGGTTTTGGCGGAATACGTTTTCAGTTAGTGAAAGCGTATTTCTCTGATTGCGCTTTCCGTTTTTCTGTCCAGGCCCTGTTTGAAAATATTTTCTTTACAGATGGGTCCCTGGCAGAAAAACTATCACAACTTTTTGCTCGTAACTCTGATTGAGGTGATTCCAACGCCCACATCTTCGTCTCGTCGAGCCCATTCTGTTCCTATCATTTTCACTATGGTTTGACATACTGGAAATGACCTTTTTGCCCTTGCCCTAATCAGCCCCCTCCGAGGGAGAAACTTTTCGGCGAATCCTTCCACGATCTTTCCGCATTTCTCCCCGGTGTATTCTTCATCCCCAGGCAAGCCACAACAGCCACTTGCATGATAGCCATGCAGTAGCCATGGTTTTCTACTTAACATTTAATAACTGTCTGTTTGTCTATCAGCAACTGTTATCGCTGTTTCGGTTATGCTTATGGATCTGTGTTTATCTTCATGCTATGTTCATATGCACTTGGTTATCATGTATTCTTGCTAGTGTTACTTTGCATGACATGCGTGGTAGTAGTACATGTTGGTGTTGGTTATGTTCTTCGGTGCATGACTATCATCTGTTACCGAGTACCGTTATTATGCATGTTCCTTTGCATCTAGTTGGTTAGATGCTTGCATGGTGGTATTATCGTTATGTTCTTGCATGGTATTTATTCCGATGCTAGTGGTCATGTTATGCTATGAGTAGTGTTATACTTGTGATGCTTATGCTCGTCAGGATGCCATGCTCATTTGGGTATATGCTTCATTATTGTTATGCTCGTTGATTATGTTGCACCTCCATGCTTATGTTGATATCATGCCCATGCATTGTAGTTGCATCATGTTATTTTAATATGGCTCAGCTCATTGCATTCAAGTTTAACCGGATAATAATGAACTTGAATAACTGTTGGCTGAGTCATGGTGCCACCAAATCGAGCTGACCAGTGCAGCCACACTTGCCTTATGGGGGGTCCTAACTGGGTCTATTGTCATGCCTCTCGCCGGTGCCTCCAACGAGGGAAGGTTATGCGCGGGCGCTACCTTGGCCGGGTAGGACGGCATAAGCCTTGTGAGCCCGAGTTTGGTTATGTGCACATGTCCCCGTTTGGGACCGTTTATAGTTTTGCCACGACGGTGGCCGGCCACGTAGGAGGCGGATGTCACGAGTTGACATCGGGGCCACCCAGGACTTAGCCCAAAGGGGAGTTTGTCGGAATGGCCGGGAGGGTGTGATGGCAATAGATCGGTTTTGTCGGAACGCAGTTGGTCCACCCGAATGGGAGTGCGAGGCCATGGGTTCCATGGTGTGGGTACAGTGTACTAACCTCTGCAGAGTGTGTTAAATCTATCGATAGCCGCGCCCGTGGATATGGGCCCAGTTCTAAGTCGGTCACACTATGGGTCAACAGTAATAATAATAATGTGCTTAATAACAACCCTGATTCGATGATGAGAGAAGTTGGTTGGTCTTTATGTGATCGTGAGAGGATCACTGTGGTATCGTGGATACCGAGTTGATGGATGTTTGTGATGTTGTGCGAGAATCGTGGGTAAAGATCAAGCTCCTTGTGGTCATGTAATGATTACTACGGTATTGTAATACCAAGCTTGATTGGATCCTGAGATGATCGTGTGATGTCCGTGATGGTAAGCTGATGTATGTGATGGTTACGAGGTAACCCGAGCAGAGTAAGTTGGTGCATGATAGCGTCACCATGTTGCATGCTAGTACCATCATGTTCATATGTTCATGCCATGCTCGTATTGTTCTAGCTGTATCATGTTGTACATGCCGTGTTGTTCTGATAGTATTGTGTTCATCATTGCTAAGTAACCTGTAATTGCCATGCTGTTGTTTGTCTTGATTGCGCTTGGTTGCTGTGAGCTTCCAAGTATGCCGGAGTGTCGTGCCAGTTTGCAGGTTATGCCGGAGTTGATTGCTTGTTTGACGTGGATTCCTTGTTTGCGAGCTAGGATAAGCGTTCCAGTCCGAGTCCCTGCGGAGTGGAGTTCATCACCGCCGTCGCTGTTCCGCTGCTAGAGTTATTCCGCTGCTTCGTGTTGTTCTGCTGCTTGCATGGAGCAACCGTGGCAGGCGTAGTGTCGCCGTGCCGATGTAATCCCTTGTATCCATATAGATTGTAATAAAGAGCTGATTTGTTCTATGCTAAGCAGTGCCGTATTCCAGAAGACTTCTCCTCGATCTCTGGGCTGGAATACGGGGCGTTCCGGTTTCTCTGAGCCGGGGTGCCACAAAGTTGACGTAGAGCTCATTTTTCCTTAGTACTTCTAGCACCTTCCGAATGTGATCAAAGTGTTCATCCTCATCCTTGCTTCATCGAAATAGACCACAACAAAGTGGGATAAGAAGGGTCGAAGGACTTGATTCTTCAAATGCATAAAAGTACTGGGTGCATTTGAGAGTCCAAATGGCATGACTAACCATTCAAACAACCCTTCCTTTGTCTTGAAGGCGGTTTTCCATTCATCCCCGTGTCAGATACGGATTTGATGATATCCACTTCTTAAATCTAGCCTTGTTTACACTCTTGCTCCATTAAGTTGATCCAACATATCAACCAAACGGTCAAATGCATAAAAGTACTGGGTGCATTTGAGAGTCCAAATGGCATGACTAACCATTCAAACAACCCTTCCTTTGTCTTGAAGGCGGTTTTCCATTCATCCCCGGGTCAGATACGTATTTGATGATATCCACTTCTTAAATCTAGCCTTGTTTACACTCTTGCTCCATTAAGCTGATCCAACATATCAACCAAACGGGGAATAGAGAATCTATACCTTACGGTGATCTTGTTAATGGCTCTACTATCCGTAAACAAGCGCCAAGGTCCATCTTTCTTGGGCGCGAGCAAGGCTGGTACAGCACATGGGCTAATACTTTCTCGAATGTGCCCCTTTCGTAGCAATTCCTCCACTTTCTCCTTCAATATATGATGCTCTTTTGGGCTCATTCGATAGTGTGGAAGATTAGGAAGACTTGCTCCCGAAATTAAGTCAATGCTATGTTGAATTCCTCTCATCGGTGGCAGGCCTTGTGGCTCTCCAAGTATGTTCTGAAATTCTGCCAATAAACCACGTACCTTTGCTGGAATTTCAACAGTTAGGTGCTCTTATCCTTTTACAACAAGTGCAGCACATAAATCTGCCTCCTTCAAGTGTTCCATAAACTCATAAGAGGTATGGGAGATAGTTAACATAGTTTTCCCCTCCTCCTTAGAGGTATTATCTTCAGTTTTGTTTGGTAGAATAATGATCTTTCTCTTGTTTCAGATGAAAGAGTAAGAACTTTCCTTGCCCTTGTGTGTAGTATCCACATCAAATTGCCAAGGTCTCCCAAGAAGAACATGGTTGGCATCCATATCAACTACGTCACACAACACGTTTTGAGTGATAATGCTTTCCCAAAGAAAGTAGCAGGTTGCATTGTTTGGTGATCCTCATATTCACTCCTTTATTGATCCGCCCAATAGTGTAGGGGTTTGGATGATCATAGTCTCAAGCTTTAAATGGTTCACCAACTTCTGGGAGAGAAGATTCTGGCAGCTGCAACTATCAATCACTAATTTGCATACCTTGCCATTCACTGTGCATTTGCTCTCAAATATTTTATTCCGTTGTGTGTCGTCAGGTTGTGGTGTAGAACATAGGAGACGCTGAATCACACGTACCACCTCTTCACCTTCTTCTTGACAAACCTTTTGTCCCTCTACATCTTCAGATTCATATCCTTCCTCATCGTCTTCACCATCATTGATAGTAGTGTTAACAAATTTTCTTAGTGGGCAACCGCTGGATATGTGTCCCTCTTTACCACATTTATAGCACTTTGGGCCTTCAATTGCCTTACCCTAGCCTCTAGTTTGCTTCGGGATTGGTTGTTTTGCCTTTGGTGGAGCGGTCTTTTCTTCCACTCTATTAGTGTGATCCCTAGACGAGCCTTCGGTATGAGGATATGGAGCCTTAGTTGTATTTCTTATCCTCACAAACCTCTCAGCCTTTAAGGCTAGCTTGAGCTTGATCAATGGACCAGATTTGTTGTGTATCAATCGATCTTGAATAGCATCATTGAGACCATTGACGTACCTTGCAACTTGTTGATCTTCAGTTTCAGCAAGGTTGCACCTCACTTATAGCCTTAGAAACTCCTTGTAATCTGAAACAGTCCTATTTCCTTGAGCACAATTTTGGAATTGGATAAATAGGATCTGGTCATAATCAACGGGTAAAAATCTCCCTTTCAAAAGGCTTTTCATTTGCCGCCGAGTTCTTACACGAGGTTCTCCTCTCAGCCTGCGCTCTTCTTGAACATGGTGCCACCATGCACCGGCTCCTCCTTTCAGCTTGTATGCGATCAAAGGAACTCTACGATCTTCCGAAACCTCCATGACCTCAAAGGTCTCCACTTCATATAACCAATCTAGGCACCCTTCATATCAACATTTCCATTAAAAGTTGGGATCTCAGCTCTCACCTTGTATGTATCTCTTGCATTTGTAGGGTTGGGTACTCTCCGATATGCATAGACATCTTCAAGGGCATCATCATATTCTTCACCTTCAGAAGCTTCAACATAAATTGGCCTTCTTGAAGCACGTTGAACAACACCTTGTTGTGGCGGTCTTGCTCCAAGATTACCTCTCCTTCTTTGTTGAACATCTTCTTCTTCTTTAGATGAATCTCCTTCATTGGCAGCAGGAGGAACACCCTTTCTTATCATCTCAACCAGCTGGTCAAATATCTGATTAAGATCTTCACGCAGCTCTTTGATTTGTTGTTCTGCAGCATCAATCCTCTTCTTCAATTGCTCCATTGCTTGCTGCAGCTTGCTCTCAAAGAGAACAGCAAGGAACTTGTATGGATCAACAAGGCTCTGATACCACCTGAAGCAGTACAAGGTTGTGGAGGAGCAACTCCACCTTGCTGCTACAATGTGTACAGCACAAGTGTTGAAGAAACAACTTCAACGTGTTGCGCTAGATATCACTCTAGAGGCGAATGTAGGCCAATATGACAGCAGGAGTTCAATCCAGAACTCCTAGAGCACACGATCTACTACAAGATATTAGACAAGAACACCAAGTTCTATTATAGGTAGTGGGGGTACATAGTCTGGTTCCAAAGTACAGGTGAGGACGTCTGCTTATAGGGCTTTGGGAAGCCTTCACATACTTCTACGTATAGCTGGAATACTCTAGAAAACATTATTTAAGTTTCACCATTCTACTCATAGCTACTTACAACTAGACTCTAGAAAACAGTAGGTAGGGTAGAAAAGAAAAGAAAAGACATACTACACTAGAGTGAAAGCATCTAGAAGTAGCCAAACAAATCTGACATACGATTTTTTTTCCTCATCTAGTGTTCCTCATCACTCCGGGCTTGTTATGAGCTTCCAACCGTGCTTCCCAAGCAAGGCTAAATTGAAAAACTCCAAGTTTCAAAACCCCATCCCGCCGGCAATCTTTCGCTTCCAAAGTACTTGTGTTGCGGCAAATGTGGCAACCACATACACTGCCTCATAGGAGGACAGAGCCATCACTTGATGCTTGAGTGACTGCCAGCTCACCAAACTGCTACCAAGAAAGAACATCGTGCCACTTGTGCTCTTCCTGGTGGCAATGTCACCGGCAAGGTCATTGTCGCTATAGCCAACCAGCCGTGTCTCTCCAGTCTTCCACCTGTAGCCTAGATCATAGTGGTTGGTACCAGCGATATATCGAAGGATGCGCTTCACTGCCATCATATGCTTCTCTGTATGTTGCTCCACGAAGCGACTCACGAACCCAATGGCAAATGCCAGGTCCGGCCGTGTGTGCACAAGGTAGTACAGGCTGCCAACGATCCTCCGATACTCTGTGGCATCCACCTTTTCTGTCGTGCACTCACGGCTCAGTTTGAGTCGCTCGATGTGAGATGCGGAATGTGCCTGACATAGGCCGATGCCATCGCCATCTTGCTGAACTTCGATTTCCAACACAGAATGACAACAGTCCAAGGTCACTCATCTAGAATTTTGCTTTAAGCTCATCACTGCTCCCTTGGATGAACCAGTGATGATCAAATCATCTACATAGACTCCAATGAGCAGGATTTCGTCGCCGGTGATGCGCCGGTAGATCGCGTGCTCGTGCTCGTGCTCGCCCTGTTTGAGACAAATATCCTTGAGCGTGTAGTCAAGCTTCGCATTCCATGCTCGTGGCGCCTGCCAAAGGCCATAGAGGGCCTTCCGCAGTTGCAAGACTTTTCCTTCTCTGGTGAAGATGAAACCAGGCAGCTGCTTCACGTAGACTTCCTTCAGTTCTCCATTAAGGAAGGGTGACTTTACATCCATGTGGTGGACAGGCCACTCCTCCTAGGCAGTCAAAGCAAGCAGCAGCCGATGGATTCCATGTGAGCCACGGGCGCAAAGACTTCATCAAAGTCGATGTCGGCCTGCTAGATGAAACCTCATGCGACCAGTCGTGCTCTGTGCTTGATCACCATGCCCATGTGGTAGATCGACAAGCTCCCATGTCATGTTTTGCTTGTCATGCCTCGTCTCTGTCAGCTTTTGCAAACGAGCACGGCTCCCCCGTGCTGGATAGCTGTAGTTCGGCATCAAGGTTGCACGATGCAAGTCTTGGCAGTGGTTCTACTACTCCAATCAAATTCTCGATGGTGCGATAGCAAACTGGTGTGTCGCTGTGAGCAACATCGGGTCGATCATCATCATCTGCTGGTGGTGTGACAAATTCTGGAGTTGCTGGAGCTGATGCAGGTTATGGTGGTGCGGCAGGTGAAGTACCTCGAGTACCATGTCCTGCTGACACAGGCTCAGCTCCCCTTGAGTTGGACGCATAGCTGGGTGACGACAGATGTATTGGACATCGATGTCGCCGCCCGGGTGTGCGTCGTTGTCCGCTGCCCAATCCCAGCCATGTTCTCATCGAAGATGGTGTCCCGGGCGATGCGGATGCGCCTCATCATAGGGCCCAGCAACCGGTACGTCTTCACACCTTCCTCATAGCCGATGAACACAGCGAGGGAGCTACGGTCATCAAGCTTATGCAGGTTCCTGTGTTCTTTGACATACGCCAGGCACCCAAAGGTCCGAAGGTAGTGGACAGCCGGCTTGTGGCCGTGCAACGCCTCATAAGGCGTCTTTCCTGCAAAGAATTTGGAGGGAGCAAGGTTGAGCAGGAAGACAACCAACAGCGCTCACAGCCTCCCCCCGAAATTCAGTCGGCATGCTCCTCTGTTTTAGTAGAGCACGCGCCATTGCCACCACCATCAGGTTCCACCTCTCAATAACACCATTCTATTGCAGAACATAAGGTGCAGAGAAGTGGCATTGGATGCCTTCATCTGCACAATAGGCAGAACACGCGCAGTTTGCATCCGCTCTAAGCTTCTACTGTTGCCTGAATCCTTTTGATGGCATCAGATGCACTATTCTTGGCAGCCAGGAGCATCACCCACAAGTAGCGAGTGGGACACCAGCAGCAAGAAGTAGCGCCGCCCTCCAGGTGTGGCAGGCGAAACAAGACCGCATAGGTCGCCATGGACAAGCTCAAGTAGCTCTTGCGCGCGGTACCTTGCTTGTCGAGGAAATGCACCACGACGGTGCTTGGTGATGACACAAGTGTTGCAGAGCTGCTCCACATGATCTAACCGTGGCAGCACGCGTGTCATGGCGAGGCGTCCCATCTCCAACGTGTCAAAATTGAGATGTCCATACCTCTCATGCCACCGCCAAATGATGTCATCACGCGTGACATATTGGTCGCGCCACCTGAAGATGTAGGAGGTAAAGGCGATTCCGGCCACGCCTGACCAGAACAAGGAGCCAACCTTGTTGATCCCAGATTAGAAGCACACCTCTTCGGATCACCACACATGCATCGCTCTCATCAAGCTGATCAATGCTAATGATGTTCTTCAGCCCTGGGATGTAGTAAACAACGCCAAGGGCCTTGTGTTCGTCGTTCTTGCCAGCAAAGATGATGGTGTCGATGCCCTTGATTTCAACGACGGAGCCATCGCTAATTTTGACAGTGCCGGTGACAGTTCGGTCAATTTCAGCGAGGACTGTGGCCCATCATATGGTTTGTGGCGCCGGTGTCGAGGTGCCAGCCCGCGATTTGCTCATCTTCATTGCTTGTACCAAGGTAGGCTTTCACCTTCGGCTCATTGATGTGAAGAGTGGTGCTATTATGCACCGCTATAGCTAGGGCTAGAGTGGTGTTGTCCCACACCTCCATGGCTGGGGCTGGAGCGGAAGCTCCTCATCCGCCATGAGGAGCGCAAGCTCCACATCGTCTTCCTCTGTTTTTTTACGCCGGTGCGTAGCCTTCATCTGTTCGATCAGCTCGAGCCTATCCCTTGCGGATGGCCAAACAATGCCCAGGATCTGCCAACACGCCTTGCTGAAGCTACAATGAAAGAATAGGTGCTCCACTGTTTCTTCAACGTGTTGTTCACAAAGCAGGCAATCTAAGTTGGATCCAATGTTATAGTGCCTTCTTTTCAGCATATTTCTTGTGTTGAGGTGGTCAGAAAGTAGGGACCACCCAAAAACTTTGATCTTGGGGATGCTTTTGGACTTCCATAGCCAGTGGAAGGCATCGTGGGCAGTCACATCTCTGAAGAAGAATTTATAATATGCAGTAGTTTTGAAAGTTGACGCACCCCAAACGCAAGTCCAAATGTCGTTTGATGCGGATAGCTCAATAGAGGAGACGTCCCGTTGGATTTGTCTTAATTCTTCATGTGCCTGGATGGAGAGTGGGAGGTGGAAGGCATCGTTGAGGTTCATTGTGGCCAGAAAATCTCTGACTGAAATGTCTTCATTCATCGTATAGGAAAAGGCTCTCGGGAACGCTGCATCATAGATATTTGTATTCCAATCATCATTCCAAAAAAGTGCAGTTTTGCCACAATTGACCTGTACACTCGTTATTCCACGGTAGATCGGCATGAGTTGAATGAGATCTCGCCACCAGAAGGATCCACAAGGTTCAACAGCGTGGGGGACCGAGCTGTTGTAGTACAAGTCCCGGATCAGGTTTACCCAAGGTATGTCACGGTAATTGCAAAACTTGTGGAGAAGCTTGAGCAAGAGGGCGTCATTCTGAATGCAAAGGTTCAGTACACCAAGTCCACCGCATAGCTTAGGTTGACAGACCATATTCCATGCAGCGAGCGAGTTACATCTGTCACCAGAATCAGTTTTCTTCTTCCAGAGGCAATGTCTTCGGATTTTGTCCAATTGGGCAAGGATTTTCGGGGGTAGTCTGAGTGTACCCATGGGATAGATCGCTAGAGAAGTAATAAGAGAGTTCATCAAGGCTAACTTGCCAGCGTACGCCATCATGGACATGGCTGCAGTGATTTTGCTCCCTGCCTTGCAAACCATGGGCGTCAAGTCAAGAACAGATGGTCTAGTGATGCCAAGGGGCAGGCCCAAATAAGTGAAAGGCATATTGGCTGTATTACAACCAAAAATAGCAGCGATGTTACTGCATTTTTCCGGGGGGTGTTGATCGCTATCAGGGTAGATTTGTGAAAGTTGATCTTAAGTCCAATGGATATGGCAGTCAGCTAGGATTTGTTTCAGTCGAGCAGCTTGAACTGGGCAGGCCGGCAGGACAACGATTGTGTCGTCCGCGTATTGTATGACTAGGTAGCTAGCATCTCCACGTGGCGGGATAGGATGGTGCAGAAGATTACTTGCGAGGGCGTCATTGATCGCAGTTTGTAGTAGATCCGCCGCAAGTACAAAGATCAAGGGCGACAGAGGGTCACCCTGGACACCGCATTTACATTGGAACTGTCGTCCAGGGACTCCATTGAGGAGAACCAAGGATTTGCCCGAAGCAAAGATGCATTCAATCCAATTGATCCACCGTTCATTAAACCCCATATTACACATGATTTTAATCATGGCAGAGTATTCAATGGTGTCGAATGCCTTGGCAAAATCCAGTTTCAGTAAGACAATTTCTCTCTTAGAAGCTTGGCATTGGTGAATATATTCGAAAGCCCAGACAAGGCAATCATGGCTAGATCTCCCACGTAAAAAACCATACTGGTTGCGATGTACAATCCTCAAGATGTTTCTCTGAAGCCTATTGGCCAGAAGCTTAGTGATCAATTTGAGGCAGCAGTTGAGGAGTGTTATTGGACGGAAGTAGTTTACGGATTCAGGCGAGTTGATTTTGGGAATCAGGGTGATGAAACCATAGTTTAGGCTCTCCAGATTGAGGGTTCCAGAGTGGAATTCCTCACACGGTTGATAAAAAGTCTTCCTCTGCTTTTGCCAGGAGAGCCCTCTATTTCCCCTAGGCTGCCTGCACTCCTTTGCCCAATGGTCATGATGCCCACAACCGCAGCATGTGTCATCATGTTGGCCATCCCTGGATGTCAGGCGGTCATCGCCACCTTCTCCACCCTTCTTCTTCCGCTAAGGTCATCGTCGTTGCTGTGCACAGCCGCGCGCAGGCCTAGAGGAGTTGCTCCCTTGGCACACCTTCATCTTCTCCAACCACTGCTGCTCGGTGAGGAGAAGTCTACCATGCTCACGCGAAGGCTCCTGCAACTCGAGATGGTCCTCTGCCACCTTCAGCCGACTCATGACCTCCTCCAACGATAACTTAGAGGTGTCGAGGGTCTCGATGGAAAGGGCGAGCTGGGAGAACTTAGGTGGCACAGCTCCCAAGTACTACTCGACAACTTGACTTGACCCACAGACTTGTAATCTAAGACACAGATTTGACTCACTAGCTTACTACCTAAGGAAAAGACTTGACTTATTGATTGACTGTTGCAAGGATTACTAACACTTAAAGAGCTCAGAGTACTTGGTATCCATGATCTAAAATCCTTTGGATGGGCACTGTGATGGTTATGGCTGGCCAAGACACAACCGGATAAGTCATGGGTTGCTTTCCCTATACATGTTCATGACTTAGTTAGGACCTTCTTCTCAATCACCATGATGATGATTGTGCGTGATGGTAATCTACTTTATTGTGGGCCGATAACTAGGCTATAAGGGAGATCAATTGCTGGCTTGGCCCCTAGTCTTTTTGCACTAGTCCGTAAGCAAAGAGCAGACAAGCGCGTCATGAAAGAGGCTCTTTTGGGCAATTGGTGGATTCGGGACATTGTTGGCGACCTCATAGTCGCGTCCCTGGCTGAGTTCTTAGAGATTTGGGAGTTGATCTCGGTTGTGCAGCTGCGACCGGGTGTGCAAGATTAACACCACTGGAAGAGGCTCTTTTGGACAATGCGGATTCAAGACAATGTTGGCGACCTCACGATCACAGGCCTGGCTGAGTTCTTAGACATTTGGGACTTGATCTCGGTTTTGCACCTGCAACCAGATGTGCAAGATGAACATCGCTGCAAGTTCATAGTGTCCGGCCAATTCTCAACAAGTTCGGCCTATAAGGCCTTATTCCATGGGGCTGTTTGTTTTGAGCCATGGAAGCTGCTTATTGGGATGTCTTGGGCGCCAAAGAAGTGTCAGCTTTTCCTCTGGTTGGCAGCGCAGAATAGATGCTGGGTTGTCCATAGATTGGCATGAAGGGGTTTGCCCCGCCTGAGCCAATGCCCTCTTTGTGATCAAGAGCTAGAGACGATCCAACACATTTTAACAAACTGTGTCTTCTCTAGACAAGTTTGGTGCGTCCTCTTCTGTTGCTCTAGTCTACCAGACTTCTCACCACGCGCCGAGGATAATGTGTTCTGTGCTTGGTGGCTGAGAATCAATTCTTTGACTCCGGGAAATAAACAGGGGCTTAACTCGCTGACCACTTTGGGGGCCTGGATGTTGTGGAAGCATCAGAATGTGTGTTTAATGGCGCTACACCAAGTCTCCAGCTGGTGCTCAGACAAATTTGGGAGGAAGGACACCTCTGGTGCATGGCCGGAGTAAAGGGCTTGGCGCAGCTGTTAGCTGCTGCCACCTAATGGTTGTTTTTGAGGTAGCTTAGGTCGTTTCATTTTTGTAACAGGTGCGTTTTTCCCTGGTCTAGTAGTGGGGTGATTTGGTGTGTGTCAAGTCTTCCTTGTAAATATTTTCTGCTGTTTGGTCTCTTAAAATCCCTCCCAGGATTCAGTTCTTCCTATGGCTGTTTTCACAAAACAAAATTTTGACTAGGGATAACTTGAGAAGGGGGATTCCAAAGCCACTAGAATGCAGTCATTGTAAGGAAATTGAACATCTTTCTTTGACTGTGCCTATTTGTTATAAGAATCTCTGATTCTGAATCTTTGGCATCAAAATGGTTGTGCAAAAAGAAGCATGAGTTTTTAACGTAATCTCTGCTGCACTCCTGTGGGGTTTATGGCTATTTAGAAATGAGATTGTTTTTAATCGTAGCACCTGGTTGAATCTGAAGCAGGTCTGGCATCTGGTTCTGAGGAACATCCAAAGCTGGAAAGTTCTGTTCAAATACCAGGAATGTCCAATGCTGGAGGCATATGCATCACACCTGATGGATCTGCTCAGGTCTCCATTGCTGCTGGATATAGGTTGACTAACTACAAGAACATGCTTGATGGACTTTCCTGGAGGGCTTCTTTGCTGGGAGCTGATCATGGTGGGTATGCGACGAAGGAATTCCTGCGAGTGCATCCGTCAGATGAAAATGCAATCCACGCGATCCAAGGTTGATGCAGTGCCGTTTGTAAGACCATGTTCTCCTTTCCGCCCTCTCTGTTCCTCCCCCTCCCACTCCTTTTGTTGTTCAGATATGTAATAAATCTGTATCGCGAACTTCCCAGGTCTTTTACTTTTACTGTTATTTGTACTGGCTAAATGATGTGAGACATGGTTTATTTTCATATATATGAAATGGAACCGGGGATGTTTGATCCCTGATGATCTAATGCAATGATACGGAGGTCTCATGCGTATTCAAGCAAAAAACTTGGTTATATTTCATCTTTCAAACTTGCTTTGTCATGCACATTGTTTCTCTAACTGTTTTTTTTTTTTTTGCTAGTGCTACATACCCATGGATCAATGTTGCGACATCATTCCACAGCTCAGGTAGCGGTTTCAGGTCAGGTAGAGGGGGGGAGGGGGGGATTCCAGGTTTTCGGTGGTGACAGGGTCGCCATGGTGGCTGTTGGTGGTGGGCGGCTGAGGAAGGTCCTCTCTGATACCAAGACGTTGCGTGTGTGGAGTTGGAGGTGGGAATGGTCGGAGCCTTGGAGGGGATAGCAAGGTTCGCCCTCAGGGGCACATGGGGACTCGTTCCCAGCCGTGACGCTGGAGGCTCTGAACTCCCAGTTTGGGACAATTCTCTCTATTTCTTGATTGATAACCCTAATACAACCTATCCTCCATTTATTATAGATCAGAGTGATCACACAACTTGGAGAGCAAACCAAATCTTGGAAAGAGTAAAGACAACTTCCTAATAGAGATATTTTCTAGGGATAAACTAGGACTTCTTGGCCACCAAGGATTGGCCATGTGCCTGCCTAAGGCACAGCTGTTGGTGTGGTTACGGACTGTGCTGCAGATTTGGGCCTGCAGCTATAGTGCTGCCCCTGATACCTGTCCGTAACAGGTCCTCTTATTACCGATTATGCTGCATATTTGCAGAAAGCAATAAGGCAGCTCTACCAAAATGGTTTGTCCAACTAATAATCTAATTATAAATCATGAAAAATTTATGATAAAAAAGCAGGCAATGATACTGAATAAAGTAATACATTCACTTAAGAAAATTGCATAATGTTCTCTTTGATTCATTGAAGGATGCTAAGTAGTTTCCAGTCCACATGAACTCTAGTTCCTAAAAGCATTTACTAGGTTCCATTGCAAACAATTAGTTCATGTTATCATAATCACTAGATCATTACACAAAATAAAAATGTTACCAGCTCATGCAGGAGATCAGGCTGTTCTTCAAACAGTCTTGGCAAGTTCCTTCTCATAGCATCTTCTAGCTTCACTGCATTTTCACCATATCATACTTTTGTTCACCAGAAAACATGTAATTCAGAGAACAGATTTAATGATCTTCCACATGCTACAGCAACATAAAGAACAAGGATATATGAGAACGTGAACCCTAAAAAACGTGTCAAATTTATGTATATTTAAAATTATTATGGTCTCAAGATAACCCAACAAAAGGGTTGCATGACACAGAAGATTTGTGAAGTACTCAGCTACTAGCATCTTTCAACCACCTGTAGAAAACATGCAACTATTTCTTGCTTGGAGAGGGGATTAAGTTAAGAACCAGTTAGGATGGAAGAGGATTTGAATTCTAGGCGATAACCAAATCTGGTACTCATTCAGTTAGCTGCTTTTGTCCAATTCTCCATGGGGTGACATACGCAGCTGAAGAAAGAAAGATAGGAAGGAGACAGGAAAACACTACTAATCTCTGCATGTGAATTAAGGCATCAGAGGACAGAGGGAAACGACCCTGAGCCACCTGGACCATATTTAATTAGCGCGCAACACGCTGGGGTTCAAGTTAGTGGCGTGCCGGGGACCAGGTGACACTACTTTTAGTATGTGTGTGCCATCACGGGCAGCAAGTTTCCCTTTTTAGCTGTGGCTCGGCCGATCCATCCAGCACCCAGCCACTTGTGAGACGGGTCTTAAACCCAAAATTAAATGGCCCTTGGAGAATGATGGTGTAAATTCAAGAGATAAGTTCTATTGAGTTCCAAATCCCAAACAAGACTGTTACTTTGCACATACAGGAGTAATGAAAATTGTTTTATGTGTGTAATATGACTGTCTAAGGGGAATTGCAATGTCACGTTAAATTGTGGGTTCAGTTAGTTCGACAACTTCTTTGAGAAATCATTCCATAACAGTGAAAATTCATACAAAGCCTATAGAACAATGCAAACCTCAGCGGAAATCACACATTTCACCACACAATGGTTGAGTCCTGGCACCGACAATGGTCTCAAGAAAGGAACAATTGGATACAGTACATTAGACTAACCTTTCTCCGAAGGTGGAGCACCGTTCACATTGATATCAGAGGTTGTTGAGTTCCGGGCATCATCTTTATTGCTTGTACCCTTCACCGATTCTTCATTTGGTGCCCGTCTTAGGAACATCACCCGGAGGGTAGCAAGGCACATCCATGTTTTTGAGCGTGCTAGAACTGTCCAGAGCACCTTCTCCATAATACGGAACCCTAGGTGAAAACAAAGGCATAAATTTTTCAGTCTATAATTTTAAGGTTATAAATAACACTAGATGACCCGTTGCGCCCATGGCGCAAGAAGTCAACTAGAACTGAGAATGATGTGGGTATTTGTAACCATTATATACGTGAGTACTTGCAGACTTGCACATAGATTATTTCATCATTGGCCCGAAAGGAAACAAATGCTTAGATAAGTACACAGGAGATCGATGAACATACCATGACAGGGACATTAGATTCTCGAAATGCCAAACAATGAACATAGGAAAACAATTAGTGCCTAATCCTAACCTTCTTGCCAACAACCAGCACAACATCAGCCACTCCCAATAATTTACAATGGGCAACTGATATTGTTCGTATAGATATACTACAATAATTGCATGTTGGTTGATCAGCCAACTAAAAATTTAAGTCTCTGATTTTGAAGAATGTCAAGCCAAATAGCATCCAGGATGACATGAACACTTTTGAAGAATGTCAAAATCATGCCAGCAAAATGTAATATCTAAACAAAAAACATCTACCTACATCAAAACTTAAAGAGACAATCAATTAACATAGAACTATGTAGGAACTTCGAAGCATACTATCAACCTATAGTACGCTATAAACATGACACAGTCAAAACCATATCTCAGTTGCCTTATATTGTCTGGAACTGACTGGTCTTTTTTATTAGCACAACATAATCATGCAAGATGTTACTAATAACTGCTGATGACCAGAGACTAAGTAGACATTCCCAATAGCTACATACGCCATCCGTATCAAGAAGAACTATTAGTAAGTAATGGTTGAATTGTCAAATAAGAACGTCGAATCAGCCTAGCAGAGAATTAGAGCATATGATGGCATTAACATTCTGCAAGGATTTTCCTCAAAAGAAAATATATGGCAAGGATTTAAATAAACCAAAATAGAGGATGCAGGCTTTGTTCCTTGGGGGAGGATCGAAGTGCACCATATAACGAAGGCCATTAGTTGATCACCCAATTATAAAGGTAAGAAACATGTGTGACCTTATACAACAACATTCGTCTCAATAATCTCAATTTCATAGCAAACACTTTCTAGCGAACACGAAAATTAGAAAATGTAAACCAGTCATACTACCACTAAAACCATGATAAACTTTGAAGGGGGAGTCAGGTTTGGCACATGGAGGCAAATAATCAAAGAGGGCAATAGGGGAGAACTCACCAGAGTAGAGCCAACAGGATAATGGGTGCTTCCAGCATGCAGCACCATCGTGAGTAGAACTGTTGCCATCCCCAAACTGGAGAAAAATGAGGTTGTTGTGTAAAAAGATTTTTCTGCTTGAACAAAGGATTTTGGAGAACCTTATTGTATGAGTCTTGTCTTAGTCATATGTCCTGTAGACTTTGTCAAAAAAATATGTCCTGTAGAAGATTCTGCGGAACTACTTCAAGAGGCATTGCTTTATATTTAATCACCAGAGCTAAATATAAATTTCTGAGGAACAATTTGTTGGCTACAACAAAGGCTCTCAAACATATCTGTAAAGGGATAACTCACATAGGTCCGTGAGAGGCTAGGGATAAGGGAAGTATAGGAGCATACAAATTGAACTGTAGTTAAAAAAAAAAAAGAGGCTCACAAGTTTGATAGATGGCGATCTGAAGAAAATACTCTCTATCCTTAGAAGAATAAAGCAAAACCTTTTCGCCGTTTGTTCAAAATAAAATCTATTTTTGGAATGGAAAAGAGAGAGAAAAGCGTAAAGGTAATAAGGGAAAACAATTTATTATTCAGTGAAAATGGCGTCTTTTTGGAACAGAGAAGGGGCAAGAACACTAAATGTGCATGACCATGAAAATTTGTGGTCTACCTTCAGAAAACAATACCAAAATCGCAAGTTTATGAACAAAGATTTCTTTCTTTGGTGCAAGAGAAGGGCAAAGCAACCAATGTGCACAATCTAAATAAGCACTCTCGTTACAGACTGAATCAAGGTAAAGAAAAGGAGAAAGAAAGAGAAAGGTGATGTACATGAATGGTCTCACCTACATGTTTTTCGGTAGACCTTAACAGTGACTGCTTGTGTACTTTCAACAGCATGAGTGACCATCTTCATTAACTCTCACATCCAGCATACTCTCAAACTGACAATATCGATTATTGGTTTAATTTGCGGAAAGGAGAACCAACAGGGATAAGTCACATGCCCATCAATCATTTAGCTGCTCTTTTCCTCTTTTTCATGTGTTTCCTTCATCAATCAATCTGCGCAAAAACAAAACATAAAAAGTAAAAACCAATGTTCACCCGCCATGGTAAATTTAAGTGATTTTCCCAAGTTACCTTTCATGCTACTAATCAAACATCAATCGCCATGCAAAATAATCATCCAGTACTATAATCAACATTAATGTTTGGAAGAAGTACAGTACAATTAAGCGTTCCAGTTGATTAGAGTTACAGTGAGTGATACTTGGATTGCCCATTGGCCTGTAGGTGCCACTTAACCAACGTCTTTTTTGTAAATTTAATCACGTAAGGTGCTTCAAGGCATAAAATCAGTTTTGAAGAAGCAACCCTATTCTTGTGAAATTCGTATACTCCACCATAATGAATAGCAGCATGGTGAACTAACACCACACTTATTTTAACTACAAAAATCAGAATCAACACAAAACTGAAGAAAAAAATCATCGCAGACCTTGTAGAGCTAAACTGAGGTTTAAAAGACCACGCAGGAAATGTTGACTAATGTGCGCCTAAAAATGTTTAAAACTAACCAACAGAGCAAACTACAATAGGAGTATGTGGTGGAAAAAGCTGAACATATCGTTATCATTAACACATTTTGATACACCATCTATAGCACCATACCTATACAATGGCTAGCTTAAGCAGTAAAAATCCTTCAAACGGTAACTGTTAATATATTCTTCTTTAGCAAAGTATTATATATGGAATAAGAGGTTCAGCTATATGTCTATCAAATGATGCAAGGCACAATATACACTGAAAGAAACATCACATGCTTAAGGTATAGACTGTATCGACCATTAAATAGAGGAGAGGGCCATAAAGAAACACAATAAGGCCACTCACCTGCTTCTTCTCCCGCCTTGCGTTGGTATACACAGATGAAAGACTCCAATAATGACGTGTTCCTAGTTGAAATGAAAGGCATCACTGATAGGAGAGAGCAAAACAGTATGCTCTGGAGTAGTTTGAAATGATCAAAACCAGTCGGAGCAAACCAAACAAATCTGCAGGTACTTATGTAGAAATATGAGAGTATCTCATTTGTGCATGGATAGTTAAAACAGTTTGCAACACATGACATGCTGCAAATTTCCTAATTAATCTACTTTTGCTGTAACATGAGAACGGTCTACTAAGACAGAAATATAAATGCCTGATTGAAAGAACAGAAGCTATAAGCACCCTATATGAACAAGAGCAGCCCCTCAAATCTTCTTCAGAAGGTTGTATCATCTGATCAACAAAAGCTTCAACAGCACAGCTTACTGGTAGATGCGGAGGACTATCATAAATAGCACAAAACTGAATCCTTACACGTATATATTATCCAAAAAATTCCATTTCGGTTCACACTGCATTTAGACTTTTAGAGGCTGCTTTTCAGTTAGAAAGCGTTTAAGACACAACATTGCAGCCATGGCTTTGGCAAGAGCATACAAAGAAGACTTGACTAAACGCACATACATAGCTAACACTTGGGCCAAAGGCATATTTTATCTGTTTAGCTAGAGCCGAAATGGAAGCAAGCAAGCAGACAAAGATAGATGAGGCAGGAAAAATCAAACAACGATATAAATTTAAAGTAGTTCTTATCCAAGCACATGAAAAATAAATGTTATAAGCACTCCTGAAACAGAAATCAAATAGAGAAGGTATTGACCTAGGGCTTGCAACATCAAATTGAGTGAACCGTGCCGATGCCAAAAGGGTGATCTAAGGTTAGCAGCAAAGTTGAGGCACAATCTACGATATCTATGATATCACAATCAAAGCCATTAGTTTTCCAAATGAAGTATCTATAGGGAGGCTGGAGGATGGGAACAAACCTACCACATGCCACAGACAACCACTGAATCCTCGTCAAAAAAATAATTGTCGTCAGCATGAGAACTATACTGCCACCCAATGTCACAAACCCAATCATTCCAGGTTGCACCTGAGCATCTGCAGAGCAGTCAAGTAGAAAATATTTGGTTCTCTAGAACACATATATTTTAGAGCCATCCATAGGATCCTTTTAAATTCGAAGAAAACATCAATAGAATCTAGCGAAGTTAAGAGATAAATTAGTACCATCATCAAAACGACTAATCAGAAACTGTGACTTCTTCCTTCATGTTTTATGCATCTTTTGATAGTAAAGTGCATCGAGCAAGCTTGTAACATTTTGTGAATCTTCCAAATATAAAGTATATTCAAACATAAGCAGCAGCAGTGCATACTTACGAACTGGAGGACTTAGCAGGCATCGCCCCCTCCACCATGAACAGGTTGGCCATTTGGATGTTCCACTTGAGCAAATAGTCATGGATGTGTACATCACGCCTGCAAGACCAACCACCAGAAATTAACCGAAGTAGAACAGCAAGAAAAAGTAGCAAAAGCATCCCAAAAATACATCAAGATAGCTCACATCATGTCCGTAGTCCGCTTCCCAGTTGCTCTGCGCCATTCTGCAACCACAACAAACCTGGGAAAACAAAGAGAAATCAGCGCAGGAGCCAAGCGAATCGAGCAGGAAGTGGCGGGATCAGAGACTTAGCGATCTCATTGTTCTGCTTGTTGTTGTCTCCTCCCTTGTCGCCACGGCCACCCTTGTTGTTGCTGTTGCCGAGGAGGTCGAGTTGGACACCTGCCATGCTCCTCACCGCTGTCCCTGAGCACTTCACAAGGAGAGTTCCAAGCCTCACACCTCCTTCCTCCCGCTCTGCACATCACCCTCAGCTACCAACCTCGTCCCCCCAGCTGTGATTATTTCAAGATATCGACATGCTATTTCTCTCACATGGAACAGATGGTACATGTTCAGAATCAGTCAGTCTCACTAATCTTTCAGCTACAAAAGCAGAAAAAACAATGGCATGATCAATACATAAAAAAAACTGGAACAATAATGCTTGTAGTTCTAAAAAATTGTGAAAGTAACAATCGAGGACAAAAGAACAGTTATTTGTAACAACTTCACGCTTGACAGATGCAAAACGACTACATTCTGAAACTATATCTTTAAAACCAAATTACAAACGAATAAAATTATCTAATAGAACATAAACATCATGTATCTTTAGGAACCAATTTTTAGAATCCTGGTCTATTAGCATGCCTAGCTGCCAATTAAGAATATAAGCAAAAGATATGTAGAACTGTTTATAGCCTGTATGCATTTTTTATAGTGATACTGAACCGCCTCTGGTCTATCAGCATGATGCTTATGTTCTGATGCTCTATTTATAGCTTGTACAAAAAGGGGTTCAGTATCACTAATTCACTATCAAAAATGCAAAAATGCAAAACCGGCCAAAGAACATGTAGCTTAGCTGAATGGGAAGATGATTCCTGACCTGCCGATTGAGAATCCTATATATTCGACCAACAAACTATCAGGAAGAGATAAAAGAACAGGGCAACGAGGGATGCTGTTTCTGAAACAATATTTTTACCTAATCCAAGGAAGGACTCTCCGGTGAATTCTGACCAGACTGATTTGCTTCCAATTGCCTCTCTTGTGCTACAGCACTTCTTTGAGCTAAATAGAAAAACTCACCAGCCTGAAAGTTAAAAAGAAATTTAGGAGAAGCGTTACCATATATGGCGAGCATGGGAAAGTTGGGTTCTATTTTGCATGTTCTTATTTACTAGTAAGGATGGCATGATAGTATTGCCAGCCCACACCCCACTCCAACATCCACACACATATATGGTTCAGCTAACAGTTTATCTCTCAAGCCTCCCATGTGATACATGTCGAACATTGTTTCTCAGCATGGCAAAAAAGATACTGCTGCCCATTCAATAACTGGTCTTGAGATCTTACTACTTCAACACACAAATCAAAAGTGATTAGCATACAACATTTATGACACGTTTAACCCCACAAGAAATAATTTGCACATGATACTAAACAGCAAATGTACGCCACACGATAGCCTTAGTTCTCTAAATTCACAATGCCATCTGTGCGCTCCCTACCAGATCCTTCACCTTAACAAGCCAAACAACACGCAGCAGGCAGATCCTCCACCTAAACCAGGCAAATAGCTAAAATCGATTGCAGGAGAATATGGAGGACCCGCGTCTTTGAACTAGATGAGGCCCAGATCACGGAGGTGGGAGACGGCGAGGTGTGCGGACCCGGTGGGGATGACCTGCAGAAGCTACAACGCCTTCGACCACATCAGATCCATCGAGCAGCAGCCCCCTCCGCTGTGCGCCATGGTGCGCAGGCCCAGGACCGGCGAAGGCTCCTCCTCTCCAGCGGGCGGCAGGCGAGTACGTCCCCGGTCGGTTTCACGTCGTGCCGATCATGGAAGGGGCGAGAGGAGGACGAGGCAGGTCGGACGGCACGGTGCAGGGAAGGCGAACATGGGGAGGGGAGCGCCGGGTTTCTAGAGCAGGGGAGGCAGAGGTCAACGGGGAGGGGGTGCAGGGCTCGACGAAGGAAAGGGATTGGTCTCCACCGCGCTTTCTCACTGTGAAAATATCGAAGTGACCGAGGAAGCTACTCAACTCTCTGTATAGTGAATAAAAGGGTACGCCAGTCATCTACCCTGGAGGCTGTGCAAACGTGAACGAGAACGGATGGCCAAGGAGATGCCAGGCAGTCAAAATGTACAACAGTAAAAGATCTATTCAACTCTCTGGATAGTGATAAAAAGAACGTAAAAGGGTCCACCAGTCATCTACCCCTGGAGGCTGTGCAAACGTGAACGAGAACGGATGGCCAAGGAGACGGCAGACAGTCAAAATGTACAACAGTAAAAAGATCTAACGGTCCACGATGGTGAAACAAGCGCAAGTGCCTCCTATGGCCGGGTAGAGCAGCAACCTTTCCTAGTTAGATAAGGCCATGAAAGTTTTGTGGCGCAGCTACAGTTATTCCATCATCTGTTTTAATGACCCAAGCTGCTAACTATGTTCTGTTGAGTTCTGTTCTAATAACTAGCTAGTGTTTGCACAAATTATTTAGTACAATTACAAGGTACCATACAAATAAATGGCACATTTTACAACTAGCAGCACCAGAGGCATATAACTCCTCTCAAATAGGATAACATCTATTTACTCCGATAATTGCACTTTGATTGAATGCTCATCACAATACACATATCATGCCAAAACATAACAGGTCCTAACTCTCAAGTATTGCTATAGAACAACACTAACACTAATTTGACTCATTGAACCCTTCAAACGCCAACACACACACAATCAGGCTCGCCCCCGAACAAAAGAAAGATAAACACTGCTTGCCAACCGCCTTGTCGTAGAACATCTAATACTGTTCTAAACTCATCTCCCTAACTACAAAACTCAAAAGCCCAAAGCAACTGAGGACGCATAGAAACCAAGGCTGGTCCTAAAGAGTACCGAACTAAAGAGAAGTTTCTTTCGACAATGCCATCCATCTTGAGGTCGTGGCTGACGCATTCAACGGTGTTGACAAAGTCCCCTTCCTTGATAGCATTGGTTCCCTCATCAGACAGCTGCTTATGTGCCTGATTTACTGGTCCGAAAGGTGTTGACAAAGTCCCCTTCCTTGATAGCATTGGTTACCAACTTCTTGGTTTCTACTTTCTAGGCATATTAACGAAAAACACGTCCCATTATAATATTTTGTACCAGTACATACATGTTGACTAGCAATACCATTAATTTGCCTAACTGTAGTTCAGTACACTCGCCTCTGGGTTTAGATAGCTAATAATTTGTAAATCTGAGGCATCACAAACTTCAAGCAAGATTTCGTTTCCCTAGCATATACTGCTGTTTCTCTCCATCCTTAGGTCCATGCCACTCGCAACAGAAAATGGGCAACAGTCATGGTTAAAAAGTGCATCCGGAGCTTTGTGTGACGATAATGTGATCTTTAAGGTTTTTATAGACTACATATGCAACGTGTGTGGAAGTTTACTACTGAATGCTTGCATGCTGTCCAAAATCGACAAATGATACATGTTTAATCTGCTATGTGGTGAACAACTTGGTTATATTTACGCTACTGCAGCAAACAGAGAGATACCTTCATCAAAGGAAACTCCCTCGCATTCTTCTTAAGTTGGAAAATGCCAAGGCGTTCGATTTGGTTTCTTGGTCGTTTCTTTTGGAGGTAATGCAACACCAGGGTTTTTGGCCTATCTGGTGTCACCTGATCAGTGCCTTACTCTATACTTCATTTACTAGAGTTTTGCTCAATGGGATGCCCAGAGAAGAAATTCAGCACCAAACGGGCCTTCGACAGGGTGACCCTCTCTCCCCTACGTTGTCTGTTATTGTGTCCTAAATGCTATCATTCGAAGAGCAAGTGATGCTGGTCTCCTGCAACCACTTGCCCTCACCCACTCTGGCATCGAGTTTCTCTCTATGCAGATGATGTGATCTTGTTCTTGAGACCGGTTGCCTCAGACATTGATCTTATTTTGGAGATTCTCCGTGTTTTTGGTGTTGCTTCAGGTCTGAAAACTAACATTCAGATGAGTAGTGTCACTCCCATCAAATCCTCCGAGGAAAACATTAATTTGGTGCAGCAGCTCATGCCTTGTGAAATCAAGGAGTTCCCCTTCAAATATCTCGGTGTTCCCCTCTCCTGAAGGAAATTACTCAAGGCACAAGTGGAGCCCTTCATTGACCGTATTGCCGATCTTATGCCGGGATGGAAGGCTGACCTCATGAATCGGGGATTTTAGGTTGGTCCAAGTGGAATATGCCATGACGTCCACGTGGTCTGTCTTACTATTTCCCTTGACCTACCCCCTTGCACCATCAAAGAGATTTACAAAATTAGGCGGGGCTTCCTTGGAGAGGTAGAAAAGATGCAAATCGTGGACACAAGACGGCGGCCTTGCCTTAGTCATGTGTCTAAGGCGTCCACTTTAGCTCTTAGGGCGTCCAAGTCATCAGCCTAGGCGCCATTCTGCCCGCCTTAGATAAATCAAGATGCCTCAGGCAGGGGCTGGGGCTTCAGGCGGGAAACAGAGTCCAGGGCGGGAACTGTTGGCAGGGGAGACAGATCGAACCCCTCTCTCGTTTCAGTCCACGCGAGGGATCTCCTCTCTGGACCTTTGGCGGCAGCTGGAGCTGCAGATTAGATCCACCCCACCCTCCTCTCCTGCAGTTTCTCCCCCTCCTCTCAGGCAGATCCTCCCCCTCCTCTCCAGCAGATCCTCCTCCCCCTCCTCTCCTGCAGGTTCTCCCCCTCCTCTCCAGCAGATAATCCTCCTCTCTAAGGTGTCGCCTCGCCTTATGCCTTAGCACTTAGGCAGTGAGGCGTCCCACACAAGACTGTTACTTCGCACATACAGAAGCACATGAACATTGTTCTATGTGGGTAATATGACTGTCTAGGGGATATTGCAATGCCACTTTAAATTGTGGGCTCAGTTAATTCAACAACTTCTTTGAGAAATCACCCCATACCAGTGAAAAATCATACAGAACCTAATGAACAATGCAAAGCTCAGTGGAATTCACACATTTCACCACACAATGGTGCAGTCCTGGCACCGACAATTATCTCAAGAAACGAAAAATTATATACAGTACATTATTCGGACTCACCTTCTCCGAAGGTGAAGCACCATCAACGTTGCTATCAGAGGTCATCAGGTTCCCGGCATCATCTTTGCTGGATGTACCCTTCGCCGATTCTTCATTTGGTGCCCTCTTAGGAACATCACTAGGAGAATCTTTGGGTAGCAAGGAACATCCATGTTTGTTGAGTGTGCTAGCACCCTCGAGAGCACCTTCTCCATAACAAGGAGCCCTAGGTGAAAACAAAGGTGTAAATTTTCAGTCTATAATTTTAAGGTTAGAAATAACATAAGGCCATGAAAGTTTTGTGGCACAGCTACAATTGTTCCATCGTCCGTTTTAATGACCCAAGGTGCTATGTTCCGTTCTAACAACGGGCTAGTGTTTGCACAAATTATTTAGTACAATTACAAGGTACAATGCAAATAAACGGCACATTTTATAACTGGCAACAGCAGAGGCATATAACTCTTCTCAAATAGGATAACATCTATTTAATCCAATAATTGCACTTTGACTGAATGTTCATCAGAATACACATATCATGCCAAAAGATGACAGGTCCTAACTCTGAACTCTGAAGTATTCCTATCGAATAACAATAACACTAATTCGACCCACTGAACCCCTCAAACGCCAACACACACACACAATCAGGCTTGCCCCCGAACAAAAGAAAGATAAACACTGCTTGGCAACCACCTCGCCGTAGAACATCTAATACTGCTCTACACTCATCTCCTAAACTACAAAACTCAAAAGCCCAAAGCAACTAAGGACAAATAGAAACCAAGGCTGATCCTAAAGAGCAACGAACTAAAGAGAAGTTTCTTTCGACAATGCCATCCATACAAATGTTTGTGTGTGGCTCCGAATAGGTGAGGCGTGCAAGAGTAGAGCCCTAACCTGATCTTGAGGTTGTGGCTGACGCATTCAAAGGTGTTGACAAAATCCCCATCCTTGACAGCATCTGTGCTTATAGTACTTGTCTGATTGGCCGAGCAGAGTCAGGTCGCGGCTTGCCAGGTCATGCTCCACGACCGACGCACTGTCCCCGTGGACATGGAGAAGAGCAGAGACCTGCCAACGAGAACGCTGGAATGTTGTGTGAATTCCATGGAGAACTCGCCTTCGCAGCGCATCATGGTCAGCTCGCCCCAGCCGCCAGCCTGAGCATCTGCAGAGCAGTCAAGTAGAAAATATTTGGTTCTCTAGAATATATACTTTAGAGCCATCCATAGGATCCTTTTAAATTCGAAGAAAACATCAATAGAATCTAGCGAAGTTAAGAGATAAATTAGTACAATCATCAAAACGACTAATCACAAAATGCGACTTCTTCCTTCACGTTTTATGCATCTTTCAATAGTAAAGTGCATCGAGCAAGCTTGTAACATTTTGTGAATCTTCCAAATATAAAGTATATTCAAACATAAGCAGCAGCAGTGGATACTTACGAATTGGAGGACTTAGCAGGCATGGCCCCCTCCACCATGAACAGGTCAGCCGTTTGGATGTTCCACTTGAGCAAATAGTCATGGATGTCTACATCACGCCTGCAAGACCCACCACCAGAAATTAACCGAAGTAGAACAGCAAGAAAAAGTAGCAAAAGCATCCCAAAAACACATCAAGATAGCTCACATCATGTCCGTAGTCCGCTTCCCAACTGCTCTGCGCCATTCTGCAACCACAACAAACCTGGGAAAACAAAGAGAAATCAGCGCAGGAGCCAAGCGAATCGAGCAGGAAGTGACAGGATCAGAGACTTAGCGATCTCATTGCTCTGCTGGTTGTCGTCTCCTCCCTTGTCGCCATGGTCACCCTTGTTGCTGTTGCCGAGGAGGTCAGGTTGGACACCTTCCATGCTCCTCACCGCTGTCCCTGAGCACTTCACAAGGAGAGTTCCAAGCCTCACAACTCCTTCCTCCCGCTCTGCACATCACCCTCCTTCCTCCCGCTCTGCACATCACCCTCAGCTACCAACCTCGTCCCCCCAGCTGTGATAATTTCAAGATGATATCGTCATGCTATTTCTCTCACATGGAACAGATGGTACATGTTCAGAATTCAGTCAGTCTCACTAATCTTTCAGCTACAAAGGCAGAAAAAATAATTGCATGATCAATACATAAAAAAAAACTGGAACAATAATGCCTGTAGTGCTAAAAAACTGTGAAAGTAACAATCGAGGACAAAAGAACAGTTATTTGTAACAACGGCAAGCTTGACAGATGCAAAACGACTACATTCTGAAACTATATCTTTAAAACCAAATTACAAAGGAATAAAATTATCTAATAGAACATAAACATCATGTATCTTTAGGAACCAATTTTTAGAATCCTGGTCTATTAGCATGCCTAGCTGCCAATAAAGAATATAAGCAAAAGACATATAGACCTGTTATATAGCCTGTTCGCATTTTTTATAGTGATACTGAACCCCTTCTGGTCTATCAGCATGATGTTTATGTTCTGATGCTCCATTTATAGCTTGTACAAAAAGGGGTTCAGTGTCACTATCAAAAATGCAAAAATGCGAAACCGACCAAAGACCATGTAGCATAGCTGAATGGGGAGATGATTCCTGACCTGCCGATTGAGAATCCTATACATTCGACCAACAAACTATCAGGAAGAGATAAAAGAACAGGGCAAGAAGGGATGCTGTTTCTGAAACAATATTTTTACCTGCTCCAAGGAAGGACTCTCCGGTGAATTCTGACCAAACTGATTTGCTTCCCTCTCTTGTGCTACAGCGCTTCTTTGAGCTGAATAGAAAAACTCACCAGCCTGAAAGTTAAAAAGAAATTTAGGAGAAGCATTACCATATATGGCGAGCATGGGAAAGTTGGGTTCAATTTTGCATGTTCTTATTTACTCCCTCCGTTCCTAAGTATAAGTCTTTTTAGAGATTCCAATACGGACTACATACGGAGCAAAATGAGTGAATCTACACTCTAAATATGTCTATACACATAAGTATGTAGTTCGTATTGAAATCTCTATAAAGACTTATATTTAGAAACGGAGGGAGTAGTAAGGATGGCATGATAGTATTGCCAGCCCCCATCCACCCCAACATCCACAAACATATATGGTTCAGCTAACAGTTTATCTCTCAAGCCTCCCATGTGATACATGTCGAACATTGTCTCTCAGCATGGCAAAAAAGATACTACTGCCATTCAATAACTGGTCTTGAGATCTTACTACTTCAACACACAAATCAAAAGTGATTAGCATAAAACATTTATGACACGTTTAACCCCACAAGATATGATTTGCACATGATACTAAACAGCTAATGTACGCCACACGATAGCCTTAGTTCTCCAAATTCGCAATGCCATCTGTGCGCCCCCTACCAGATCCTTCACGTTAACCAGCCAAACAGCACGCAGCAGGCAGATCCTCCACCTAAACCAGGCAAATAGCTAAAATCGATTGGCGGAGAATATGGAGGACTCGGGTCTTTGAACTGGATGAGGCCCAGATCACCGAGGTGGGAGACGGCGAGGTGTGCGGACCCGGTGGGGATGACCTGCAGAAGCTGCAACGCCTAAGACCACATCAGATCCATTGAGGAGCAGCCCCCTCCGCTGTGCGCCATGGTGCGCAGGCCAGGGACCAGCGAAGGCTCCTCCTCTCCAGCGGGCGGCAGGCGAGTACGTCCCCGGTCAGTTTCGCGTCGTGCCGATCATGGAAGGGGCGAGAGGAGGACAAGGCAGGCCGGACGGCGCGGTGCAGGGAAGGCGAACGTGGGGAGGGGAGCGCCGGGTTTCTAGAGCAGGGGAAGCAGAGGACAACGGGGAGGGGGCACGGGGCTCGACGAAGGAAAGGGATTGGTCGCCACCGCGCTTTCTCGCTGTGAAAATATCGAAGTGACCAGGACGTAAAAGGATCCACCAGTCATCTACCCCTGGAGGCTGTGCAAACGTGAATGAGAACGGATGGCCAAGGAGACGCCAGACAGTCAAAATGTACAACAGTCAAAAGATCTAACGGCCCACGATGGTGAAACGAGCGCAAGTGCCTCCTATGGCCGGGTAGAGCAGCAACCTTTCCAAGTTAGATAAGGCCATGAAAGTTTTGTGGCGCAGCTACAGTTATTCCATCATCCGTTTTAATGACCCAAGCTGCTAACTATGTTATGTTGAGTTCTGTTCTAATAACTAGCTAGTGTTTGCACAAATGATTTAGTACAATTGAAAGACAGCACCGCTTGGCAACCACCTCGTCGTAGAACATCTAATACTGCTCTACACTCATCTCCTAAACTGCAAAACTCTAAAGCCCAAAGCAACTAAGGACAAATAGAAACCAAGGCTGATCCTAAAGAGTAACGATCTAGAAAAGTTTCTTTCCACAATGTCATCCATACAAATGTTTGTGTGTGGCACCGAATAGGTGAGGCGTGCAAGGGTAGAGCCCTAACCTGATCTTGAGGTTGTGGCTGACGCATTGAAAGGCGTTGACAAAATCCCCATCCTTGATAGCATCCGTGCTTGTAGTACTTGTCTGGTGGGCCGAACAGAGTCAGGTCGCGGCTTGCCAGGTCATGCTCCACGATCGACGCACTGTCCCCGTCCCGTGGACATGGAGTAGAGCAGAGACCTGCCAACGAGAACGCTGGGATGTTCTGTGAATTCCATGGAGAACTCGCCTTGGCAGCGCATCGAGGTCAGCTCGCTCCGGCCGCCAGTCTCCGACGAGCATACGCGTCGTTGTCGGTGCCTTCCTCGACGGCGCAGAGGGAGACCACGCGGAAAGGACCCGCGAGGCAGTCGAGGACGAGGTGGTCGCACCCGTCCTTGGAGGGGAAGAGGTGCGCGGCCGCGGCGGCAGCCGAGGGCCCGCCAGGAGCCGCGGTCCAGGGCGACGAGGGAGAAGGACGAGGCAGCGGTGGGGATGAAGCAGGGGCTGCGCTCGTCGGCCCGGTTGTGGAGGAACCCGAGCGCGGGGGGTGCCGGGTGGAGCTCGTGGAGGCGGCGTCGGAATCCCCGGTGCGAGACGCTTGTGGCTCCAGGTCTTGCGGGCCATGGAGGCGCGGAGGAGGCGTACTGGGCCATCGGGCGGGAGGCGGGAGGCGGAGGGGGACCTCGTCCGGCGGCGAGGCGTGGCGGCGCGGCGGCGGCGCTGACATTGGTGGTGGCTAGGTTTGGGTGCGTGTGCGGGAGAGGGTGGGGGAGAGGGGAGGGGGATGGTTCGGCTCAACCAGTTCGAGGAGATCTTTTTACCGTGGTATGCAGCCAGGCTTTGCTGCACAAAAGCGTCGGTCAGTGAGAAGAGAAAAATGACGGGGTTCCATCCATCGTCGATACTGTGGACTGAATTTCTTACGCCATTACATTTTTCTGAAAGTTTTTTTCCTGGTGAAAACATACTACATTACATTTTTCTGAAAGTTTTTTTCCTGGTGAAAACATACTATGGGTGTTCTTTTCATACCCGTACAAAAGGATTCCCCTGCTGATCAAGATACCCGTAAAAAAAATCCACGTGCGCATACATCGTCTCATCGCCAAAATTTAATGTATTAATTACTGTTTCTCCATCTAAGTTTGCTAGAAATGTGGAAATGTTCTTTCTCCATCATCTTGGATACGCGCTGACGAAATTTATGTTTTGAGTAGCCTCTCGATTAAACGAAAAAAAAGAATCACACTTTCTTCGTCCACGAATACAATGTCACCTCACAATGCCACCGCAAAAAAAAAACATCTTGTAATCGACAGCTAACTTTGGCCATTAAGTTTTTGGTTTTGTTTTTCTTTTGAATGACAACTTTAGTAGTAAAAGACGTCAGGGTCCGAGTGATTCATGCCACTCGTCTAGCACTTATCGTTTGGGGAAAAATAATATGCACTCCCTCCGTCCGAAAATACTTGTCATCAAAATGGATAAAAAGAGATGTATCTAGAACTAAAATACGTCTAGATACACCCCATTTTATCCATTTTGATGACAAGTATTTCCGGACGGAGGGAGTATATCACTAGAATACATTATTAGATTCATAGTTACCAACCATCTGGCTTGGTAAGCTACCAACAAAACAATTGAGAGATTTGTAGCGGAGAAAAGTTTTGAATGGTATATTTTTCTAGACAAGTGACATGTATTTTGTTGGTCAAGTCGATGGTTAAATGTGAACCCAAATTATGAGGTGGCCTTGTACACATGGACAGAGGGAGTATGATTTTCTTTTATAAATGGCGGTTTGGGAGGAACAGGTCCTCTAAAACCGAAGGGGCATGCTGACTAAATGGTGATCCGAAGGCGCTAAATCTATTATCAAAATCTGGATTCGAACCGATGTGGACTACTCTCCAAATGAAGACTAGAATATATATGAAGATATACGGAGCAACTCTAAAAGAGATGTTTGCAAATGACAAGCGTGACACTGTCAGCGACGTCCCCTGTCCTGTTAAGTGGGCCGGACTATGACTTGCTCTTGGGCCTTGGGCTTAACCAAAAGCTACCAAGGAGTCACTACATATATACGGCAGATGACAACAAGAGACTTGGCTTGGATCAGGACGGCGGCTTCGGCCGAGGCTTGGCTTCATTTTCTTCCTCCCCTTTCTGTAATCTCTCTCTCTTCCTTCTACAGCTCGAGCTTGTAACCGAATTCATGGCAATTGACTGAATTAGTAGAGAGAACCTCACAATTGGCATCAGAGCCGTTCGATTCTGCACCAAAAATTCCACCCAATTTTTTTTCCCATCAAATCCATGGACCCACGACGGCGCGCGGAGCTCCTGGCGAGCCTCTCGCCGGAGGGTTTGGCGACGTATGAGGTACTCAGAGCCCAGCTAGCCCATGATGTGGACCGGTGCTTCGCTGAGTCCAAGGCGAGGCTAGAGAAGGGCGTGGAGGCGGTGTTCGTCGACCTCCGTCAAAAATGCAGTCGAGTTCCCGGCCGCGACGACGCTGACGGCGCCAAGGAAATCGTGGATGCCACTGCGACCGAGCCTGCTCTGTCTACGCCGGCTGGGAGCCATGTCTTCCCCGACCCCAATCACGACCCTGACCTGGCGTCTTCGACTTCGTCAACGACGAGCACGGCCAGGCCTCTGCGCGTCTCGAGCAGCGGCATCACCACTGACGGGTCCCATGAGTCGGAGGTTGCTGCCTCCTCCTCCAACCCCGCTCCAGCGGCAGCGGCCACGAGCATCTCCTTGTCGAGCCCGAGTGCCGTCGCCCCCGCATCAGGCGGCGTTCCCTCCCTCGTCGCGTCGGCAACCACTGGATCGACGAGCCCAAGAGGATACATCAGTGCAGCATCAGACACTGGCCTTCCGGTGATTCCACCCAAGCTCACCGCGTCCACAGGGCGATCTGCGGCCTTCTCCACCTCCATGGCAGCAGTGTCCGCCTTGCTCGGCCCTGCTCTCGCCATGCCCACCAAGTGCTCGACCAAGTGTCCAGGAGAAAACAACGGTTCAACAAGGGCCACATCCACTCCTACAGCAACACCATTAGCATCTTCAACCAGTGTTGTTCCTACTACGTGTGAGGTTCACACAGATGTCAGCGGCATGGCGACGGTTTCCGCAGCGAGCAAGGTTGTCGTCCCCAGTACACCGACGCCCGCCACATGCTCGACGTGGGGTGTTGACCACGACATCGACGGAGAAGACCCTGTGGCCATGTCCTTGCCTCCAGAAGGTGCACCTACATTCATCATCTGGCCTCCAGAGAACTCGCCAAGACCACCCCTCAAGCAATCGGATGACCTCGAGCTTGTCACAATGCCGCCCCACGCTTGTTCGACAGAAGGTTTCAACGAGAAAACCAGTGTGGCGACTCCAGTTTCTGCACTGGGCATGTATGCGACGACCATTGTGCCTCATACCTATTTGCATTACAGCTTTATGCAGCCATCTGGTGATGTTTCATGGTGTGCTAATGTCATGTCCCGATTGCTCCCCATCAACTGTAGCTTCGACACCACCAGAGAGCAGGACAAGTCACCACTAGTACCTTGTTTCGTTCAGACCATTGCTCCACCAGTTGCACCTCTCATTCAGATATTGTATGGTGGCATGAACTTAGGTATGTACCCGTATCAAGTTCTTGGGTTACTATCACCTTGGGATCTAGGGGATAGCAAGATCAAGTTGTGGAATACCAGGATGATATCTCAGTGCGTTACACGTTATGAGTTCTTGGCATTACCGTGGGATCCTGGACAATGAGCAATTGATTCAACTGCAACTATGCATGCTCGAGTTGCTGTATTCAGTATTCGGTGCTTGCTTCTTGCATATGGTGTTGCAAGTACAGTACCATTTGCCTTTTCTCAGTTTGGTGTTGGAGCTATGGCATTCTCCTGGCAATTGGAGCAATTCCTCAGTGACAACCACTTTTTAACCGGTGGCAATGGGCGTGTTATCCTCGTGAAGAGCCTTCTGTTCCCAAGCCAAAGTGGTTCAGTTTGTTGTTTCTAGGAAACATCCGATCAAGTGCTCGTCTGTGTCCCTATTATCAGTTTGCGTCAGGAGAAGCTAGGAAATCCTAGAGGTTTGTACTCATGTGGCTCGATGGACTTTTTTAACAGCAAATGCATAATAGGATTACATTCAGAGGCGTATTTGTTCACACTCCAGGATATGTACAGATCGTGTAATCTTGGGAGGTCACATGAAGGTAATTGTTGTTCTGCTATCAGACTGGCATTGCATACAACTAGCTACTCCGCTGAAATGCATCCTCAAGTTTTTGCTGGGAAGAGGAGTTTGTGTTGTGAGATGTTTGCAATTGGAATGCTCGGGCCATATCAACAGATAAATGGTACTGTTAGACTGCTATCATCTGAAGAGGACATTTCTAGTCTCAACATTTTGTTGCTGTGTGACTTCCTTTCTTGTTCAAGCTTGATTGGTGATCAATTTCACAGTGTTCTGGTTGTGTTGGTTCTCAGACTTGGAAACATTGTTCAATTGATGTTCTGTTTCATTGCTGCTATATGTGTTCTAGAGAATATAGCTCCGAACTACAGTGTTGCGGATGTTAATGGCCAAGAAAAGGGAACCTGTTCGCTGCATGCAACAGTACATTGCTTATTATGATGGCAACAGAATTGATGAAATGGAAAGATTGTTTGCTGCTAATTAATGGTCTATCCTTAGTGGCTGGGATACCGTTTGCACTGGAGTATGGTGAATTTCAAGCAGCCTTGCTAGCTAATTGTGTTGTTATCAGATCGCTCGGTGTTGCCACAGTCAATGCGTTCATACATGTTCCTGCAGCTGATTATGATGCCTTGTTCAATTCTGATGAGAAGTTGTATCAGTGCATCATCCACATGCTACGACTACAATGGGACCCAGGTGATTGCTTTGTTTCAGTTTGGCGACATGAAAATCTTGCAAGCACACATGATGTCTACCCGGGGCTTGGTATTACCAATCTTCAAGTGACATGGGATCCGGGAGGTTCGACACAAATATCAATTTGTGGACCAGGCTGAGGACTGGGTTCTGGATGTTTTGCGAATTCTAGGGGATCCCGGTGGCACTATACAACATCGACTTGGGGGCAAGTCGAATCTTATGGGGGAGGGATTGTCAGCGACGTCCCCTGTCCTGTTAAGTGGGCCGGACTATGACTTGCTCTTGGGCCTTGGGCTTAACCAAAAGCTACCAAGGAGTCACTACATATATATGGCAGATGACAACGAGAGACTTGGCTTGGATCAGGACGGCGGCTTCGGCCGAGGCTTGGCTTCATCTTCTTCCTCCCCTTTCTGTAATCTCTCTCTCTTCCTTCTATAGCTCGAGCTTGTAACCGAATTCATGGCAATTGACTGAATTAGTAGAGAGAACCTCACAGACACCCCTACGTATTTTTCAAAAAAGAAAGATTGTACCTCCTACACTTTGCATCCGCGGATGCGCACCATAAAATACGGCTGATGCTAGTCAGCGAGACCAAAATCATCATCAAAGAGTACACTAGATGGACAATAACTACAAGAAAATGACAACATATGAAAATTGCATGGACTTAAGTCGCCTTCTTCTACATTAACAACTTTAACAAGGGAGAATAGAATGTTCCTCTTTATAAGCATGTTGGTGTTTGCTTTGTTGAGGTGACGTCACTTTTATGCACCATGCGATACAGATGAAGAGAGCTCGTTGGAATTATTGGGCCTGGCCCATTTAATATCTCAGAATATTGTAAATGATTCATAGTTAATCCTAGAGGCTCACGTGGCTCATTCATGCATGCATGACAAGGTGGTGTGGTGCACGACCAGGTTTGTGGGGAACACCCTTGCGTGACTGCTGGACCCTTATTCATCGTGGCTGCGAACGGCGACATCCCAGACGTCGACCACGTCCTAAGTGACTCGACGAATGACACATCTGCATGCTCTCCCGTTGCTCCGTATGTCATCTTATCCTCTCTGTTAGAGTTGGCGTTTGGTTCACTGATAGTAGCAAATCGATATAAATATGGTGCTTGTTTCTTATAATCTCGATCGCATCACTAGCTTCAACAACCCGTCGCTTGCCTTTGGCCGATCAGGCTACCCAGGTTGATCCACACGACGGGTTTGTGTGTAAAATGTCCGTGTTGTCACTTTTCTCCAGGCAACACTCACCACGACAAAGCACACGAGTTTTGACCGCATGTGTCGCAACTCCGAGTCCAAAAGGCGAGCCACAAAGGAGAAATATGCTAGCCAGGTGTTGTGAGCGGTTGCCAAGCGAGACCATCCGTCGCACATCAAAGAGATCACGACAAACCACGGACATATTGAAGAGCTGACTAGTACAATCTTGTGACCCCGACCTTACCCATCCTCATAGTTGTTGGCTTGTTGCCACACGGGCTGTCGACGAAAACCGCCTCACACTGCAAATTCCACAAGCCGAATCCATCTCCGAGGCGATCGCCCTAAGAGGCCAAGCAGTAGTGCCAATCATCGTCCGATCGACCAAGCTGCCAAGATTCTCTCTCTGACGATTATGCTTCTATTCTTTCGTATAATTTCTGCAAAAGATTAGTCAGGGTATCTCCAATGCGGACCTCAAAACGCCTTCATACGATTTGAATGTAGTTTTGGACATAGTTTGCCATCAGACACGGTACCCATCGGTCTGCGAACCAATTTGGATGACCGAAATCACATAAACTCAGACGCAAATCGGGAGACTTTGTGGGAGTCTGGACCGCTTGCACTTACATGCTCGCCATCCCGGACCTATCCAAAAATCTTTACCGCACCTGCGCCCATCCCTGCGCGAAGCGGCTGCGGCACATTCAGGTCGGTCCAGAGCACTAGCACCGCATTCATGCCGGTCCAGAGCAGGCGCGACCTCTCACTGGAGCTGGCATTGAAGTAGCGCGTCGGTCGAGAGCGCCGCCTACGCCGCGTCTCGATTTCCACGATGTTCAATGCCGAAGCGACGTGACTGGAAGGGACGGGACAACTATCTACTGCATTCAAACCGGCTTCCCGTCCGCTCGCTTGCCGACATTAAATAGGCGCGGCGGTCAAGAAACCCACTCTAGCATCCGCACTGACACAATCCGCCGCTTGACCTGACCGGCACTCGCTATTTAAATGCGGCCTCACCCGTCACCATCTGCAGTCCGCTTCCAATCCTCCTCCGTGCACCACCTCTCCGTCGTGCACCATCTTTCTGTCGTGCACCTCCTCCACCATTACCGCGAACTCTAGAGCGATATGGAACAGCCTGTAGACGGAGCAGTAGCACGAGGTGGCCAGCCTTGTGGGCGGATGATAGAGTCGTCGTGCGCGGTCGATATAGGCAGGCTTGCCGGTGTCACGCCCAATATGCGATCCTACCCGAGAGGAACTCGAAGGTCCCACCAAGGATAGAGCCGCATATTGAAGACGCTTTTGCAAGGTGGATATCATTACATCGTACCATAAACAACTCAAATGGGGCACGGCTCCGGTCAGACCGGACTCGAGCTCGAGCTCGGCACGGCCATGGCGTCGGTAGGGGCGTGAGAGAGGTGGAATGGAGGGAGGAGGAGGACTAGGGCACCAGGGCATGTTATATAGGGGCCTAGGGGGGCTCTCCGGCCGTCAAATCACTCGGGAGGTCGACGTGGCCTGCGTGGATGTCCTGCCGTACAGGAGGTAGAAGAAGAACAGAAGGGATCGGTTCTGGTGGGCTAGCTGGGCTGAAAGAGGTAAGTGAGGTGGGCTGGTTGGAGGGAAAAGGCCCAGGTGGCTTCGGATAAGGTGAGTCCTTTCCTTTTCTTTTAATTCTGCCCATAAATAGACATGCGTCAAAAGGGAAAAGGCCAGGGATATTTGGGATGAATTTGAAAGAAGTGAGAATATGTATAGACTACTGGAATTATGCAGGATTTGAATAAACTGGTTTGGGAATTTTTAAGGACAGAGAAATAATTCAAGTTTGAATTAAATTCAAACTTGAGACATTTTTGAACCCAACCAAAACAACTCCAAAATAGATGAAATTTGAAAGAGAGGTAGAAATCATGGTCTAAGATTTATAGGAAAAATGTGGACATTTATCTAGGCCAGAAAAATGCCACTTGGGAATATAGCCAAAATGAAAGAAGAAGGAGGTGATGGTGCATGGCTAGGTTTGAGAGAGATAGCAAAGGGGTTTAAGAACAACACCATACGTAGAGCAAGTAAAACAACAAGATGAATCTCACAATGCACATGAGATGATTTTGGCAACAACATAGGATGGCACAAATGCAATATAATGGCAAGAGACACAATGCAAACACATGGCATAACAAGCGAAATGAGCATGGTGCAAGAAGCAAAGATATGACAAGGCACTCAACATGATCATGGCATAAACATATGAAACACACGACGTCAACGAAACTAAATGGAAGGCATCTAGAGCATCGATCTCGGGGCGTCACAACACTCCCCCACTAGCAGAAGATCTCGTCCCAAGATCTTAGGAACGAAACGAAAGAGAAAGAGGATGATTGGGATAATATGAAAAGGAATTGAAGAAAATCCCGAATAAGACAATTGACTGATGAGAATTCATTCTGACGTCAAACTCGGAAAGAATTTGCGAATACTCCGGAAAAATTAGAAGAGTCGGGTAGGATCTTGGGGAAAAGACCTGTGGGTTAGGCCCCACTGGAAATAAAACACCGTTGAAACGATTATTTGAAAGGGAGATGAAGCACTGGAACGATTCAAAGATTTGAATGATTTGACAACCTCGAATTAATTTGAATGCAAACACGAATCTTCTAAGATGTCTTCAGCACTCCAGAACGATTAAATGGCGAGAGGCAAACGAGCAAGGGGAAACACTTGAGCCAAGGAAAGGAATATGATCAATCCGGAAAACTTGAATTGAATCCACCGGAAAAGAAAACAAGACGAATAATGATGAACTAGACGAGAATTCACTGGTTAAGACAATTGAGGAAAGAATGAAGAGGCTTTGCACGAATAGAATGGATACTTGATTCGAGACTTCAACCTCCATGAAGAAAAAGGGCGGGTGGGTGGGAAAAGAAAAATAACTGGGGATGGGGAAACGACGCCGTTGAGAAAGATGAGAGTTGATCTTGCCAAAGATGAGGAGGATGGAATAACTTGACGAGGAATGCACCGGTTGAAAAAGACTGACATCGCAACGATCAAAAATTACCCCGTGATCCAAAAAAAATTTGAAGGGGAAGAGGACTAGTATCAAAACACCTACGTCACAATTCCTTACCAGAGCGACGAAGGGGATAAGGAGTAAAAAGAATTCCTACTCTCCGGTATAGCTAGACTCCGAAAATAGTTTTCTTCTAGACTCGACAACGGCCAAACAACGATAAATCAAGGGGGCTCCTATGGTCGGTCAAGGCTCTAATACCAACTTGTCACGCCCAATATGCGATCCTATCCGAGAGGAACTCGAAGGTCCCACCAAGGATAGAGCCGCATATTAAAGACGCTTTTGCAAGGTGGATATCATTACATCGTATCATATACAACTCAAATGGGGCACGGCTCTGGTCAGACCGGACTCGAGCTCGAGCTCGGCACGGCCATGGCGTCGGCAGGGCGCGCGGGTTGCTTACCTGGTGGCGGCATGGGCGTGAGAGAGGTGGAATGGAGGGAGGAGGAGGACTAGGGCACCGAGGCATGTTATATAAGGGCCTAGGGGGGGCTCTCCGGCCATCAAATCACTCGGGAGGTCGACGTGGCGCGCGTGGATGTTCTGCCGTACAGGAGGTAGAAGAAGAACAGAAGGGATTGGTTCTGGTGGGCTAGCTGGGCTGAAAGAGGTAAGTGAGGTGGGCTGGTTGGAGGGAAAAGGCCCAGGTGGCTTCGGATAAGGTGAGTCCTTTCCTTTTCTTTTAATTCTGCCCATAAATAGACATCCGTCAAAAGGGAAAAGGCCAGGGATATTTGGGATGAATTTGAAAGAAGTGAGAATATGTATAGACTACTGGAATTATGCAGGATTTGAATAAACTGGTTTGGGAATTTTTAAGGACAGAAAAATAATTCAAGTTTGAATTAAATTCAAACTTGAACCATTTTTGAACCCAACCAAAACAACTCCAAAATAGATGAAATTTGACAAAGAGGTAGAAATCATGGTCTAAGATTTATAGGAAAAATGTGGACATTTATCTAGGCCAGAAAAATGCCACTTGGGAATATAGCCAAAATGAAAGAAGGAGGAGGTGATGGTGCATGGCTAGGTTTGAATGAGATAGCAAAGGGGTTTAAGAACAGCACCATACATAGAGCAAGTAAAACAACAAGATGAATCTCACAATGCACATGAGATGATTTTGGCAACAACATAGGACGGCACAAATGCAATATAATGGCAAGAGGCACAATGCAAACACATGGCATAACAAGTGAAATGAACATGGTGCAAGAAGCAAAGATATGACAAGACACTCAACATGATCATGGCATAAACATATGAAACACACGACGTCAACGAAACTAAATGGAAGGCATATAGAGCATCGTTCTCGGGGCGTCACAGCCGGCGAGCTCGCCGAGGTGAGCGACGATGACCCAACGATGGAGGAATACTTTGACAAAGAGGCGACCCCCTGCACGCACAACACTTTGACACCGTCACGGCAGAGAAGCAGCCCGATGACGTCTTCATGGGGACGCCCCTGCACGGGCGGCTGACAGGGTCACCATGGAGCATGTGCAGGCGCACTTTGGCGCTGTCATGGCGAAGAAGCAGCTGGCGCCGCTTGTAACACCCCTGTGTAATAGCCACTGTGATCAACTGCTAAAAATGCCAAGTCATATCATTTGCAGTGCCTAGTCATAGTGGTTAACCAAAACAATTCCAATTCTATTCTGAAAATCAACTCAAATTCAAAAGTGAAATATGAAGTTGCTCAAACACTGTTAGAAAAATGTTCATTAAACAACAAATAATCCAGAAGCATTTATAAAAATATAAACAATGATAATGGAATTAGTTAGATGACTCCAACAACATGAAACAGCACCAAAACAGAATTATTTAATCCATTTAAAATCATATCAAATTCAAATAAAATCCTACTTTGTCCAAACAAGTTTTTGCTGAAAGGTAATAGAGCACCGTAATATTTGGGCCAAGTCCCATATTTTACAAAAGTGCATAAGTGGCCTAACTAATACTAAACAGAAAAGAAATAAAGCAAAATCTAAACAGAAACAAGAAAATAAAACGAGGCACTGTGCACAGGGCCTAAGTGCACAGTGCCCCGAAACCGGCCCAACAGGCCACCCCTCTCTCCTCCCGCTCTCTCTCCGTCGCCGTGTCGGCACGCGCCTGGACGCGCCGGCGAGCGCCACCCGAACGGCGACAGCGCGACGCCCGCGGCTCGGCGAGGCGATAAGGCCGAGCCGGAGCCTCCCCCCAGGCCTCCCCATCCATTCCCTCTCCGTCACTCTCTCCCCCCAGATCCATCGGCGCCCGAGCACCGCCGTCGCCGCGCTTCGCCACCGCCGTGGCCAGCGGCCTCTCCGCGTCGCCTGCTTGCGCCTGGGAGGATCGCCGTGGTCGACCACGTCCTCTGGAGCAATTGGAGAGAGCTGAGGAGCTCGGCATCGCCCGAACGCGTCGACTTCTTCCTCGGAACGCCGGCGATCCACTTCTTCCCCAGCGGCGTCCTGCTGCTACTAAACTGACACGGGCCTACGTGAGGGCCGCACGGTGAGCCTCTCCGCCCCTTGCTGCTCCTCGCTGGCCCCCTAGCGTTCCGTAGCTAGCTGTCCTCGACGCCGCGTTCTGCCGTCCGCCATTGCCGGCGTTGAGCTCAGTGCAGAGCTGCATGAGCCACTCCACCTAGTCCCGCGTGCTCACTGACGTCGTAGGAGACGAACGCAGCCGTTGCCGCTGCTTGCCGTGGCCGCATTCGCCGTTTTCAACTTCACCCGAACTCCGGCGCCGCTTTTGCTCGATGCCGGCGACGAATCCGGTCGATTCCGGCCAAACCAACGCCACAGAACGACGCGCGGGCGAGAGCCTGTTCGAGTGAGCTAAGCCGCGCGCCGAACGGGCCCTTGTAGAGCATTTCTGAACAACTCCGGCGAGCTCCGCCGCGTTTTTGGTCGCCGGAGTTGTCTCCGGCGACGCCGCCGACGTGGCACAGGCGGGACCCACCCCTGGGTCGCTGGCTGCGGGCCCGAGGGGCCCAGTTGACTGAGTTGACTCAGTCAACTTTGCTGACTGGGCACTCTGTGCCTATGACATGTGGGCCTCGCTGCTATTTAGATTAAATAAAACATTTTATAAATTAAAACTAAATAGTTAACCTAAACTCTCACTGACACCCGGGGCCCACACCCCTAATTAATTTAGTTAGATTAGTTAATCCTCAGTTAAGGCCACTGACACTGACATGTGGGTCCCACTGGACCCACAGGTCAGACTTGACCAGGTCAGCATCACTGTTGACTACTGACGTCATCACCTAGTCATGCTGATGTCATAAATCATTTCTGTTAATAAAAATAATTTCAGAAAATCATTTAAATCTTTAAAAATTAATAACTTTTAAACCGTAGCTCGGATTGAAAAACTTAAAATATGAAAGTTGCTCAGAACGACGAGACGAATCTGATCGTGTCGTCTGTTTCCATGTCGGAACCCTCTACGTAGGAGAACTCGTAACTCCGAGCCCGATTCCGGTAGATGAATAGTGCATACTTACCGGTTAATAAGTCCCAAATTAATCCTAAAAATAACTAAAGTGACCTAGATGCATCTTTAGGCAACCATGCACTGCATCATAGCACAGCATGCCCTGCGTTGCATTTGTTTGCATTATGTTTACCTGTTTCTTCCCCCTCTTCTCTCTCGGTAGACCCCGACGTCGACGTAGCTCCCGAGGCAGACGCAACTCCGGAGTACGATTACGTCCCCGACGACACCGTTGACGACCTTGCCCTTGCCGCAGAGCAAACAGGCAAGCACCCCCATTTTGAACATGCCTATATCGCCTATTCTCTTCTCTCTTATACTTGCATTAGAATTGCTGCTACTACTGCTATCCTATATCTGCTGCATAGTCTGTTTATTGTAACCTGCTTTGTTACCTTCCTGCTTATCCTAAACTGCTTAGTATAGGCTGGGTAGAGACCTATCAGAGACCTCCACTTGATCCCGACTGCCCCGCTGGATTGTCAGAAGACCCGATCAACAGGATTGAGGACCAGGCCCCGGCACCGCACATCACTCCCCCCCCCTTAGTTGTCGACACTACTGGGTTACTATCGAGTGCCGAGGGTGATACCTCGTCAGCACTTCTGATGATAACCTTGTAGGTTAGATAACCGGTCGTGGTAAACGAGGGTGATTCCTCCTACACCACCCCCGATAACGACGTCGTCGTGCAACACTTCAAGTGTGGACCTCGAGGGTGATTCCTCCTTCGTTCACCTTGACGATAACATCAGGTGGAACTCCATCGAGGGTGATTCCTCAGGGTTTCCCTTGATGTTAGACACATGGTTACTATTGATACTATGACTTACACTGAACCATGTTACTAAAGACGGGTCGGCCCTGAGGGGTACCCGCGCAAGCTTAATTGCGAAGAGTTGTGGAGACGGGTTGACCTGGAGGGTGCCCGCGAGATAAATACGAGGCGTGGCCGGGCATTCCTAGACCTTGCCGCAAGTCCTCGAGACGGGGCGACGGGGTCACATCGATCGTCAGTCTCTGCTCGTTACCGCGCGCTCCTAATCCACTAAACGGTTTGGATATTTGATCTGAGGGGCCTCTGGCCTGATAGCACTAACCATCACGTGGGCATAGTATGGGCGTTCTGCGTCGTATACTTCAGCCGGAGCTTAATGGACGTCAGCGACTGAGCGGTGCGCGCCGAATTGGACTGGTTAAGCCCGCGCTTGTATTAAGGGGGTTAGGTCTGCTTTCGGCCGCGTACGCAACGTGCTGGAGTTCCCGGGGCGAAGGCCTAAGACCCCTGGGCGCATAGGTTTAGTCCGGCATGCTGACCTCTCTATTAATTATTCGGTCGGGTTGCGGCGTATCGTTTGGCCGAGGCCAGGCATGGCCCAGTAAAGTGTGTCCGGCCGGAGTTAAGCGAGCGTGGTGGGTAACTTGGTGCACCCCTGCAAGGAAGAACTAATCTATCGATAGCCTGTCCTACGGTAACGAACACTCGGAGTTGTATCCCGATCGGTACAACTAGAACATGAGATGATAACTGGATAGTATGGCTCTGGGATTGCTTTCTCGCAGGGAGTCGAAAAAGGATCTCTGGGCGAGGTTGATAACACTGCTACTACTTTACATTATGCTAATCTTCACTCTTCTAATGCTGCAAGACTGCTGAAGATGCTAGTCTTCGATAGGACTAGGCTTTCCCCTCTATTCTGGCATTTCTGCAGCCCAATCCACATATACAGCCTCCCTTTGACAATGTTGCATATGTAGTGTAGATCCTTGCTTGCTGAGTACTTCGGATGAGTACTCATGTTTGCTTTGCTTTCTTTTTTTCCCTATATCCAATTGGTGCCACCAGACGACGGAGCCCCTGAGTTAGCTGCCCCCGCCGACGGCTACTTCTACTACCCGCCCAGCGAGTACTACTACGAGGAGCCGACCGACGACCAGGAGTAGGATCGGAGGGTCCAAGGCAGGAGGCCTACGCCTTTCGATCGTAGTATTTTATTTTGCCCCGCCTCTGTGAAGGCTTAACTCTGTTTCTGTAACATATCTGTACCCAGATATCTGATGCTTCCGCTGACGCTTGTATGCCATTCGAGCTATGTATTCGATCCCTCGAGGCCCTGGTTTGTAATATAAAGCTTGTATGACTTTATTTATGTTTTAGAGTTGTGTTGTGATATCTTCAAGTGAGTCCTTTGGCTTGATCGTGTGCATTTGTGTGTATGATTAGTGCATGATTAAGCCGGGGTCGTCACAGGTTGGTATCAGAGCCGACTGCCTCTAGGATTCCCCCTTTCCAATTCCTTGGCCGAAGTTGAGTCTAGTTGTCAAAAACTATTTTACTAACTTGGCTGTGTGGCTTATGGGCCCACGTCGCCAACTGGGTGGTATTAGTATCTTTTACTCCTCGATCTTTACTCTGGGACTCTGATCTCTCTTCTATTCGGGTTTAATTTTTTTTTTACTAACGCCAACACTTAGGATCTCGTAAATCCCATCCTCCCGGAGAGCTGGATATCTGTGCGATTTCCCTATCATTGATCTGATTAGTCTGATAATCATTTTTCCTTTCCATTGTTTTGTTTAACCTTTCCTTCCGAGATCTGTTATATTTCTCATTGTCATATGACAACTCTGAACTTCTTTATTTTCAGATGGATCGTCTGTTTCCGCCACGCCCTACGACCCAGCTTGTGCTTCGCACTTGGGCTCGTGATGCCCCTGGGTTTCTAGCTGTTCTGATCGCCCTCTTGACCAGACTGGGTTACCGCTGGTACCCCGAGTACATGGTCTACGAGGTTTACCGCGAGTTCAACCAGAAGCAGTACTATGCTGATGTTCATATCTATGATCAGCAGAATGACTCAGGCACTGAGCTACACCTTTTCCACGGTATTGGTGTGATGATTGAGATGGCAGTCCATGATGCCGCCTATTCTGTTGTCGCACGTATCCGAGGAGAGCACAATGCTAGCTTGGATGTCTCTGAGTTTCGATACATTCCGTATGCACCTGTTGGAGATGCTACTGGATACTACACAGCTATCTGTGCCCCGTACGAGCCTCGACGCTACGACCCGCAGATTCTGATTCAGTGCACTCAGGCTCTGGGTCGCACTGTTCGGGCTCTTGCTGTCGAGTTGTTCGCCACTCGAGCACGATACTACGAGGCCATGACACAGTTGCTACCAGCTGTTCGTGCAGGGTTACATCCGGAGCATATCCTTTACCCACGCAAGACCGAGATGCCACCAGGGATTGATTGGCCTGCAGTGGGAGGTCACACGCCTGCACGTGGACCTCTTCTTACAGTTCGAGACCGGGTTCTGCATCAGAGTGCGCATGGAGCACAGGATCCTTCAGCGACGAACATTCGTCGCCCGCACTTGCAGTTACCCCATTTCAGTGGTTTTCTCCGACGTTGATGTAGCCTTTGCTATGTCTCGTTGTGTACTTCCTTACCGCGTGCCTGCGTGCCACCTAGCATGTCTAGCTTTTCAATTTGCGCCGTTATGCTGCCTAATTGTAACCGACTGTGTACGGATCTGTATGACTTAAATGTCTACTGTTAAGCATCTGTTGCACTATTTAAGTATTGTCGTGTTACATCATGTTTATTGCTAACACTCGCAAAAGCTATTGCTAAACTACCCCTGTTGAATTGAGCAGGATGGCTGAAAACAATCCACCACCGCTGCCACCCCCTAACTACATGGCAGCGATGATGCAACAGTTTGAACTCAACCGTCAATTCATGACGGGGATTATGCAACAATTCCCTCGTCCTGATGCTAATCAGCAGCCACCTTTAATCACATTGCCAGAGTTTATGCGACTCAACCCGTCGTTCTTCCGCAACACAGTCAACCTGCTGGATGCCGATGACTGGCTGCGTGACATCTCCTATGAGATGGAGTCCGCTGATGTCGCCCCGGCCAATTATGTCACCTTCGCGACATACCTTCTGAAGGGTCCCGCATCACAATGGTGGGCCACTCACCGACAGACCCTACCTCCTGGTACTGTCGTCACTTGGGCAGAATTCAAGATTGCTTTTCGAGCCCGCTATATTCCTCAAGCTGTCATAACCCGGAAGAAGGCCGAGTTCCGCAGCCTCGTGCAAGGCAACAAGACTGTGGAAGTTTATTAGCGCGAGTTTCTTGACTTGTCTCGCTACGCTGAAGAAGACATCCCCACTGATGCCCGAAGGCAAGAGAAGTTTCGTGAAGGGCTGCACCATGACATTCAATTAGCCCTGCTCATCCAATACTATCCTGACTTCGCCACCCTGGTGAATAAGGCTATCATGGTCGAAACTGGTCTGAAGAAGCACAAGGAAGCGACCAGACGCACCCGTGAAGCGGGCTCATCTTCGGGCTCGTCTTCCCAGAAGCGCCGCATCTGGATCCCTCAGAGCATGTACCGTCCCGCAGCTCCAGTGTACAGGCCTGCTTATGCTGTGCCTCGTCTGCCTCCTCCACCATAGAGGCAACCTCTTCAAGCTCCAGCACCTCGTCCTGACAGTGGACTATGCTTCAAGTGTGGCCAGCCAGGTCACCGTGCTAGAGACTGTTCCCAGAATCAGAATCAGCTGGCTCTTCCTTCTGCTGGCCGTGGTATTCCTCAGCAGTGCAGCAACAATGCCAGACCTTCTTATGGTCGTGGGCAGGCCTATCATGTCAACATGAATGAAGACCCAGACCAACCAGCTACTGTGATGGGTACACTTCTTGTTAATTCAGTACCAGCATCTGTATTATTTGATTCAGGAGCATCGCATTCATTCATGTCAGAACATTTTGCACTCATGCATGACGTTAAATGTGAAATAATGCATCAACCGTTAGCAGTGAACACTCCTGCGGGCCAGTGCCAAGCCACTCTATTCAGCCCCGAAGTCACTATTGAGATTGAGTGGGTTGAAATTTCAGGCATTTTCCATTATTCTGAAATCTTCCAAAATTGACCTTATTTTGGGAATGGATTGGTTGAAGGCTCATTACGCCTCAATCAATTGCGCCACTAAAATTGTTCATCTCTTGCACCCATCGAATGAGATAGTGAATTATCATGCTCATCTCACTCAGAATGCCGAGGCTCAAATTTATGCCTTGAATGCGTTGAACGCTTCTCCGCTAGAGGGGATCGAAAACATTCCAGTCGTCTGTGACTTCCAGGATGTTTTTCCGGAAGAACTTCCAGGAATACCCCCTGCTAGAGCTGTCAAGTTCGCCATCGACTTGAAGCCTGGCACCACTCCTATTGCGAAGCGTCCTTATAAGATGCCTCCGCACCATCTTCTCGAGCTTAAGGAAGAAATCGACAAGTCACTTAAGAAGGGTTTCATCCGCCCCAGTTCCTCTGCTTGGGGAGCACCTTCTCTCTTTGTTAAGAAGGATGGAACTAACCGTTTGGTTCAAGATTACCGCCCTATCAACCAGGCAACCATTCAGAATAAGTATCCGCTTCCCCGGATCAATGATTTATATGATCAACTGGCTAGATCTTCGGTGTTTTCTAAACTCGACTTAAGGTTGGGTTATCACCAGATCCGTGTCCGCGAAGAGGATATTCCGAAGACTGCATTCGTTACTCTTTATGGCTCTTATGAGTACACCGTCATGTCTTTTGGCTTGACCAATGCCCCAGCTACATTCTCCCGCTTAATGAATTACATATTCATGGATTACCTCGGCAAATTCGTCGTGGTTTATCTGGATGATATTCTGGTGTATTCGAAGAATAAGGAAGAACATGCTGAACATCTTCGCCTTGTTCTGGAGAGACTTCGAGAACACAAGTTATATGCCAAGTACTCTAAGTGCGAATTCTGGCTTTCTGAAGTAACCTACCTTGGATATGTCATTTCCAAGGACGGTATCGCAGTTAACCCGGAGCGAGTTTAGGCTATTCTTGACTGGACCCCTCCGAAGAATGTCAAGCAAGTGAGAAGTTTTCTCGGACTTGCAAGTTATTGCCAACGATTCGTCGAGAACTTTTCTAAGATTGCCAAGCCCCTGACCAATTTGCTTCACAAAGGCGTTAAGTTTGAGTGGACAGACAAATGTCAGGAAAGTTTCCAGACCCTCAAGGACAAGCTAACTTCTGCCCCAGTGCTTGCTCCTCCAAATTCTCGCAAAGACTTTGTTATCTTCTGTGACGCCTCTCGTCAAGGATTAGGCTGTGTCCTAATGCAAGAACGAAGAGTAATTGCATATGCTTCACGACAACTACGTCCGCATGAAGAAAATTACCCAGTGCATGATCTTGAACTTTCTGCTGTGATTTATGCTTTGAAACAGTGGCGACATTACCTTCTTGGTAACCGGTGTGAGATTTATACCGATCATCAGAGCTTAAAGTATTTGTTCACTCAGCCGGAACTTAAATTCGTCAGCAGTGATGGTTGGAAACAATTACGGACTATGACTGTGGTATTTCTTATACCCCTAGCAAGGCTAATGTGATGGCTGATGCCTTGAGCCGCAAGTCCTATTGCTACAACCTTATGGTTAAGCAAGCTCAACCACATCTTTATGAAGAACTGCGCCAGTTGAACCTCTGTATCGTTCCGCAGGGTTCTCTTAATAACCTTGTGGTACAGCCAGATCTTGAGAAAGCTGTTAAGTTTGCGCAAGCTAAAGATGCTGAAATTGGTCTGATGAAGAAAGAGCTTCACCTTGAGAAGTACAGGGATTTCTCGGTTGCTGAAGATGGAACCTTGTATTTCCGAGACCGCATTGTAGTACCTCGCTTTGAGCTGATGACTGACAAAGTCATGAAGGAGGCACATGATACACCGCTGTCTATCCATCCGGGTAGCACCAAGATGTATCGTGATCTTCGTCAAAGGTACTGGTGGTCTAAAATGAAGCAGGATATTGCTCGATATGTTGCTGAATGTGACGTTTGCCGTCGCGTGAAGGCAGAACATCAGAAGCCTGCTGGTATTCTTCAACCACTTCCTATTCCTTTGTGGAAATGGGATAAGGTGCAAATGGATTTCATTACTGGTCTTCCCAAGTCTCAGAAGGGTCACGATGCTATTCTTGTCGTCGTCGACCAGCTTTCCAAAGTTGCACACTTTCTGCCTGTCAAGGAGAATATCACTGCTAGTCAATTAGCAGAGCTATATATCTCCAGAATTGTTTCACTCCACGGTATTCCGAAGGAGATTAGTTCGGACCGTGGCGGTCTTTTCACTTCCAAATTCTGGGAAAGTTTCCAAGAAGCCATGGGAACTCACATCACCTGGAGTTCAGCTTATCATCCCCAATCCCAAGGCCAAGTTGAGCGAGTTAACCAAGTGCTTGAAGACATGCTTCGGGCTTGTGTTATATCCTTCGGTAAGAAATGGGAGGAATCTCTCCCGTATGCCGAGTTCTCTTATAACAACAGCTATCAAGCCAGCTTAAAGATGGCCCCCTTTGAAGTTCTATATGGACGTAAGTGTCGAACTCCTCTGAATTGGTCAGAAACTGAGGAACGACCTCTCGTGGGACCGGACATTATTCAACACGCTGAAGAACGAGTTCGGATTGTCCGAGAAAATGTCAAGGCGGCTCAGGACCGCCAGAAGAGCAATTATGATCTCAAACGATGGGACTTGACCAATCAACCAGGTGATCAAGCTTATCTTCGTGTCACTCCGATGAAGGGCACCCGTCGTTTCGGAATCAAGGGCAAGCTAGCTCCTCGCTATATTGGTCCTTTTCGCATCATTGCCAGACGTGGACAAGTGGCTTATAAATTGGAGTTGCCACCACAATTCTCTTATATCCACGATGTCTTCCACGTGTCGCAACTTCGTAAATGCTTCAAGGAATCCCCTCACCGCGCAGTGGATCACGAGATGCTTGAATTGCAAGATGATCTTTCTTATAAGGAGCATCCGATCCGCATTCTTGATGAAGCTGAACGTCGAACCCGACAGAAGGCGACCAAGTTCCTGAAAGTACAGTGGTCGAATCACACTGAAGATGAAGCCACTTGGGAACGCGAGGATCATCTTCGGGAAGAATATCCCGACCTCTTTCCTTCTATCTCCTAAATTCTCGGGACGAGAATTTCTTTTAGAGGAGGAGAATTTGTAACGCCCCTGTGTAATAGCCACTGTGATCAACTGCTAAAAATGCCAAGTCATATCATTTGCAGTGCCTAGTCATAGTGGTTAACCAAAACAATTCCAATTCTATTCTGAAAATCAACTCAAATTCAAAAGTGAAATATAAAGTTGCTCAAACACTGTTGGAAAAATGTTCATTAAACAACAAATAATCCAGAAGCATTTATAAAAATATAAACAATGATAATGGAATTAGTTAGATGACTCCAACAACATGAAACAGCACCAAAACAGAATTATTTAATCCATTTAAAATCATATCAAATTCAAATAAAATCCTACTTTGCCCAAACAAGTTTTTGCTGAAAGGTAATAGAGCACCGTAATATTTGGGCCAAGTCCCATATTTTACAAAAGTGCATAAGTGGCCTAACTAATACTAAACAGAAAAGAAATAAAGCAAAATCTAAACAGAAACAAGAAAATAAAACGAGGCACTGTGCACTGGGCCTAAGTGCACTGGGCCCCGAAACTGGCCCAACAGGCCACCCCTCTCTCCTCCCGCTCTCTCTCCGTCGCCGTGTCGGCACGCGCCTGGACGCGCCAGCGAGCGCCACCCGAACGGCGACAGCGCGACGCCCGCGGCTCGGCGAGGCGATAAGGCCGAGCCAGAGCCTCCCCCCTGGCCTCCCCATCCATTCCCTCTCCTTCTCCGTCACTCTCTCCCCCCAGATCCATCGGTGCCCGAGCACCGCCGTCGCCGCGCTTCGCCACTGCCGTGGCCAACGGCCTCTCCGCGTCGCCTGCTTGCGCCTGGGAGGATCGCCGTGGTCGACCACGTCCTCTGGAGCAATTGGAGAGAGCTGAGGAGCTCGGCATCGCCCGAACGCGTTGACTTCTTCCTCGGAACGCCGGCGATCCACTTCTTCCCCGGCGGCGTCCTGCTGCTACTAAACTGACACGGGCCTACGTGAGTGTCGCACGGTGAGCCTCTCCGCCCCTTGCTGCTCCTCGCTGGTCCCCTAGCATTCTGTAGCTAGCCGTCCTCGACGCCGCGTTCTGCCGTCCGCCATTGCCGGCGTTGAGCTCAGTGCAGAGCTGCACGAGCCACTCCACCTAGTCCCGCGTGCTCACTGACGTCGTAGGAGACGAACACAGCCGTTGCCGCTGCTTGCCGTGGCCGCATTCGCCGTTTTCAACTTCACCCGAACTCCGACGCCGCTTTTGCTCGACGCCGGCGACGAATCCGGTCGATTCCGGCCAAACCAATGCCACAGAACGACGCGCGGGCGAGAACCCGTTCGAGTGAGCTAAGTCGCGCGCCGAACGGGCCCCTGTAGAGCATTTCCGAACAACTCCGGCGAGCTCCGCCGCGTTTTTGGTCGCCGGAGTTGTCTCCGGCGACGCCGCCGACGTGGCACAGGCGGGACCCACCCCTGGGTCGCTGACTGCGGGCCCGAGGGGCCCAGTTGACTGAGTTGACTCAGTCAACTTTGCTGACTGGGCACTCTGTGCCAATGACATGTGGGCCCCGCTGCTATTTAGATTAATTAAAACATTTTATAAATTAAAACTAAATAGTTAACCTAAACTCTCACTGACACCCGAGGCCCACACCCGTAATTAGTTTAGTTAGATTAGTTAATCCTCTGTTAAGGCCACTGACACTGACATGTGGGTCCCACTGGACCCACAGGTCAGACTTGACCAGGTCAGCATCACTGTTGACTACTGACATCATCACCTAGTCATGCTGATGTCATAAATCATTTCTGTTAATAAAAATAATTCCAGAAAATCATTTAAATCTTTAAAAATTAATAACTTTTAAACCGTAGCTCGGATTGAAAAACTTAAAACATGAAAGTTGCTCAGAACGACTAGACAAATCTAATCGTGTCGTTTGTTTCCATGTCGGAACCCTCTACGTAGGAGAACTTGTAAGTCCGAGCCCGATTCCGGTAGATGAATAGTGCATACTTACTGGTTAATAAGTCCCAAATTAATCCTAAAAATAACTAAAGTGACCTAGATGCATCTTTAGGCAACCCTGCACTGCATCATAGCATAGCATGCCCTGTGTTGCATTTGTTTGCATTATGTTTACCTGTTTCTTCCCCCTCTTCTCTCTCGGTAGACCCCGACGTCGACGTAGCTCCCGAGGCAGACGCAGCTCCGGAGTACGACTACGTCCCCGACGACATCGTTGATGACCTTGCCCTTGCCGCAGAGTAAACAGGCAAGCACCCCCATTTTGAACATGCCTATATCCCATATTCTCTTCTCTCTTATGCTTGCATTAGAATTGCTACTACTACTGCTATCCTATATCTGCTGCATAGCCTGTTTATTGTAACCTGCTTTGTTACCTTCCTGCTTATCCTAAACTGCTTAGTATAGGCTGGGTAGAGACCTATCAGAGACCTCCACTTGATCCCGACTGCCCCGCTGGATTGTCAGAAGACCCGATCAACGGGATTGAGGACCAGGCCCCGGCACCACACATCACTCCCCCCCTTAGTTGTCGACACTACTGGGTTACTATCGAGTGCCGAGGGTGATACCTCGTCAGCACTTCTGATGATAACCTTGTAGGTTAGTTAATCGGTCGTGGTAAACGAGGGTGATTCCTCCTACACCACCCCCAATAATGATGTCGTTATGCAACACTTCAAGTGTGGACCTCGACGGTGATTCCTCCTTCGTTCACCTTGACGATAACATCAGGTGGAACTCCATCGAGGGTGATTCCTCAGGGTTCCCCTTGATGTTAGACACACATTTACTATTGATACTATGACTTACACTGAACCATGTTACTAAAGACGGGTCGGCCCTGAGGGGTACCCGCGCGAGCTTAATTGTGAAGTGATGTGGAGACGGGTTGACCTGGAGGGTGCCCGCGAGATAAATACGAGGCGTGGCCGGGCATTCCTAGCCCTTGCCGCAAGTCTTCGAGACGGGGCAACGGGGTCACATCGATCGTGAGTCTCTGCTCGTTACTGCGTGCTCCTAATCCACTAAACGGTTTGAATATTTGATCCGAGGGGCCTCTGGCCTGATGGCACTAACCATCACGTGGGCATAGTATGGGCGTTCTGCGTCGTATACTTTAGCCAGAGCTTAATGGACGTCAGCGACGCGCCGCCGAATTGGACTGGTTAAGCCCGCGCTTGTATTAAGGGGGTTAGGTCTGCTTTCGACCACGTACGCAACGTGCAGGAGTTCCCGGGGCGAAGGCCCAAGACCCCTGGGCGCATAGGTTTAGTCCGGCGTGCTGACCTCTTTATTAAGTATTCGGTCGGGTTGCGGCGTATCGTTTGGCCGAGGCCGGGCATGACCCAGTAAAGTGTGTCCGGCCGGAGTTAAGCGAGCGTGGTGGGTAACTTGGTGCACCCCTGCAGGGAAGAACTAATCTATCGATAGCCTGTCCTACGGTAACGGACACTCGGAGTTGTATCCCGATCGGTACAACTAGAACATGAGATGATAACTGGATAGTATGGCTCTGGGATTGCTTTCTCACAGGGAGTCGAGAAAGGATCTCTGGGTGAGGTTGATAACACTGCTACTACTTTACATTATGCTAATCTGCACTCTTCTAATGCTGCAAGACTGCTGAAGATGCTGAAGATGCTAGTCTTCGATAGGACTAGGCTTTCCCCTCTATTCTGGCATTTCTGCAGTCCAATCCACATATACAGCCTCCCTTTGACAATGTTGCATATGTAGTGTATATCCTTGCTTGCTGAGTACTTCGGTCCCATATCCAATTGGTGCCACCAGACGACGGAGCCCCTGAGTTAGCTGCCCCCGCCGACGGCTACTTCTACTACTCGCCCGGCGAGTACTACTACGAGGTGCCGACCGACGACCAGGAGTAGGATCGGAGGGTCCAAGGCAGGAGGCCTACGCCTTTCGATCGTAGTATTTTATTTTGCCCCGCCTCTGTGAAGGCTTAACTCTGTTTCTGTAACATATCTGTACCCAGATATCTGATGTTTCCGCTGACGCTTGTATGCCATCAAGCTATGTATTCGAGCCCTCGAGGCCGTGATTTGTAATATAAAGCTTGTATGACTTTATTTATGTTTTAGAGTTGTGTTGTGATATCTTCAAGTGAGTCCTCATGCTTGATCGTGTGCATTTGTGTGTATGATTAGTGCACGATTAAGCCGGGGTCGTCACACCGCTGCTGGTGTCGATGTTTTGTAAGGCGTAGCGCTACAACCTCATCCTCCTTGCGCATCACCGGTTCACGATGGGCTAGATCTGCGGTGAGTTCGTGAGCGAGATGGTTGTGGTGGCCATTGCCGTGGAGGTCCATGTGGCCTATTCATGCATGACAAGGTGGTGTGTAAAATTTAGTCTCACCCCACTAGTGATGGATGTGCGAGATCAACTTATAAGAAGAGTTGTTTCACGTACCACTAAGAGTTTGAGAAGAGAGTGCATACACATGCGCTCCTCCACCGCTGCCCGCCTCGCCTCGCACGCGTATTGTGTTTCGTGATCGAGCCGAGCCACGTTCTAGGACCTATGCATCGTGTGCACCCTGCGTTAGTTTTTTTCACACAAGAAAAAGAAGTTGAAACGTTTTGCCTCTTGAGTGGGAGGCGAATATGAACTCTCATGGACTGTTTATCTCCTTCTCCCTAGTGGGCGCCCATTTCTCTTCCCCCGCTACGTCACTTCTCTTCTTGGTCCAGACACACTTCCATTGCTTTGTTTCATAGCACTGCGCCGCCTACCACTTTTCCATCTCTCTTCTTGGCGTGAAGTGAGGAGTGAGACAACACGCCTCTAAAACCTCGCCTCTTGTGATCCGGTAAGGGAGAGGGGTGATCATATTTTTGGGGAACACCCTTGCGCAACTGTTGGATCCTTGATCATCGTGGATTCCCCGGCGACGAGTTTTCCAACGACGACTTCTTCCCCTACGCCGACCACCTCCTCGGCAACATGACGAGCGGCGCACCAGCATCCTCTTCTATTGCTCTGTATGTCATTTTATCCTCGTTGTTAGGGTTAGCATTTGGTTCACCGCTAGTAGAAATTGATATAAATAAAGCAACAACCAACAAAGCACACGGGCGAATGATACAAGATTGTGAGGCGGCCCCATACATCGCCGATCCCAGGATAACCGGAACATGCAAATGCTACCGGAAAAGAACAAAGAATGAACCGAGTACAACACCACACCATGCCCTAACACACCTAAGCTCCGCGACAGCGCCCTCGGGAGGGAAAACGGCGCAAAGCGTCATCGTCGCTGTAACACCCCCTTGTAATAAGCTCTGTGACACTCTGTTAATCTTGCCAAGTCATGATCATTTGCAGTGCCAAGTCATATGGGTTAATGATCCAATTCAAATTCACATCTGAAAATCAACTCAAATTCATAAGTGGAATATGAAGTTGGTCAAACTCTGTTGGGAAAATGTTCATTAAATGGCAAATAATCCAAGAACATTTGTAAAATCATCATCAATAAAGTTGGAGTTAGATAAGTGACTCTAACTAGATGAAACAGCACCAAAACAGGATATTTAAATCTATTTAAAATCATTTCAAACACAAATGAACTCCAAATCTGCCCAAACCACTTTTTGGTGAGAGCCAATATTGCATTGTAATATTTGGGACAACTCTCACATTTTACAAAAATACACAGGTGGCCTAACTATTTCAAAACAGAAAAGATTAAAAGAAAAAGAGAAACAGAAACAGAAAAATAAAAATGAGGCACTGTGCACTGGGCCTTAGTGCACAGTGCCCTGAACCCCGGCCCAGCAGGCCCATGTCGTCGTCTCTCTCCTGTGCGTGTCGCCGTCGCAGTGGGCGCGAGCGGGCGCGCCGGTCGCGCGCCGACACGCCGACGCCACCGACGCCCGGAGCCGACGAGGGGATAAGGTCGACGCCCCTCCACTCCTCCCCGTCCTCTCCGTCATTCTCCCCCTTCTCCTCTCGCTCGCTCCGCCCCTCGCTCCCTCCCAGATCCGGCCACCGAGCGCCCCTGTCGCCGCATTTCGCCACCGCCGTGGCCACCGGCCTCCCCGCGTCGTCTGAGCGTGCCTGGGAGGAGCCCCGTGGTCGGCTGCGTCCTCTGGAGCAATTGGACGGAGCGGAGGAGCGCTGCTTCGCCCATGAGCTTCGTCTTCAACCTCGGGTCGCCGCTGTTCGTCCTCGTCCCCGGCGACGTCTCTGCGGCTCCTAATCTGTCACCGGGCCACCGTGCGCCTTCACTGTGAGCCACTCCTCCCTCCTCATCTCTCTGTGGCTCCGCACGAACGCGCTGGCAGCATCTCCACGCGAACCCGAGCCCGTCGCCGTGAAGCCCGTCGCCGGCAAGCCTCCGGTGACCCAACGAGCTCGGGGTCGAGTCGAACGCACTCACCGCATCGCGTAGAACACGCCTAGGCCTCGCGCTCGAGCTGCTGCGCGCCGTAGTTTTGTTTTCATCGTAGGCCCGAATGCGCCGCCGCTTTTGCTCGTCGCCGGCGCCGTTTCCAGCCAAGTCCGGCTGCGCCACCGCCACGGTTGGACGCAGCGTTGAACGCCTGTTCGAAAGAACCTAACCACGGGTCGAACGGTGCCCCGTAGAGCATTTCCGGCCGCCTCCGGCGATCGGCCGCCGCGCAATTGGTCGCCGGCGCAACTCCGGCGCCGGCGCCGACGTGGCTGGCCGGCCCCACCGGTCAGCGACACTGGCCGTGGGCCCAGGGGCCCCCGTTGACTGGTTTGACCAGTCAACGCGCTGACGTGGCAGCACAGTGCCACTGACGTGTGGGCCCCGGTGGCTAATTAAACTAATTAAGCTTTTAATTAAATAAAGTTAATTAGATTAGCCTAATGTCTCCTGACAAGTGGGGCCCGCCCCCTAATTAACCCTGTGGATTAAGTTAATTCACTGTTAAGATAAACAGAGACTGACATGTGGGTCCCACATGTCATATTTGACTCTGGTCAGCGCCTGTTGACCGCTGACGTCACAGTGACATTATGCTGATGTCATAATTCATTTTCTGTAATTAAAGTAATTCCAGAGATTCAAATAAACTTCGAAAAATCATAACTTTTAAACCGTAGCTCGGATCGAAAAAGTTTAAACATGAAAGTTGCTCAGAACGACGAGCCGAGTCTGATCGTGCCGTCTGTTTCTTCATCGGAACCCCCTACGTAGAAGAACTTGTAACTCCGGGCCCGAATCCGGCAGATGAATAGTGCACACACACCGGTAAAAAAATCCCAGATTAATTCTAGAAATAACTAAAATGACTTAGATGCATATTTAGGCAACCCTGCACTGCATCATAGCATCACACGCACCGTATTGCATTTGTTTGCATTATGTTTACCTGTTTCTTCCCCCTCTTCTCTCTCGGTAGACCCCGACGTTGACGTAGCTCCCGAGGCAGACGCATCTCAGGAGTACGACTACATCCCCGACGACACCACAGGCGACCTTGCCCTTGCCCCAGAGCAAACAGGCAAGCACCCCCATTTTGAGCATGCCTATATCACCTACTCTCATCTCTCTTATGCTTGCATTAGAACTGCTACTGCTACTGATTTCCTATATCTGTTGCATAGCCTGATTATTGTAACCTGCCTTGCTACCTTACTGGTTATCCTAGACTGCTTAGTATAGGCTGGGTAGAGTCACGACAGAGACCCCCACTTGATCCCGATCGCCCTGCTGGATATCAGAAGACCCGATCATCGGGATTGAAGAATAGACCTTGGCACCGCACATCACTTCCCCTTAGTTGCCGACACTGCTGGGTTACCGTCGAGTGCCGAGGGTGATACCTCGTCAGCACTTCTGATGTTAACCTTGTAGGTTAGTTACTCGGTCGTGGTAAGCGAGGGTGATTCCTCCTACACCACCCCCGATAACGACATCGTCGCGCAACTCCTCAAGTGTGGAACTCGAGGGTGATTCCTCCTTCGTTCACCTTGATGATAACATCGAGCGGGAATTCCATCGAGGGTGATTCCTCAGGGTTCCCTTCGGTGTCAGACACACAGGTACTGTTGTTGAGTTGAATTGCACTAAACCATGATACTAAAGACGGGTCGGCCCTGAGGGGTACCCGCGCGAGCTTATTGCGAAGTGATGTGAAGTCGGGTTGACCTGGATGTTGCCCGCGAGATAACACGAGGCGTGGCCGGGCATTCTTAGCCCTTGCCGCAAGTCCTCGAGACGGGGCGACGGGGTCACATCGATCGTGAGTCTCTGCTCGTTTCCGCGCGCTCCTAATCCACTACGGTTTGGATATTTGATCCGAGGGGCCTCTGGCCCGATAGCACTAACCATCACGTGGGCATAGTATGGGCGTTCTGCGTCGTATACATCAGCCGGAGCTTAATGGACGTCAGCGACTGAGCGGCGCGCGCTGAATTGGACTGGGAACGTAATCGCGCTTGTATAAGGGGTTGCTAGGTCTGCTTTCAGCCGCGTACGCAACGTGCAGGAGTTCCAGGGGCGAAGGCCCAAGACCCCTGGGCGCATAGGTTTAGTCCGGCGTGCTGACCTCTCTGTTAGGTATTCGGTCGGGTTGCGGCGTGTTGCTTAGCCGAGGCCGGGCATGACCCAGAAAAGTGTGTCCGGCCAGAGTTAAGCGAGCGTGGTGGGTAAGTTGGTGCACCCCTGCAGGGAAGAAACTTCTATCGATAGCCTGTCCTACGGTAACGGACACTCGGAGTTGTATCCCGATCGGTACAACTAGAACATGTGATGAGAACTGGATAGTACGGCTCTGGGATTGCTTTCTCGCAGGGGAGTCGAGAAAGGATCTCAGGTCGAGGTTGATGATACTACTACTACTACTTTACATTATGTTCATCTGCTCTCTCCTGATGTTGCAAGACTGTCGAAGATTGTTGAAGATGCTAGTCTTCGATAGGACTAGGCTTCCCCCTCTATTCTGGCATTTCTGCAGCCCAGTCCACATATACAGCCATTCCTTTGACAATGTTGCATATGTAGTGTAGATCCTTGCTTGTTGAGTACTTCGGATGAGTACTCACGTTTGCTTTATTTTCTTTTTCCCCCATACTCCAATTGATGCCACCAGACGACGGAGCCCCTGAGCCAGACGCCCCAGCCGACGACCAGTACTACTACCCGCCTGGCGAGTACTACTACTACGAGGAGCCGACTGACGACCAGGAGTAGGATCGGAGGGTCCAGGGCAGGAAGCCTACGCCTTTCGATCGTAGTATTTTATTTTACCCCGCCTCTGTGAAGGCCTATCTCTCTCTCTGTAATATATCTGTACTCAGATATCTGATGCTTCCGCTGACGCTTGTATGCCATCGAGCTATGTATTCGAGCCCTCGAGGCCCTGGCTTGTAATATAAAGCTTGTATGACTTTATTTATGTTTTAGAGTTGTGTTGTGATATCTTCAAGTGAGTCCTTAGGCTTGATCGTGCGCATTTGCGTGTATGGTTAGTGCACGATTAAGCCGGGGTCGTCAAAGGTTGGTATCAGAGCCGGCTGCCTCTAGGTATCCCCCTTCCCAATTCCTTGGCCGAAGTTGAGTCTAGTGGTCAAAAACTGTTTTACTAACTTGGCTGTGTGGCTTACGGGCCCACGTCGCCAACTGGGTGGTATTAGGATCTTTTATTCCTCGTCTTACTCTGGGATTCTAATCGCTCATCTATTCGGGTTTAATAAAATTTACTAACACTGACATTTAGGTTCTCGTTAATTCTATCCACCCGGAGAGCTGGATTCAGTGCGATTTCCCTGTCGTTGATCTGATTAGTCTGATAATCATTTTTCTTTCCATTGTTTTGTTCAACCTTTCTCTCCGAGTTGTATTATACTCCGAGTTGTCATTCGATAAGACCGGATTCTGCATCAGAGTGCACACGGAGAGTAGGATCCTGCAAGTTGATCGATCTTCGGTGTTTTCCAAACTCGACTTGAGGTTGGGTTATCACCAGATCCGTGTCCTCGAACAGGATATTCCGAAGACTGCATTCGTTACTCGTTATGGCTCTTACGAGTACACAGTCATGTCGTTTGGCTTAACAAATGCTCCAGCTACATTCTCCCGCCTAATGAATTACATATTCATGGATTACCTCGACAAATTCGTCGTGGTATATCTAGATGATATCCTGATTTATTCGAAGAACAAAGAAGAACATGCTGAGCACCTTCGTCTTGTTCTGGAGAGACTTCGAGAGCACCAATTATATGCCAAGTACTCTAAGTGTGAATTCTGGCTTTCTGAGGTAACCTACCTTGGACATGTCATCTCCAAGGATGGTATCGCAGTTAACCCGGAGCGCGTTCAGGCTATTCTTGACTGGACCCCTCCGAAGAATGTCAAGCAAGTCAGAAGTTTCCTCGGGCTTGCAAGTTATTGTCGCCGTTTCATCGAAAATTTCTCCAAGATTGCCAAGCCCCTGACTAATCTGCTCCACAAAGGCGTTAAGTTTGAATGGACAGACAAATGTTAGGAAAGCTTCCAGACCCTCAAAGACAAGCTGACATCTGCTCCAGTCCTTGCTCCTCCAGACTCTCGCAAAGATTTTGTGATCTTCTGCGATGCCTCTCGCCAAGGACTAGGTTGTGTCCTAATGCAAGAGCGAAGAGTAATTGCTTATGCTTCGCGACAACTGCGTCCACATGAAGAGAATTACCCAGTGCATGACCTCGAACTTGCTGCTGTCATTTATGCTTTGAAGCAGTGGTGTCACTACCTCCTTGGTAATCGGTGTGAGATTTACACCGATCATCAGAGCTTGAAGTACTTATTCACTCAACCGGAACTTAATCTTCGTCAGCAGCGTTGGTTGGAAACAATCACCGATTATGACTGTGGTATTTCCTACACTCCTGGCAAAGCTAATGTGATGGCTGATGCTTTGAGCCGCAAGTCATACTGTAGCAACCTCATGGTAAAGCAAGCTCAACCCCAGCTATATGAAGAATTGCGCAAGCTGAACCTTTGTATCATTCCTCAAGGTTCTCTTAATAACCTTGTGATAACATCAGATCTTTAGAAAGCTGTCAAGATTGCGCAAGCCAAAGATGCTGAAATTGGTCTAATGAAGAAAGAACTTCACCTTCAAAAGTACAGGGATTTCTCGATTGCTGAAGATGGAACCTTGTACTTCCGAGACCGCATTGTAGTACCTCGCTTCGAGCTGATGACAGACAAAGTCATGAAGGAGGCCCATGATACACCGTTATCTATCCATCCTGGTAGTACCAAGATGTATCGAGATCTTCGTCAAAGGTACTGGTGGTCTAGGATGAAGCAAGATATTGCTCGTTATGTTGCCGAGTGTGACGTTTGTCATCGCGTGAAGGCAGAACATCAGAAACCTGCTGGAATTTTGCAACCACTTCCTATTCCTCTGTGGAAGTGGGATAAAGTGCAAATGGACTTCATTACTGGTCTTCCCAAGTCCCAGAAGGGTCACGATGCTATTCTTGTCATCGTCGACCAACTTTCCAAGGTTGCACACTTTCTGCCAGTTAAGGAGACTATTACTGCTAGTCAGTTAGCAGAGCTATATATCTCCAGAATTGTTTCACTCCATGGTATTCCCAAGGAAATCAGTTCAGACCGTGGCAGCATTTTCACTGGCCATGTCTGGGAAAGTTTTCAGAAAGCAATGGGAACTCATATTACCTGCAGTTCAGCTTATCATCCCCAATCCCAAGGCCAAGTTGAGCGCGTTAATCAAGTGCTTGAAGATATGCTTCGAGCTTGTGTTATATCCTTCGGTAAGAAATGGGAGGAATCTCTTCCGTATGCCGAGTTCTCTTATAACAACAGCTATCAAGCCAGCTTGAAAATGGCCCCCTTTGAGGTTCTTTATGGTCGTAAATGTCGAACCCCTCTGAATTGGTCAGAAACTGGGGAACGACCTCTTGTTGGACCGGACATTATTCAACATGCCAAAGAACAAGTCCGAATTGTCCGGGAGAATCTCAAAGCAGCTCAAGACCGTCAGAAGAGTAATTATGATCACAAGCGATGGGGTGTGATCTATCAACCTGGTGATCAAGCTTATCTTCGTGTCACTCCGATGAAGGGCACACGTCGTTTCGGAATCAAGGGCAAGCTAGCTCCTCGCTATATTGGTCCTTTCCGCATCGTGGCTAGACGTGGACATGTGGCATATAAATTGGAGTTGCCACCGCAATTCTCTCATATTCATGATGTCTTCCACGTGTCGCAACTTCGTAAGTGCTTCAAGGAATCCCCGCACCGTGCAGTGGATCATGAGATGCTCGAGCTACAAGATGATCTTTCCTATAAGGAGCATCCGATCCGCATCCTCGACGAATCTGAACGTCGAACTCGTCAGAAGACGACTAAGTTCCTAAAAGTGCAGTGGTCGAATCACACTGAAGATGAAGCCACCTGGGAACGCGAGGATCATCTTCGGAAAGAATATCCCGGACTCTTTCCTTCTACCTCCCAAATTCTCGGGACGAGAATTTCTTTTAGAGGAGGGGAACTTGTAACACCCCCTTGTAATAAGCTCTGTGACACTCTGTTAATCTTGCCAAGTCATGATCATTTGCAGTGCCAAGTCATATGGGTTAATGATCCAATTCAAATTCACATCTGAAAATCAACTCAAATTCATAAGTGGAATATGAAGTTGGTCAAACTCTGTTGGGAAAATGTTCATTAAATGGCAAATAATCCAGGAACATTTATAAAATCATCATCAATAAAGTTGGAGTTAGATAAGTGACTCTAACTAGATGAAACAGCACCAAAACAGGATATTTAAATCCATTTAAAATCATTTCAAACACAAATGAACTCCAAATCTGTCCAAACCACTTTTTGGTGAGAGCCAATATTGCATTGTAATATTTGGGACAACTCTCACATTTTACAAAAATACACAGGTGGCCTAACTATTTCAAAACAAAAAAGATTAAAAGAAAAAGAGAAACAGAAACAGAAAAATAAAAACGAGGCACTGTGCACTGGGCCTTAGTGCACAGTGCCCTGAACCCCGGCCCAGCAGGCCCATGTCGTCGTCTCTCTCCTGTGCGTGTCGCCGTCGCAGTGGGCGCGAGCGGGCGCGCCGGTCGCGGGGCCGACACGCCGACGCCACCGACGCCCGGAGCCGACGAGGGGATAAGGTCGACGCCCCTCCACTCCTCCCCGTCCTCTCCGTCATTCTCCCCCTTCTCCTCTCGCTCGCTCCGCCCCTCGCTCCCTCCCAGATCCGGCCACCGAGCGCCCCTGTCGCCGCATTTCGCCACCGCCGTGGCCACCGGCCTCCCCGCGTCGTCTGAGCGTGCCTGGGAGGAGCCCCGTGGTCGGCTGCGTCCTCCGGAGCAATTGGACGGAGCAGACGAGCGCTGCTTCGCCCACGAGCTTCGTCTTCAACCTCGGGTCGCCGCTGTTCGTCCTCATCCCCGGCGACGTCTCTGCGGCTCCTAATCTGTCACCGGGCCACCGTGCGCCTTCACTGTGAGCCACTCCTCCCTCCTCATCTCTCTGTGGCTCCGCACGAACGCGCTGGCAGCATCTCCACGCGAACCCGAGCCCGTCGCCGGCAAGCCTCCGGTGACCCAACGAGCTCGGGGTCGAGTCGAACGCACTCACCGCATCGCGTAGAACACGCCTAGGCCTCGCGCTCGAGCTGCTGCGCGCCGTAGTTTCATTTTCATCGTAGGCCCGAATGCGCCGCCGCTTTTGCTCGTCGCCGGCGCCGTTTCCGGCCAAGTCCGGCTGCGCCACCGCCACGGTTGGACGCGGCGTTGAACGCCCGTTCGAAAGAACCTAACCACGGGTCGAACGGTGCCCCGTAGAGCATTTCCGGCCACCTCCGGTGATCGGCCGCCGCGCAATTGGTCGCTGGCGCAACTCCGGCGCCGGCGCCGACATGGCTGGCCGGCCCCACCGGTCAGCGACACTGGCCGTGGGCCCAGGGGCCCCCGTTGACTGGTTTGACCAGTCAACGCGCTGACGTGGCAACACAGTGCCACTGACGTGTGGGCCCCGGCGGCTAATTAAACTAAATAAGCATTTAATTAAATAAAGTTAATTAGATTAGCCTAATGTCTCACTGACAAGTGGGGCCCGCCCCCTAATTAACCCTGTGGATTAAGTTAATTCACTGTTAAGATAAACAGAGACTGACATGTGGGTCCCACATGTCATATTTGACTCTGGTCAGCGCCTGGTGACCGCTGACGTCACAGTGACGTCATGCTGACGTCATAATTCATTTTCTGTAATTAAAGTAATTCCAGAGATTCAAATAAACTTCGAAAAATCATAACTTTTAAACCGTAGCTCGGATCGAAAAAGTTAAAACATGAAAGTTGCTCAGAACGACGAGCCGAGTCTGATCATGCCGTCTGTTTCTTCATCGGAACCCCCTACGTAGAAGAACTTGTAACTCCGGTCCCGAATCCGGCAGATGAATAGTGCACACACACCGGTAAAAAAAATCCCAGATTAATTCTAGAAATAACTAAAATGACTTAGATGCATATTTAGGCAACCCTGCACTGCATCATAGCATCACACGCACCGTATTGCATTTGTTTGCATTATGTTTACCTGTTTCTTCCCCCTCTTCTCTCTCGGTAGACCCCGACGTTGACGTAGCTCCCGAGGCAGACGCATCTCAGGAGTACGACTACGTCCCCGATGACACCACAGGCGACCTTGCCCTTGCCCCAGAGCAAACAGGCAAGCACCCTCATTTTGAGCATGCCTATATCACCTACTCTCATCTCTCTTATGCTTGCATTAGAACTGCTACTGCTACTGATTTCCTATATCTGTTGCATAGCCTGATTATTGTAACCTGTCTTGCTACCTTACTGGTTATCCTAGACTGCTTAGTATAGGCTGGGTAGAGTCACGACAGAGACCCCCACTTGATCCCGATCGCCCTGCTGGATATCAGAAGACCCGATCATCGGGATTGAAGAATAGACCCTGGCACCGCACATCACTTCCCCTTAGTTGCCGACACTGCTGGGTTACCGTCGAGTGCCGAGGGTGATACCTTGTCAGCACTTCTGATGTTAACCTTGTAGGTTAGTTACTCGGTCGTGGTAAGCGAGGGTGATTCCTCCTACACCACCCCCGATAACGACATCGTCGCGCAACTCCTCAAGTGTGGACCTCGAGGGTGATTCCTCCTTCGTTCACCTTGATGATAACATCGAGCGGGAATTCCATCGAGGGTGATTCCTCAGGGTTCCCTTCGGTGTCAGACACACAGGTACTGTTGTTGAGTTGAATTGCACTAAACCATGATACTAAAGACGGGTCGGCCCTGAGGGGTACCCGCGCGAGCTTATTGCGAAGTGATGTGAAGTCGGGTTGACCTGGATGGTGCCCGCGAGATAACACGAGGCGTGGCCGGGCATTCTTAGCCCTTGCCGCAAGTCCTCGAGACGGGGCGACGGGGTCACATCGATCGTGAGTCTCTGCTCATTTCCGCGCACTCCTAATCCACTAAGGGGTTGCTAGGTCTGCTTTCAGCCGCGTACGCAACGTGCAGGAGTTCCCGGGGCGAAGGCCCAAGACCCCTGGGCGCATAGGTTTAGTCCGGCGTGCTGACCTCTCTGTTAGGTATTCGGTCGGGTTGCGGTGTGTTGCTTAGCCGAGGCCGGGCATGACCCAGAAAAGTGTGTCCGGCCAGAGTTAAGCGAGCGTGGTGGGTAAGTTGGTGCACCCCTGCAGGGAAGAAACTTCTATCGATAGCCTGTCCTACGGTAACGGACACTCGGAGTTGTATCCCGATCGGTACAACTAGAACATGTGATGAGAACTGGATAGTACGGCTCTGGGATTGCTTTCTCGCAGGGGAGTCGAGAAAGGATCTCAGGTCGAGGTTGATGATACTACTACTACTACTACTTTGCATTATGTTCATCTGCTCTCTCCTGATGCTGCAAGACTGTCGAAGATTGTTGAAGATGCTAGTCTTCGATAGGACTAGGCTTCCCCCTCTATTCTGGCATTTCTGCAGCCCAGTCCACATATACAGCCATTCCTTTGACAATGTTGCATATGTAATGTAGATCCTTGCTTGCTGAGTACTTCGGATGAGTACTCACGTTTGCTTTATTTTCTTTTTCCCCCATACTTCAATTGATGCCACCAGACGACGGAGCCCCTGAGCCAGACGCCCCAGCCGACGACCAGTACTACTACCCGCCTGGCGAGTACTACTACTACGAGGAGCCGACTGACGACCAGGAGTAGGATCGGAGGGTCCAGGGCAGGAGGCCTACGCCTTTCGATCGTAGTATTTTATTTTGCCCCGCCTCTGTGAAGGCTTAACTCTGTTTCTGTAACATATCTGTACCCAGATATCTGATGTTTCCGCTGACGCTTGTATGCCATCGAGCTTGTACCCAGATATCTGATGTTTCCGCTGATGTTTCTGAATTAAACTTAATAGGAAATTCCTCAAATATTCAACAGAGCTTTACTTTGATGAGGTGCGACGTCACTGCATGTTGATGTGTTGTTGGCACTTGGCATGGTCGACGATACGTGCTTGTCGGAGCCGGCCGCCGAACGCGTCGAGCTGGAGAACGGCCTGGTTGACCTCGAAGCGCGGGAGAGAGCGGGACAGACAGACGCGTACAGTACCGAGTAAGCCACGACGCAGGCTCCTTGATGCTTGACGGACGGGAGCAGAACGTGGGGTACAGAGGCACAGCTAGTAGAAAACTGGCTTCTACGGCGTTCGTCGGAACTTTGGTTGACTGGAACAATGGTGCCCCTCATTCTCGCTACGCTACTGCGGTCACGGTGGTTCAGGCTCGTTTTTCTCGGCAGCCTGAACCAGGCCAACGGGCTGAAGAGTGCACCTGCAGCTCGACCGCCCGAAGCAGATGCATAAAAATCAACCAAGAACCTTTTCCGCATTTTCTTGACTATGTCACTCACCGTCGCGTCCATCAACCCTGCCTAGCCTAGCCTCCCATCATGCTAGCTAGCTTGTGCTGGCCGATGTGCCCAGCCCAGCGATTCAAGGACGCGACGGTGTCCCGTGACTAGAGCACCACATCCACATCATGCATGGTCTATGCTCTACACCGAGTAGTACTATACAGCTCACACAAATAAGAAACAAAGCTTTGGTTAGATACAGCCCGCACCCCAAACCCGCCTCAAACGCTCAGGCGAACGGCTCGGTCACTGACTGATCATGAAAATACGATCCAGACGGGCTCCTCAAATGCCCGGGCTAACCGGCACCCCTCATATCCACCTTAAATCTGAGGCGGATATGACACGTCCGGGCGCGTCCGTCACGTCAGACCGACGATGGGGTTCCACACGAAATCGCCTGGAAACCCGGTGGTCCGACGGCCATCTCCTTCGCCACCGCGTGCCGCCGCTCCGGCGGGCCGTGTAGTGTCCTAGCCCGGCTATTTAAGCCGACCGCTGACACCGAAACCCTCCTCATCCACATCCCCCTCCTTCCCGTCTGCCACTTTCCGCTCATCGTTCGCCACTAAAGCTCGTTGTTCACCACTAAAGTTAGTAGCTATGCCCCCACGCCGTGGGCAACTTATATATCTAACGCCGGAGCGCCGGCTGCAGGTCCTGGCATGGAGCGAAGCCCCGATAGCCGCGGGGCTACCTCCGGATGCGGTAAATTCAAAGGAGGAGGAGCAGGAGGGGGAGCGCAAGGACGGGGATGAGGAGGATTAGGAGGAGGAGGACGTGGACGCCAGGGCCGCGGATCTGCAGGTGGAGCAGCAGGACATCCTCGATTCCCTCCAGTCGGAATCGGTGGCGGAGGCTGTCGGGGTTACGATCCTGACAGTGAGTACTAGGGGTACGAAAGAGGGGCAGAGCCTAGCTACGGCGCAGGCATAACACTCGGTGTTTAACGAGTTCAGATCCCTCTCGGTGGAGGTAAAAGCGCTACGTCTCGTACCCTGAGGCTTGGTTTTTCTTGAGGGATATGATTACAGAGATTGCTTAACCCCGGCTCAGGAGGAGTCAGGCTTATATAGAGTGCGCCACAGCTCCAACATCTCCACGTCGCCAGGGCATTAAGGGCTCATTACTATGGCAGTTACTAGTATAAAGTGTCACAACTACAACAGTGACAGGCAACGGTAGCCATGACTCTACTTTAAAGGTGACTTAGGATTCCTCGACCATTGCAGCGTCCACGCCATCCTTCCACCTCCCTTGTCCGAGTGGCGGTTACTGTGCCGACTAAAGAGTGGTCGCCGAGTGTTGTCGAGGTGTCCGAGTGGACTTCCTGATACGCGCATCTGAATGTTAATATGGTCCAGGGACCTACCAATGACGGTGAGGGGTGATACGTCTCCGTCGTATCTATAATTTTTGATTGTTTCATACCAATATTATACAACTTTCACATACTTTTGACAACATTTTATATGATTTATTGGACTAACATATTGATCCAGTGCCCAGTGTCAGTTCCTGTTTTTTGCATGTTTTTTGTTTCGCAGAATATCCATATCAAACGAAGTCCAAATGCAATAATTTTTTTCGAAGAATTTTTTTAGAATATTTGTGATTTTTGGGAGATGAAATCAATGCAAATGGGGGCCCACAGCCACCACGAGACACCAGGGCGCTCCCCAGGGCCCAGGCGCGTGGTGGTGGGTTGTGCCCTCCTCGTAAGTCGGTTGGAGCTCTGTTTCAGGCGCAATGAAGCTTATATCCGGAAAAAAATCGTGTTAAAATCTCAGCGCAATCGGAGTTACGAATCTCCGGATATTTAAGAAACGATTTTCGGCCAGACGTGGAGAACGCGAAACATAAGAGAACAGAGAGGGAAATCCAATCTCGGAGGGGCTCCTGCCCCTCCGCCGCCATCAAGGCCATGGAACAGAGGGGGAACTCTTCTCCCATCTAACGGGGAGGCCAAGGAAGAAGAAGAAGGAGGGGGGCTCTCTCGCCCTCTCTCCCGGTGATGCCGGAACGCCGCCGGGGCATTCATCGTGTGACGACGATCTACTCCAATAACTTCGTCATCTTCACCAACATCTTCATCACCTTCCCCCATCTATCTACAGCGGTCCACTCTCCCGCAACCCGTTGTACCCTCTATTTGAACATGGTGCTTTATGCTTCATATTATTATCCAATGATATGTTGCCGTCCTATGATGCTTGAGTAGATTTTTGTTGTCCTAACGGTAATTGGTGAATTGCTATGGTTGGTTTAAATTTGCTTGTGCTTGTGTTGCTGTCCTTTGGTGCCCATCATATGAGCGCGCGTGTGGATCACACCATAGGGTTAGTTGTATGTTGATAGAACTATGCATTGGAGGGCAAGGGTGACAGAAACTTCTTCCTAAACATAGAAATTGATACGTACGGGATTGAAGGGGGACCAATATATATATTAATGCTATGGTTGGGTTTTACCTTAATGAACGTTAGTAGTTGCGGATGCTTACTAATAGTTCCAATCATAAGTGTATAGAATTCCAAGTAAGGGACGACATACTAGCAGTGGCCTCTCCCACATAAAAACTTGATATCTGTCTAGTAACGTAGTCAATTGCTTAGGGACAATTCCGCAAATCCTACCACTACTAATCCACACTCGTTATACTAAGTTAATTGTTTATTTATCTAAACAACACCTAATTTTTATTTTTACGTTCTTTATTATCTTGCAAACTTATCCTACCATACCTACAAAGTACTTCTAGTTTTATTTTTATTATAGATAAAGCAAACGTTAAGTGTGCGAAGAGTTGTATCGGTGGTTGATAGAACTTGAGGGAATATTTGTTCTGTCTTTAGCTCCTCGTTGGGTTCGACACTCTTATTTATCGAAAAAGGCTACAAACGATTCCCTATACTTGTGGGTTATCAAGGGCCCTTGGTGGGCCTGATGGTTTTTTACCTTACCTGTAGTAGGTGACCTCATCAGAGGCCAAGCAGCATCGTGTGCGGGAGGCGGAGGCGGAGCACGCCGCGGATGGTCTGCAGGAGGTGGAGGCGGAGCACGTCGCAGACGTCGATGAGATACCCGTGGCTACGGAGGAGGAGGAGGAGCCCTACTACGCGCATATCTACCCGGCGCCCGGCACGGACGTCGTGGACATCTCCGACGACGACGAAGCTTAGTTTAGAATAGCGTGGTGTACGTAATACATAGGAAAACATTTGCATGATTTGTATGGATGTCTAGGGGATGAAATATGAGATATTTGAATGCATATCACTAAATATGAAGTATGACTGGTCAGTGCCGCGGATGCGCGTCCACGGACATTTGAGGGGCCGGATTTGCCGAGTCCGGCATCTAGGACATGGTTCATTTAACATAAGTAGCATTTCCATCGAAAATGTAAACATGTTAATTAACTATTAACGGGGTATTCTTCAGGATGGCAATTATGTACATGGATGATGGGAATATTTCTAGGAATTGTGAAATACTTCTGATTTCAAGGAAAAAATGTACTACTTTATACTCCCCATTTTGATCCAGCTAAGTTTTCCTCACAAATCACCTGCAAAAAAAAAGTTTTCGTCACAAAAAAAAAAAATAACTATCGAAGTTTTATTAGAACGTGCATCTAGGGGGCTTTATCCATTAGTTAAGACTAGAAAATTGTCCATGCATTGCAGTGGGATAGTAAACAAAACCGTGCATTTGCACATGCCAGTTACTTAGAGCATCTACAGCCAATTGATGGAGCAGTAGTACGAGCCTTGTGGGCGGATGATAGAGTCGTCGTGCGCGATGGATATAGGCAGGCTTGCCGGCGAGCTCGCCGAGGTGAGCGACCAGGACCCAACGATGGAGGAATACTCTAACAAAGAGGTGACGCCCCTGCACGCGCAGCACTTTGACACCGTCACGGCGGAGAAGCAGCCCGATGATGCCGCTACAACCACGAGGCCAACCCGTCCACCTCCACTAGCGTCACCCAGCCCGCAAAGGCGCAGACTCCGATGAGGAAGAATAGGACATGAAAGATGGCGGTGTCTCCTGTCCCATATGTGGGCCAGTTCGTGTTTCATCTCTTACTCTTCTTTGCCAGCGACTGTAGCTTCATTTCCCGAGGCTCACGGCCGCCGGACATGGACATGAGGAATAACAAGTTGAAGAACATGCGCCGGCGAAGATTTGGAATATGTGAAGGTCCAAATGCTGTCGTTTAATGAAATGTGTCAAACATTTGGAATATGGAGGCACTAGTACTAGATGCGGTCGATCTGTACCACTGGTGTGCCGCCGCCACGCCTCATCCCAGTCTCCTCATGCGTGGCCGTGGCCGTGGATACATCAGCGGCCACGAACAGCAGTCGCCGCATCTCACGAGGGAGGAAGGGGGGGGAGAAGCATCCTGATGGATGGTGCCATGCCATCGATCGGAATCGTATGGGGGCGAGGTGGACGCAGCCCGGGAGGGCCTGCGATCGGCCGTCTCCTCCGTGACCTCGATCGGCCTTCTCATCTCATCCATCGTTCTAATTCCCAACTAGGTTTGGATCTTGCTGCCGTCCCTCTTCTCTCATGGTGTTTATGGTTGGAGTTTTCGTCGATTTTTCGGAAATTTTGGTTGGGATCCCCCTGTTTTTTCCGGCCGGGGAAGGTTGCTGACAATACATACACTAGTACAAAAACAGAATAAAACAAGACCACATCCATGTTTTTGGTTCCTACTCGTAGCATTTGTTTACAGAATCCGGCTGCCAAATCTGGCATTTGGTCTCAAACACTCCCAGCTAGGCTGGCGCGGTATTCAGCCAAATCTTTCTTTTGGTCTCATACGCACGCACACTTGCAGCGCTCCCATGCAGAAAATTACACTTGCAGCGCTCCCATCCAAAAAATTACACTTCCAGCGCAGTTTTTCATCTTACAAAAAGATCAGGTGTTTTGCACCGCCAAATCTTTCGTTTGGTTTCTTACGCTCCCCTCTAGCGCAGTTTACGAACCAGTGTTTTGCACCGTCAAAAAATACCCAGTGCTCTCGTCAGTTCCATGCTACTGAATTCCCAAAAACATTGCTTCCAGCCTCCTCCTTGCTTGCAATCTCCTTGGCCAGCCTCCACCACCACCAGTCTCCTTGCTTCCTGCAAAATATGTCAAACCAATGCATGTAAAGCAGATCGTCCGAGAAATTCATCTAGAGTATTTATAACCATATACAAATCAAACAAGCTTTATGATTGATTGATTTATTTAAAATTTTGGAACAAAGGACACCCCGGATTGGGTAAAACAAAAGGTTGTGGTCTCACTGGACTTTGCAAAGCCTAGACCGAGCCATGTCAAGTGCATCATAATCTCCTACTACTAGCTAGTTAGTTGGGCAGAGTTTACAGCAGCAGGCACAACTAGCTCACTGGACCAAAAGGTGCCCTGCTCACAAGTCACAGCATGATGCCTGGTTGTCCGCCTGATTCTACTCTCTGACCATACCACCACTGCTTCAAATGCCAAGAGCATTTATTGAGAATGTACTAGGTCAGGACATTTGACATGGAGGCACTGAACTCTTTGTCCCTGCTAATGATTTGAGAGATATTCATACAGCAACAATTTATTCACCATGTTACAAAGTACTCCTACAAACCAGTTTCCATTGTCTGCATTACATGGTATGGCCATGGACTTATTATGGTCAGACCACACAGGACTAGCAATTTCTGCTGTGAACACCAACTGAGCATGGACCTATGGGGAGACTGTAGGAAAGCCAATATTTGACCCAACAGACCAGCTCTACTCTGGCCACATACGCCTTTCAGAAACCACATGTATGAGCTAAGTAGCACCCAATACAAGACCATGTAAGCATGCGTAGCAGCACAATGAAAAATAAAAACATGCATGACGAGAGAAAGGAGTTTAAATCTAAACAGGAAAGACAACATACATGGTAGTCCCACGGCGTTGTAGATCAACGTCCAGGCATCAGGGCACCACTGCTCGAACTTGCGCAAAACAGCACTTTGGCTACCCCCAAGGTGCGTCTGCAGTTAACCAAACGGTTAATCAATATTAACACCTTGTTTGGCATGCAAGCTAGATGGAGAATTAGTTACCTTAATGTAGTGAGGGTACGTGGAGAAATGCTTCCATAGGTTCCTCACCAGCCTGACAAGATCATTTGGATAGTCAATATCACAGTTCCATATGTATTCCCTGATCTTGTTGGCCGCAGCTCTACCCTCGGCTCCTTTAAGTTTCAGCTCCGCCTTCCTTTTGTTGTTCTCTGTGTTCGCTCTTTCCATCATTTCTTTTAGTGTTTTCAGCTCCTGACACATGTCATCTTCAGACTCATTTCTTGGCCATCTTATTCCACAAGCGTTAAGAGCCGCACTACAATCTCGAGTTCATGAGAATATGTCAATGAGATACTTGCTCTTGTCCTCATCATTCCACTCAATGGGATAAAACTTGGCAACTTTTGCCAAATTTTTGCCAATGCAGTCAGGACCATGTTTCTCAATGAAATCACAGTACGCCCTGGTCCCTGTGTGCATTTGTATCAAAACGTCGGCTGTCATGATTTTCTTTATGTCCGCACATAGTTTCACATATAGTTTTCCCGTATACATTTGAGCCTTACCCCTGAAATCCTCAACTGCGAATTAGGGGAGTTGGTGAATCAGACAGATGTGGCCAGGAGCGATAAATTAAATTAGACAATAACAAGTTGATATTAAGAAACACTCTTAGCGGATAATTTTGTATGCAACCTATAAAAAAACATAAAGGTCGCATATGTTAATGTTGAAGTTTTAAAATTTTGGGTGCACATACTTGTATTCATCATCTACATGCAAGATCAATTTTCCTATATTTCCGGAACTTAAAAATGTCTTATTTTTCCAAAAGAAAATCCTATCTGATTCAGATGGTCCTACGAACATATGCACATTTTCGTGTAAGCAAATATGCAACATTATATCTAAATTAAAATATGCTTATAAATAACCTCCACAAAACAAAATTTTGCACAACATAACCCAATATTTTTTTATTTGTAGAATAAAATTATAGTGTTTGTATAGATTTTAGAGACGCGCTATTCTTAGGACAGTGCAAAAAAGAAATTACCATCATCGAAGAATACTTTAAGTTGAGGTTGACCATTCACAGTCTTCAGATATAGGTTGTCAACTGTAAGGTCTTTCGGACACATCTTGCGTCTAATCATCTTATCCAAGATATCAAGTAGATCTCTGTGAAACAGTATCTCAGTTAGTGTGCAGTGGAAGTAAAAACATTATATTAGTTATTGTGCAGTGGAAATAAAATATTAGTACAAATTAGCAGATCGCCGGTGCGTTACTCCGAAATTTCTTCGTTCTTGCATGCATTGTCTAAATGATTGTGTCGTTGGTACTTATTTTTTTCTCAAAAAGAATAATCCCAAATTTTGGGCAAAAGAGAATATATTCCAAAATATAGGATCAATTAATCATAAGATTGTGATATATATGTCTATTACATAGGTTGGATAGTGATCACAATAATTACCAGTGATTTAAAGCATAATAAAAGGTGATTATATACATATGTAACGTGGTCCATTCTACAACCACCCCTTGAGACTGTAGATGAAATATTCTACAACCAACCCTCCTAGATCAGCCAAACCCACCCGAAAGTAACAAATACTGCAGGAGCAAACCCCACCACCCTAAACTAAAAGAAAAAACGCCGCACTAGACCCATCTTCCCAGCATTGTGCCCCTATCACCCCAAGGCCACCGCGCCGCGACACCCTCCCCTCCCCATCGCACCTCATCGCCATAGTGTTGCATCAGCCCTATCTACCCTCCAATCCAATCCACCTTCCCGTGCAGCCACATAGGAACTGCGCCGCCCCCACACCTAGCCTCGACCAGCCACCTTCTCGGTCAAAGGCAGCCAACGACGTTTGACTACGGCACTGCTTCGGCTAGAGGAGGTGCTCCACCTTGGTACGGTCAGAAAGGTCCATTAGGCGAGTCCCCCTCCTCTGCTCTCCTCGGCAGGCTGGTGATCATCGAGCACACGGACGCCCATGCACAACTTTTAAATTCGCTCCACACACGATGACGTCCCCTAACTGATGTCCATGGCCACAGCTAGCAGGGCGGAGTGTGGAGCAGGATCACTCCCCTACCACATGTTGCAACACCCACCATCTACAATGACAATGCTCCGCAGATTGTCGATGTTTGATTTTCTATCCCTGTTTATTTTTGTGTAGTTTCTGCTTTGCGAGAAGTTCACATATATTGTTGCAGGAGGTCTGCTAGTTGCCTCGCGATGGTTCATTTTTTGCCAAGCCAATTTGCTAGTTCATCTCCAAGGCTCCACCCCCATCCCGCGGCAGTTGACACGTGGACAGTCAGTTCTCAACCCTGTCGTCATATCATTAGCGACATTCCACAACTTTGGAAATAAAAACATGCGTCAAAGAGTTGCAAAAATTAGTGATACAGATGAGAAGTTAATTTCGCCGCTTGTGGGAAGCTTGTCGTTTGTCGAGAAGTTCACTCCCTCACGCAAGGAGTACTTATGATTTGGGAAGTTCTCTTCATTCGTTCGAGAAGTTCACAAAAATCTTGGAGAAAATATTTTTTGTTCGGCAATTCACGTTGTTCGTACTGAAGTTGGCCTTATACTAAGTTAACTTTCGGCAATCTAGTTATTCATCTGGCATAGTTCACCAAGGGACAGTTCACATGTTCATTGGGGGTTCGCCCAAAAATAACACTCGAATCTAACCATTTTTTAAACTTCGCTTAAATCGTAAGGAATTTGAATGAAGTGTTCCATACAAAAAGAAGTTACATCTAGTAAATATCTTTCCAACGGTATTTCGATTGCATCATTTCGATAAGTGGTTTGAACATTTTGATAAAAATGCGCTCCATGTCATTTGATATGAATTGCACAATTTTTAGAACTGCTCTTGAACCTTAAATTTTGAAAAATATGCTGCATGAAAAAGTTGCGCCTAATCAATATCTTTCTAACGGTATTCACTTGCATCATTCCAAAATATGTTTTGAAAATTTCGTGTGAAAACGGTACAGAAACAAAGGGCTGGTTGTACAACAACCAGTTGTATATAGATGGAATGGTTTGTGGGAATGACACAAATGATATAACATTGGGAATAAATCGATTAGGCGCAATTTTCATGTAGAATGTTTTTTCAAATTCGTTACGGCCTAATAGCAGTTTGAAAACTGTGTCACGCCACTAAACTGTGTGCCTCACATCGCTATTGTTGCCTCCCTTTGCGCCCTGCAGGTTCCGCTCCGCGTAGGGATGAGGTGAGATGGATAATGGCATATGCTGGTTCGGTGGGTTTCTAGTTGTAGAGTATGTCTAAAGAATGATTGTAGAATGTACCCAGGACATCTATATATAATAGTTACGGAAACGATTCTTAGTAATTTAAGACATAAATACCCACTATATATAGCAGTATATATGTTTTAGATAATAATACGCCAATTCTTAGTAATTCAAAACATAGTAACGATCGGAGTGAATGGACCGTCGCCAACCCAGATCCTATTATAAGATTGAAGGTCAAGTTTTAACATAAAGAATACTTGCAGTGTGATTCTGCTGAAAACGGGGGTGAATTTTCCTTCCAAATTTAAAATCCTGTTCTCTTCAATCCTGTTCTTTTCACCATGCTTGAGCCATCCATTGAAGGTACCATCAAAAGAGCTGGTGGATATTACAAGACGATAATGTGGGTGCACCTTGTAGATGTTCTGCAACACCACCACATTTGGATGCCTCCAGGTGCTCATCAGTCGAAGCGAAGAAAGAATTTTGTCTTTAGCATCATACCGCTTCAAGAGGCAATCAGTGGTGAAACTCCCTACTGTGTAGGTTCCTCTGAAGAAGGCAGTAGGTACCTTATGAAAATCAGAAAGGAAGTCTTTTTTCTTCCCTATCTTATTGGCCTTCACAGAGCAGCTACGGTTTGTGTTGTCATAAGAAAAATACCGCGAGTAGAGTGCATGATCCGGTTTGTTCAACCTGGATTCGAAATGTTTGTAGTGAGGTATGAGATTGTATTTTTAAACTAATAGGAATATACAGGAAACATTGTATTTTTAAACTAATAGGAATATACATGAAACATTGTATTTTTAAACTAATAGGAATATACAGGAATCTGCATGAGAAATATCTAGTGTTTAGATGATATCATGCTACAAACTCAAAATTTGACAACAAAGGAGATATGATAAAAAAAAATTGCATCATGCTTCAGCCGATAAAATGAAGTGGGAGTACAACATATATTCCTTAGAAACATGTAAAAAATGCGTACAAGACTGACACTTGAATCCTTGTGCATTTACAAGGACAATGAGAAAAAAAACATTACCCAATGAGATCCGTCGTGGGTGGACTGTCCAACAGAGAAACACGATAATTATCATCCAATTCATCATCTGTCTGAGTGCGCATATGTCTTTGCCTCTTGGAAGGAAGTTCCGTATCTTGTTCGACACGTCGCTTTAGCTCTCCAACATCGGCATCAGATTGTACCACCACATCATAATCATTGCCACACCATTTCACTTGAACAGTAGTTGTCTCGGCCGGCACATTCTCTTCCAGCATATGTGTATCAGAGGATGATGCCATGTCTACAATGTGTAGAGTAGAATATAAAGTTAGCATATCAGAGGATGTGTGTGTGTGTGTCTCTTTAATGCTGATTTGCATGCCAACATCCCTAAAAATAAATAAACATGGAGAGATGGGCGTGTGTGTGTTTAATGCCGAACGCGCATGCCAACAAAGGAAAATGAAGTGGTAGTAGTACTACTACTGCTAGCAGTAAATGTGAAACCACACTGCGCATTCACAGTCAGCTTACTGTGCCCTCCAATTAATTCAAGCATTGAATAATCTGAAGCAACAACAAGTTTTCGCATGTTCCTCTTCCTCCCCATTAGTCAGGCTTGGTAACTCGTAAGGCAGGGGGAAACTGCCCAACTCCGTAGTTGAAAAGGTACTCCGGTACAGCAAGTGAAGCACAAACACAAACCTAGGCTAAGCTAAGACCTTCACACAATTGCTAAACAAGTTGTCTTTTGAGATCTGTAGCAAAATTGCCTTTAAAGTTGACAAATTGCAAGCCCCAAATCACATGCATTCCCGGTAAATTAGCAAGCCGAACATCGAATAGGACCACACCAACCTCACCTCCAGGTAGGGATTATTATACCTGAGAATTGCCGAAAGTCGCTGGCCTAGCTGCCGTCGTCCTCACCGGTCCCGATACAGCCCCGTCACCTAGCTAGGGTTACACACAAAGTGAAGCAAATGGAAAATCCAGCAAGTGTAGAGGAGGAGCAAAGGCCGCGATGCCCTACCTCGATGTTCCAGCGACTGCCGCCACCGCCGCCGCCGACGCCGCCGCGGACGACGACGAACTTGGGAGCCGGTCTCTTCCTGATAGGCTGCGTATGCTGCTCCAAATCAGTCCAGGAGTGATGATCGGCACGTGCAGACCGGGTGAGAGAGTAGGGGCAGCTTACCCGGAGGCGCCAGGGACCAATGCCGCCTCCGCCGCCGAGATTTCGGGAGCCCTCTTCGCTCCGTAGTCTGAACGGTGGTGAGCGAGGTGTGCTGTGTGCTCGTGGATTTTGTTTGGTCCTTGGCGTTGTGGGGAGCCCAGCCCGGCCCACCGCTGTCGGGGCTCCATGCACACGTCCCCCCTCAATCAACGGTGTGGATCGCGTGTCTTGCGTTTGTTCGCTCGCTTGTTGTTGTTTTTTCTTTCTGTTGTGGGTTTTGTGTCTCGGTTTTCTGTTTGGTTCTTCTCTTTTTATTTACTAGAACAATGCCCGTGTGTTGCAACGGAATATAAATATTCTACTACGTTAGCTTGTGATTTACCTGTCAATAATAATGCGATTGTGTAAATAAATGTTCATTAAATTCTGACCGTGAATTACCTTATATTTTGGTTAGAAGTTTGATAAGTAAATTAAACTGGAATTGGTTCAAAAGGTAAGTAAATTAAGGTGATTGATTATCATATACATGAAAAGTTGGACAAAGGGGTGATGGGAAGAAAGATGAAATGGGAACCTTACTTTTTTTTAAGTAGTAGAGATTTATAATTCTTTATTATTTTTATTTTTTGGTTTTTCCTTTTTTTTTATTCTTCAGGTTTAGTTTTCTTTTTTTTTGCTTTTCCCCTTCTTATAGATTTATATACTATAATCATTCTTTTCAATACTCCTTCCATCACATAATATAAGATGTTAGTACAACCAATTACAAGTATATCAGTTGTGATAACATCTTATATATATATCGGTTGTAACAACATCTTGTATTATGTAACGGAGGGATATAATATAACATGAACATTTTCCCCTAAAAATAAATATAATATGAACATTTTTTTATAAATAGTGAACTTTTTTAGTGTACGAAGATTTTTTTTTAATATATGATGAAAACTTTTCAATACAAAACGAATTTTTCCTAATGCAGGATGAACTATTTTTAATATACATGAACATTTTTGTGTATATTTTTTTAATGGAGAGAGTATCACATGGAAAGAAGTTTTGGTGCAAACTGATGAAAACCACGTGGAAACGATGTCTTGAAGTTTGAGACAAACCTCAAGAAAACTACGGAATTTGAGAGTATGGTGTTCTATTGCCATGTGAAATTCCCAAATTCAAAAAAGTTATCATTTATGATATACAAAAAAAGAAAAATCAGCATTGAACTGTGTCGAACAATAAACATCGCTAGTCATTGTTTAATTTGTTCTTTTCATAGCTCGTAAATGGTAATGTGTTTTAACTTGTAATTTCGTATGGCAATGAAACATCACCCTCTTAACATCCAGTATATTTTTAGATTTTTTTTGAACTTACAAACATGGGTTCGACGAAGTTTTCTCTGAAACTTGATTTTCATGTGATATTCTCTCTATTTTAATGTACAGTGAACTTTAAAAAAAATCAGTGTATATTAAAAGTATGTTCACCATATATTAGAAAAAAAATGTTTAGTGTGTATTAAAAAAAGTTCAATGCATATTTTAGAAAATCGTACACTTTTACTGATAAGAAATACCTCTTCATCAAGTAGTATCATGTTAGTTGAGGTTAATGGCATACCATAGCCTAATTACTCTAACCTACACTTTCTAGGAATCCCTCTCATGGCTAATACCACTGAGTGTATTATATGAAATTAATTGTTTTAAAGCTTAAATTGCTGAAAAGAAAGCAAACTGAATATAACTAATTAGCGCTAATTATACCATGGACCCTAATTATAACGGCCTAGATTTGACCTGTATTTGCAAAGCTTGAGCAAAACAAAGTCGGTCAACGAAACAAATAGGATTTGCAGTTTGGTTGTAAAAAGGAACATACAAAAGCGACCAAATTTGACATGTAATTGAAGTAAAGAACACAAACTTTTAAAGAGTGAAGATCAACTGATGGGCATAGTTGTGCTACGACCAGATCTCCATGCAGTATCCCAAGATTATACATGAAAAGAGTGGTGATTGAATCCTGGAGAGAACAACACTGTCAAAGGACATGATAGAAAAAAATGAATCTGTATCCTTTAGGATACCATATCCATGCCCAAACTTGCTTGCTCCAGTTTGATAGACATGGATTTGATTTCCATGGGCTAAGAGGAGACATTATAAGATCCACGCTGCAATGCTTTCTCCACTTTGAGAGACATGGATTTATTTTCCATGGAGGGAAAGAGACACAGAGAGGGGGAGAGAGAAAGAGTAGATAATCCATAACACAATGCTTGTTCCAGATTGAGATAAATGGATTTATTTCCACAAGGGGTAGATAGAGAGAGGGGGCAGTAGAAAATCCATGTCGAGAGATTGCTTTTTGTTGTTTTTTATGTGGAGAGGAAGGGATGGTTGAGTAGCCAGATTTCGAGATCGATTGAGATGGGTGAATCGTTTCTCTTTTGACTTCTTTTTCTTCTACATGAAGTGGGGAGTAGAGAATCCATGCAGAGAGATTGCTTTTTACATGGAAAGGAAGGGATATCTCTTTTGACTTTTTTTTTCTTTTGTCTCCTTTCGTTTCAATTTCTTCTACAACCTTGAATAGTTGTAGGCCTCCTGAGGAATTTGCTTTACCGAAATTCCAGGCTGGATTTTGTGGAAAAGGACTTTGGGCCTTTATGAGCAATTTTTTTGTTGCACTTTTGAACAAAATTCAGCTATGAATTATATGAGTTAATCTACATCGTAATAACTCGGTCCCACCCGATGAATGGCTCATATTTTCTAATCAATGTAGGAATTTTTAGGGAGTCTCTAATTTGAATGAAAATTCAACTAGGAATTATATGAGTTAATCTACATTGTAATAATACAGTCCCACCAGATGAACGGCTCGTACTTTCTAATTAACATGGAAATTTATAGTGAGTCTCTAATTACTATAGGTATAGATAGATAGATAGATTATGCTGAGTGCCAAAAATGCATTCTAAATATATGTTCCCCCAACATGAGTATCATGTTTTAGAAGGAAACTTTCGTATGACATTTGCAACCATTTTTCTATATCCTTCTTCAGCTGGATCATGGACGAGTGAAACTAGAAGCTGGTGTGTTCTTGATGGACTATCGGTGCTGGCTACAAAGTTTCTCTCTATATATGATGTTATTATATGAGAACCATCCTATCATGTTCAAACCACTTTGAAAAGTCAATGCTTACTCGTTGTGAGAGGATGCTACATATGAAGGAGAAGAGCCTAGAGGTGCTGTTAGATAATGGTGGGAATAAACCGGTGTTACATCTGTGAAAATCATAATCGATGAATATGGTCAATAGAGACCCTTTCACTTGCCTAACAAGTTTTCATGGCCATAATCCATTTGGATTGCAAATGGTCTTTTGTAATAGTAAGCCTTCAACTTTATTGTCTCCAACTAACTAGTTTGTTCTTGGATAATTTTTTACTTTTCTATTAATGAGTGCATTCCTTCTATAGATCGGTAAAAGTGCATTTTACAAAGTTTAGGTTGTGTAAATTTGTAATTGCATCACTTTCTAATGTCCTGTGTTAGATGCTCAAAATGTTAACATTACCTATTGCTTAGTTGTATTCAATTATTTGTCTTCGTTGGTAAAATTTTGTATATGTATTGTCACATGAATGATTGTGAACTAAAAAACACAGCAACAGCAACAACAACAACAACAACAACAACAAAGCCTTTAGTCCCAAACAAGTTGGGGTAGGCTGGAGGTGAAACCCATAAAATCTCGCAACCAACTCATGGTTCTGGCACATGGATAGCAAGCTTCCATGCACCCCTGTCCATGGCTAGTTCTCTGGTGATACTCCACTCCTTCATATCCCTCTTTACGGACTCCTCCCATGTCAAGTTCGGCCTACCCCGACCTCTCTTGACATTATCGGCACACTTTAGTCGTCCTCTATGCACTGCCGCTTCTGGGGGCCTGCGCTAAATATGCCCAAACCATCTCAGACGATGTTGGACAAGCTTCTCTTCAATCGGCGCTATACCCCAACTCTATCTCGTATATCATCATTTCGGATTCGGTCCTTCCTTGCATGGCCACACATCCATCTCAACATGTGCATCTCCGCCACAGCTAACTGTTGAACATATCGTCGTTTAGTCAGCCAACACTTAGCGCCATACAACATTGTGGGTCAAACCGCCATCCTATAGAACTTGCCTTTTAGCTTTTGTGGCACTCTCTTGTCACAAGAATGCCATAAGCTTGGCGTCACTTCATCCATCCAGCTTTGATTCGATGATTCACATCTTCATCTATATCCCCATCCTTCTGCAGAATAGACCCCAAACATCTAAAGGTGTCCTTCTGAGGCACCACCTGCCCATCAAGGCTAACATCCTCCTCCTCCTCGTGCCTAGTAGTGCTGAAACCGCACCTCATGTACTCGGTCTTAGTTCTTCTAAGTCTAAAACATTTGGATTGCAAAGTTTGTCTCCACAGCTCTAACTTCCTATTGACTCCCGTCCGACTATCATCGACTAGCACCACATCATCCGCAAAGAGCATACACCATGGAATATATCCTTGTATATCCCTTGTGACCTCATCCATCACCAGAGTGAAAAGATAGGGGCTCAAAGCTGACCCTTGGTGCAGTCCTATTTTAATCGGGAAGTCATCACGCCATCACTTGTCCGAACACTTGTCACAACATTATCGTACATGTTCTTGATGAGGGTAATATACTTTGCTGGGACTTTGTGTTTCTCCAAGGCCCACCACATTACATTTCACAGTATCTTATCACAGGCCTTCTCTAAGTCAATGAACACCATATGCAGGTCCTTCTTTTGCTCCCTGTATCTCTCCCATAAAAACACAACAATTATAAATTTTTTTTGGATGGAAACAATAGTACAACTACTCAACCTCTAATCTGGGTTGAGAGGAAAGTCTGCACATGGCTTTGTGGTCAGTGATGAGAGATGTTCAGTTGGTAATGTCTGTAGGACTGCATTGGAATTGTGACAGTGCTTTTATTTCAACAACAATTTTAATGCCTTCTGTTTTGAATGGTAGTGTTACATATATAAAGTCCATGGTCCACCAACCGAACCCAATTGGCTGGAACTTTTGGTTATCCCATTTATTCATAGCTTAAGATGTTGCATGTTGAATTTTTTTTAGTTATGGTTCAAAAAACAAGCGGTCATTGTATGTACAATTTCTTTGCTCTAGGTATCATCTCTATTTGTTAAGCTAATCATTCCTACTAGCATTGATTTATGCCATATATAATATGTACTGTATTTTGAATATCAATAAGAGAAAACATCACGTGACAAATATTTGATACAAATATGCATTAGATCCTATTAGATACATGTTGGCCACAGAGACTTTTACTACTAAAGGAATATAAAATATTACATGCTTTGGAGGTATATTTCACATGTGTAATCCTAAACTTATTTTTTGTTGATGTAGCTTACCACTCATGCTTTGGAGGTATATTTCACATGTGTAATCCTAAACTTAATTTTTTTCGGTATAGCTTATCACTCATGTTTTGGAGGTATATTTCAATGTGTAATCCTGAACTTAATTTTAATATGTTTCTATTAATGTAAATTTTCACAAGTAATAAATGATATAAATATTTAAGCAACACCTAAAATTTCTAGCCCGTGCAACAGCACGGGCTGATGACTTGTGTGATACAATTGATATTAAATCACTAATACAATATATATGCCTCGTGGCAATGCACAGACAACTAACTTTTTTAGACAATTAACTTTTTTTAGACAATTAACTAGTACATTACTCTCTTAAGGTTGAAAAAGCTAGTGTTTTTTTAGCGATGAAGGACACTATATTGATTAATGGGGTAATTCATAGGAATACCAAATGGGTCATGAGGATTGCCTAGCCACAGGTGGTGACCATGGTTTAAGGAAACCGAACATTTAACCAAAACTTTGAGCTTCTTTATTAGTGTCCCTCCCTTCAAAGATGATATCGCTTGCATCAAACAGCCGCCGGTAAGCTATGAATTCTCGAACAATGGTTCCATTCTTGCCACAGGACCCATTCTTTAGGTCATTCACCACAGTCTTACTATCGCATGAGCTGATGATTCTGCGGAGGTGTAAGTCTTGAGCTAAAGCTTGTGCTTCTCGGCAGGCTAGCATTTCAAGGCACACTGGGTCCGTTACAGCTGGGAAGACCATGATACGTCTCCAACGTATCTATAATTTTTTATTGTTCCATGCTATTATATTATCTGTTTTGGATGTTTTATATGCATTAATATGCTATTTTATATTATTTTTTGGACTAACTTATTAACCCAGAGCCTAGTGCCAGTTTCTATTTTTTTCCTTGTTTTTGAGTTTTACAGAAAAGGAATATCAAACGGAATAAAACTTTACGATGATTTTTCTTGGACCAGAAGACACACGTGGGACTTGGAGAGGAAGGCAGAAGAGTCCCGAGGACTCCACAAGCCCTCAGGGCGCGCCCTAGGGGGGGCACCCCTGGCTTGTGGGCCCCACGGGACTCCTCCAACCCTAATCTTTGGCCTATAAATTCAGAAATATTCCCAAACGACCAGAAGCGTCCACCAAAATACTTTTCCGTCGCCGTAACCTTCTGTTCCTGTGAGATCACATCTTGGGGCCTTTTCTGGCATCCTGCTGGAGGGGGCTTCGATCACGGAGGGCTTCTACATCAACTCTATTGCCCTTCCGATGAAGCGTGAGTAGTTTACCACAGACCTACGGGTCCATAGCTAGTAGCTAGATGGCTTCTTCTCTCTCTTTGATCCTCAATACCATGTTCTCCTCGATGTTCTTGGAGATCTATTCGATGTAATCTTCTTTTGCGGTGTATTTGTCGAGATCCGATGAATTGTGGATTTATGATCAGTTTATCTATGAATATTATTTGAATCTTCTCTGAATTCTTATATGCATGATTTGATATCTTTGTATTTCTCTTCGAATTATCGATTTGGTTTGGCCAACTAGATTGGTTCTTCTTGCAATGGGAGAGGTGCTTAGTTTTGGGTTCAATCTTGCGGTGTCCACACCCAGTGACAAAGTAGGGATAGCGAGGCACGTATTTGTATTGTTGCCATCAAGGGTAAAAAGATGGGGTTTTCATCATATTGCTTGAGTTTATCCCTCTACATCATGTCATCTTGCTTAAGGTGTTACTCCGTTCTTTTAAACTTAATACTCTAGATGCATGCTGGATAGCGGTCGATGTGTGGAGTAATAGTAGTAGATGCAGGCAAGAGTCGGTCTACTTGACACGGGCGTGATGCCTATATTCATAATCATTGCCTTGGATATCGTCATAACTTTGCGCTTTTCTATCAATTGCTCGACAGTAATTTGTTCACCCACCGTATTATTTTCCTTCAAGAGAGAAGCCTCTAGTGAAACCTATGGCCCTCGGGCCTATTTTCCATCATATATTTTCAGATCTATAAACCAAAAAGCACAAAAATACCTTGTTGTAATTTATTTGTTTTTACTTTGTTTTACGTTTTAGTAATATTTTATATCTATCTCTATCAGATCTCACCTTTGCAAGTGACCGTGAAGGGATTGACAACCCTTTTATCGCATTGGGTGCATGTGTTTGATTGTTTGTGCATGTGCATAGATTGGAGACTTGCTTGTATCTCCTACTGGATTGATACCTTGGTTCTCAACTGAGGGAAATACTTATCTCTACTTTGCTGCATCACTATTTCCTCTTCAAGGGAAAAACCAACGCAAGCTCAAGAAGTAGCAGGAAGAATTTCTGGCGCCGTTGCCGGGGAGATCTACATCAAGCCTACCAAGTACCCATCATAAACTCTCATCTCTTGCATTACATTATTTGCCATTTGCCTCTCGTTTTCCTCTCCCCCACTTCTAAAACATTTTCAGAAAAACACAAAAAGATTTGCCTTTTTTTTCGCCCGTCTTCTGTTCGTATTTTCGTTTGCTTTTTGTTTGCTCGTGTGCTAGATTGCTTTTTCACGATGACTCAAGAGAATACCAAGTTGTGTGATTTTTCCAATACTAATAATAATGATTTTATTAGTACTCCGATTGCTCCTGCCACTAGTGCGGAATCTTATGAAAATAATGGCGCTTTGCTGAATCTTGTTATGAAAGATCAATTTTCCGGCCTTCCTAGTGAAGGTGCCGCATCCCATCTAAATACTTTCGTTGAGTTGCGTGATATACAAAAGAAGAAAGATGTGGATAATGATATTGTTAAATTGAAGCTATTTCCGTTCTCTCTACGAGATCGTGCTAAAACTTGGTTTTCATCTTTGCCTAAAAATAGTATTAATTCATAGAATAAGTGTAAAGATGCTTTTATTTCCAAGTATTTTCATCCCGCTAAGATCATCTCCCTTAGGAACGATATAATGAATTTTAAGCAACTTGATCATGAAGATGTTGCATAATCTTGGGAGAGGATGAAATTGATGATAAGAAATTGCCCTACTCATGGTTTAAGTTTATGGATGATCATACAAAAAAATTATGTCGGATTAAATGTTGCATCTAGAAATCTTTTAGATTCGGCCGCGGGAGGTACTTTTATGGAAATCATGTTAGGAGAAGCTACTAAACTCCTAGATAATATCATGGCTAATTACTCTCAATGGCATACCGAAAGATCCTCTACTAGTAAAAAAGTGTATGCGATTGAAGAAATTAATATTTTGAGTGGAAAGATGGATGAACTTATGAAATTGTTTGCTAGTAAGAGTGCTCCTATTGATCCTAATGATATGCCTTTGTCTACTTTGATTGATAATAATAATGAATCTATGGATGTGAATTTTGTTGGTAGGAATAATAATGATACAATTGCATGGCTTGTCATCGGGGTTGTGCATGATTTAATACTTTGTGTGATGAAGATGGAGCATAGCCAGACTATATGATTTTGTAGTGATAACTTTCTTTGGCCATGTTATTTTGAGAAGACACAATTGTTTTATTAGTATGCTTGAAGTATTATTGTTTTTATGTCAATATTAAACTTTTGTTTTGAATCTTATGGATCTGAATATTCATGCCACAATAAAGAAAATTACATGGATAAATATGTTAGGTAGCATTCCACATCAAAAATTGTGTTTTTATCATTTACCTACTCGAGGACGAGTAGGAATTAAGCTTGGGGATGCTTGATACGTCTCCAACGTATCTATAATTTTGATTGTTCCATGCTATTATATTATCTGTTTTGGATGTTTTATATGCATTAATATGCCATTTTATATTATTTTTGGGACTAACTTATTAACCCAGAGCCTAGTGCCAGTTTCTATTTTTTCCTTGTTTTTGAGTTTTACAGAAAAGGAATATCAAACGGAGTCCAAACGGACTGAAACTTTACGATGATTTTTTTTGGACCAGAAGACACACGTGGGACTTGGAGAGGAAGGCAGAAGAGTCCCGAGGACTCCACAAGCCCTCAGGGCGCGCCCTAGGGGGGCGCCCCCTGGCTTGTGGGCCCCAAGGGACTCCTCCAACCCTAATCTTTGGCCTATAAATTCAGAAATATTTCCCAAACAACCAGAAGCGTCCACCAAAATACTTTTCCGCCGCCGTAACCTTCTGTTCTCGTGAGATCCCATCTTGGGGCCTTTTCCGGCATCCTGCCAGAGGGGATTTGATTACGGAGGGCTTCTACATCAACTCTATTGCCCTTTCGATGAAGCGTGAGTAGTTTACCACAGACCTACGGGTCCATAGCTAGTACACTGGTACAGCGAGGTGCTATACAAACGGTTTTTAACCCCTTTCCGCGACGGCGTTCTGAACCGTCGCCTAGTGAGTGACTGCGATAGGGGGGTCCTTCCCACATGACCCAGAAACCGTCGGGGATATGCCCTCCTGGCACACACGCTCGGCAAAATGAGGTCGTGTGCGACCGGCGAGCGATTAAATACGGTTATATGTATAGTAGTGCTAAAAAAATACAATTATACAGGCAAAATCGTTTCCGGTCGTAAGTACATCCCACATAGTCAGTCCCCGCTAAATGTTTTCGTTCGTATGTACATTCCACACAGTCAATCCAAGGAATACGTTTCCGTTAGTATGTACATCCCACACAGTTAATCCAAGAAGTACGTTTCCGTTCGTATATACATCCCACACAGTCCCTCCAAGGAAAACGTTTTCTTTCGCAGGTACATCACACACAATTTTCCCCATTAAATTGTTTGTGATAGCGTTGTCATTGCACACGATATTAACAATTTTATCGTTTGCGTTATTGAATGCATCACACACGGTGCGTAGAAGAAACTGTGTGGCAAAGGCTGTCCATCACACACACTTTTTATGTGGTAATCATTTGCGCAAGGTAGCCTAACGCAAACAGTTTTCAAGAGGATGTCGTGTGTGATTGTTCATTGATCCAACACGGTTTATTCCTAGAAACTGTGTGCGTTGCCTGAGGTCATCGCTCACGGTGTTTTTCTCAATAACTGTTTGCAATAGAAAAACCCAATTAGCAGGCTAATTGGCCTATTATTAATAATCCATTTATTAATCTAATTGACATTTCATATTAAGCACACAATATGTTTTATTTCCATATTAAGGAAGCAGGATTTCATAATTGAAATACATCAGAGTACAACATCATATAGCTTCAGCACTAAGCTACCCCATTACACAACTGCACCAGCACCAAGTTTCACATGCAACACCTACAACCTTTCGAAATTAGCATTATAGACTGAACATTGACAGATGAATCTCATCTGGAAAACTGCTGAAGCGGAAGGCGAATATTGAGCCTTCATTGATGTTGATGGTCTTGGCAACTTTAGGCCAGTGCCTGTGGATGATTGACCGTCCATCCTTTGTCCTCTTCAGGAACACTTCAATATTGAACCATGGGTGTTGTATGAAAACTTTCCTCGCCTCCTAACCATACAGGTGGTTTGAGAGGTAATCATCAGTGAACTGCTTTGGAAAGGCCTGAAAACAAGGATATACATAAATATCTTCTCCAGATTTGAAATGGCGCAAAGGAATTAAAAAGACAAGGTATAACAGTTAGTACCATCGCGTAGTGAACTGATGTCTTCTTCATTGTGCAGACAAAGATCTTGTTGTTTTTTGTCGCTAATTTCTTTATCGTAACAATCTTTCTGAGTGTCTTCACTTGACTGATATTAATGGATAACTCATTTCCACATATGCAAAAAGGGTCAAACAGTGGGTCAAAACCTCTGACAGCAGGACCTACATGTGCAAGATCAAATTGTTAAAAACCTAATATTTAAAAACAAGAAGTGGAAAGGTGTGTTATTAACTGCAACATGCCTAATATTTAAAAACAAGCAAACGTAGTCATTCAAACTTGTATTGTGCAGGTCTAAGTACACTAGTTATTGGCCCTGTTTGGATCCATGGGTTAGAGTTACTTTGAGCTAGTTTGGGCTCAAATAGCCCTAAAGTATCCAAACATGAGGTCTAGTTTGAGCTAGTTGCGTCAAACCCACCCAAAACAACTATCCCACCCAAGAGGTGCTGATTGGGGCTAGTTCTCCTAGTGCATTTATTGTCAATCTAACACTGTCATCCAAACACCTCTTTGGCTAGAGTTAGTTCAGGGTTAGTCATTGTTGAGTACCATTGTTATTTAGGAAACGTAGGATAGCGTAGGATTTATTCTACGTTGACTTGTACTCCAAGATGACCATGTACTCCTATATATATGCCAACGAGGCTCAAGCAATACAGTCAACTATTCCACCAATCTCTCTCTCTCCCTTTTAACTGTCATGAGCTAGAAACTAACTCTAACCTCTAGCTAAGTTAGAGTATCCAAACAGTGCCATTGTTAAATCAAATGGAAAGGCGTGTTCAATACTCCCTCCGGTCCTTTTTACTCTGCATATAAGAATTGTCTGAAGTCAAACTTCATAAAGTTTGACCTTATTTATATGAAAAAATATCAACATCTAGCATGCTAAAGTTATACAATATGAAAATTTAAGTCATGACACATGTACTGATATTTATTTCATATTGTGAATGTTGATATTTTGTTCTATAAAGTTGGTTAAACTTTAAGAGGCCTGACTTTAGACAAATCTTATATGCGAACGAAAAAGACAATATGCTTAACAGCAACCAAATATAGTCATTCATAGAGCTATTGTTAAATTTGGAATTGATGAAATTGAACTGCATAGTTCATACTAGCACATATAGAACATCACACTGTTAATAACTGAAATAAACAAGGCATACTACGAACAACCAAAGATGGTAATTGAAACTGGACATATGCTAACTACAAACAACCAAACAACCATAAACCGTAGAAATAAACAAGGCGTAATGCAAACAACCTAATATAGCAATAAATACTGGACAGGTTCTCACTACAAAAGGGGTTCGAGAAAACAAATCATGGGTTTCCTCACTTGTCACAGATTGGCTCCTCCTCGTGGTCGCCGTCGATGAGGTTTGACTTGCCAGCTGAGGATCCCAGGCCAGCGTCACAGAACATGTCCTTCAGAAATGACAAAAGGGGCTCCATGGCGATGAAGGATGGCAAATTGTTCATAATGAGCCGCAGGAGATCAGCGGCAGGGCCATCGATGAGATCGACGGCTGTCGAACCCGAAGGGTTGGGGGTGGGCAACTTAACCTGTGACATAACCCGCGTCAAGCCGTCGGTGTCGACGACCTCGATGTCATAGCCGGTGTCTGTGACATGCCAGAATACTCTAGCCCGCTGATTGAAAGGCTCAATCTAGGTCCAGTCATCGTCGTCAGCTTCCTCGGCAGCCACCTTGCCGACGTCGGGTGAAGAGGCCGCGGTAAAGCTCTTTTGGGCCATTCGCTCCTCGAGCTCCCCGGGAAGCGTAGCCGGGCTTAGGCTGCGACGCTCTGGAGTGGGGGAGGGGGTGGGGATAGGGATCTCTGGGAAAGGGGGCGTTTCGCAGATGTCATCTAAGAAACTCAGGGCGACGAGGGTATGTATATCGGTGGGTAAACTGCACGGGCAGACCGGCAGAGGTTGACGATGGAGGCGGCGCGGCGGCAGCGGCGGCGACGACCTAGCTAGGTTTGGAGCGAGGGAGGGGTGGTGTGTATGTGTGTGAGCGGGGGATTTGGGGTGAGCGAAGGATGTGGTGTGTGTGTGTGGAGGGGGGGGGTCCAAGGTGGTGTTTGAGGAAATGCCGTGGTACTGAAATTTTTACTAGGCTGGAGTAAAATGGCGGGGCTACCGAAAATTTGGATCAAGGGATTGAAGCAGAGCGGGGCGGGAGTAACGAACAGCACACACGGTTAAAACATAATGATCGTGTGCTATCAAACAGAAAAACACTCCAGCCGAGCAGATATTTTTGAGATTGCGAGGGATGGAGGCGGGAGTAAAATGCCGAGGCTACTGAAAATTTGGATCTACTGATTGAAGCAGAGCGGGAGTAACAGACATCGCATACGGTCCAGACATACTAATTGTGTGCTATCAAACAGAAAAACCATCTACGCGGACGCGGGTAGATATTTTCGAGATTGCGAGGGAGTAGATATTTTTGAGAGGGGGAGGGAAGCCTCGTGGAGCCCAATCTACTGTGATCATGTGCGTGACAGGGGCAGGGGCATGACACACGGGTAGTCCTAGGGAACCATGTCTGTTTCGTACCCGATCGCAGACGGTTGCTGCGTCCGACTCGTCTGCTGTTTATAAATTTGGCCAAAAAAATGCGGGAAAGGGTCAGAACACGAACACACTTGCATGTGGACCAAATATATGTATGAAAAGGGTGGTTTGATCTTCAAATACCCAATGCACAACTTTGATGTGGCACCTATCGCACAAAGTGCATGTTATTATTGCTAGCCCCCCTCCCCCCCCCCACACACACACTTCGTGTTGCCGGGAGGGGAATCCTAGCTATGAACGCATGCCTGCAAATAGCTAGGTCTGATATCTCACCGTACCGTAACACAAAACCGAAAGGAGTACATCAACCACCTCCCCCTTTTGCTTCCGATCAAATGTGGACCGTGTGCGGGCCCACAGATGTGTTCTTCTGGCGTTACCAAATCAAAAATTTGATGTGGCACATGTGCATCGCAAACTAACCGGGCATCCCCGACCCCACGGAGGTTCATCTAGTACGAAGTAGTACTGTGCCCCCCCCCCCCCCCCCCACACACACTTTGAGTCGGTGGGAGGGGGCATCTCACCAAGGCGTATTGTAAGACTGACCAAGAAGAATCACCACCTTGGTCGTATAACCTCTCTTGTTTGTTGGGTCAAAGTCATGCATTGACATTCCACACGCGGCCCCACAAAATAGGCTAGTTTGTCGCCGATAACCACGCGAGGGAGTGCCTGAAGACAACCACTGCGTGCATGTGGCCCAAACATATGTATGAAGTGTCATGTGGTGTTTGAATATACTCAATGCACAACTTTGATGTGGCCGCATGCTTTTGGAATCGGAAAGTCCCCACATGGAGCGAGGGTTCACGACGCATAGTATACTATATATATATATATATATATATATATATATATATATATATATATATATATATATATATATTTATTTATTTATTTATAGGGATTCATGTGTATACGAGCCCTCGAACTTAGGTCTCGAATCTCACCATGATCGACGTACGACTATACGGTAACGTGAACCAAGAGAAGAAGAATCCACCCTGGTAACCTCTCTCGCGTTGTTGGTCGAAGAGATGGACGTCCATGCGGGCCCACGAATATATAGGCCGTCGATGATAACCAAGCGAGGGAGAGTGTCCCAAGACAACCACTACATGTATATATGTGCCCCAAACATATGTATGGACATGCGTGATGCATTCATATATGTTTGAATACCAAAAGCACAACATTTTGACGTGGCGCATGCATGCGTCAAAAAACGCACAGTCCCCACACAGATCTGGTTCATGATGCGTCGCGTGCTCGCCCCTCCCCCCACTTCGACCCGGTGGGAGGGATTCATGCGTACACATGCGCGCGAAGTATATAGTTGCATGTACCAAACCATATAAGACGAACCAAAATTTAATCCCCTCCTAATTATAAGTCAAATTAACCTCTATCGCTGTCGGTCGAAGTGATTGATCAAGCGGGCACACAGTGATGGACGAAGCATCTCGCTGATAACCCCATGAGTGAGTGCTAGAGGATGATGTCTACTACACAACCTTCTTCTTGTAGACTCGTGTTGGGCCTTCAAGCGCAGAGTTTTGTAGGACAGTAAAAATTTCCCTCAAGTGGATGACCTAAGGTTTATCAATCCGTGGGAGACATAGGATGAAGATGGTCTCTCTCAAACAACCCTGCAACCAAATAACAAAGAGTCTTTTGTGTCCCCAACACACCCAATACAATGGTAAATTGTATAGGTGCACAAGTTCGGCGAAGAGATGGTGATACAAGTGTAATATGGATAGTAGATATAGGTTTTCGTAATCTGAAAATATAAAAATAGCAAGGTAGCAAGTGGTAAAAGTGAGCGAAAACGGTATTGCAATGCTTCGAAACAAGGCCTAGGGTTCATACTTTCACTAGTGCAAGTTCTCTCAACAATGATAACATAATTAGATCATATAACAATCCCTCAATGTGCAACAAAGAGTCACTCCAAAGTCACTAATAGCGGAGAACAAACGAAGAGATTATTGTAGGGTATGAAACCACCTCAAAGTTATTCTTTCTGATCGATCTATTGGGCTATTCCTATAAGTGTCACAAACAGCCCTAGAGTTCGTACTAAAATAACACCTTAAAATACACATCAACCAAAACCCTAATGTCACCTAGATACTCCAATGTCACCACAAGTATCCGCGGGTTTGATTATACGATATGCATAACACAATTTCAGATTCATCTATTCAAACCAACACAAAGAACTTCAAAGAGTGCCCCAAAGTTTCTACCGGAGAGTCAAGACGAAAACGTGTGCCAACCCCTATGCATAAGTTCACAAGGTCACAGAACCCTCAAGTTGATCACCAAAACATACATCAAGTGGATCACGTGAATATCCCATTGTCACCACAGATAAGAACATGCAAGACATACATCAAGTGTTCTCAAATCCTTAAAGACTCAATCTGATAAGATAACTTCAAAGGGAAAACTCAATCCATTACAAGAAGTAGAGGGGGAGAAACATCATAACATCTAACTATAATAGCAAAGCTCGCGGTACATCAAGATCGTGCCAAATCAAGAACATGAGAGAGAGAGAGAGAGATCAAACACATAGCTACTGGTACATACCCTCAGCCCCGAGGGTGAACTACTCCATCCTCGTCATGGAGACCGCCGGGATGATGAAGATGGCCACCGGTGATGGTTTCCCCCTCCGGCAGGGTGCCGGAACGGGCTCCCGATTTGGTTTTCGTGGATACAGAGGCTTGCGGCGGCGGAACTCCCGATCTAGGTTTATTTCTGGGGGTTTCTATATTTATAGGAATTTTTGGCGTCGGGAACAAGTCAGGGGGGTCCACGAGGAGCCCACAAGACCGGAGGGTGTGCCCTGGGGGGGGCGCGTCCTCCACCCTTCTGGATGACTCGTGGCTCTTCTGGCCCAACTCTTTTGCTTCGGGGGCTTCTTCTGGTCCATAAAAAATCACCGTAAATTTTCAGCTCATTTGGACTCTGTTTGATATTCCTTTTCTGCGAAACTCAAAAACAAGGAAAAAACAGAAACTGGCACTGGGCTCTAGGTTAATAGGTTAGTCCCAAAAATCATATAAAATAGCATATAAATGCATATAAAACATCCAAGATGGATAATATAATAGCATGGAACAATCAAAAATTATAGATACGTTGGAGACGTATCAAGCATCCCCAAGCTTAATTCCTGCTCGTCCTCGAGTAGGTAAATTAAATGATAAAAACAGAATTTTTGATGTGGAATGCTACCTAACATATTCATCAATGTAATCTTATCTATTGTGGCAAGAATATTCGGATCCATAAGATTCAAAACAAAAGTTTAATGTTGACACAAAAACAATAATACTTCAAGCATACTAATAAGGCAATCATGTCTTCTCAAAATAACATGGCCAAAGAAAGCTATCCCTACAAAATCATATAGTCTGGCTATGCTCCATCTTCATCACACAAAATATTCAAATCATGCACAACCCCGATGACAAGCCAAGCAATTGTTTCATACTTTTGATGTTCTCAAACTTTTTCAACTTTCACGCAATACATGAGCGTGAGCCATGGACATAGCACTATAGGTGGAATAGAATATGGTGGTTGTGGAGAAGACAAAAAGAAGGAGATAGTCTCACATCAACTAGGCGTATCAACGGACTATGGAGATGCCCATCAATAGATATCAATGTGTGTGAGTAGGGATTGCCATGCAACGGATGCACTAGAGCTATAAGTGTATGAAAGGTCAAAAGAAACTAAGTGGGTGTGCATCCAACTTGCTTGCTCACGAAGACCTAGGGCAATTTGAGGAAGCCCATCATTGGAATATACAAGCCAAGTTCTATAATAAAAAATTCCCACTAGTATATGAAAGTGACTACATAGGAGACTCTCTATCATGAAGATCATGGTGCTACTTTGAAGCACAAGTGTGGTAAAAGGATAGTAACATTGCCCCTTCTCTCTTTTCTCTCATTTTTTGGGCCTTCTCTCATTTTTTGGCCTCTTTTTTTTTGTCCGGAGTCTCATCCCGACTTGTGGGGGAATCATAGTCTCCATCATCCTTTCCTCACATGGGACAATGTTCTAATAATGAAGATCATCACACTTTTATTTACTTACAACTCGATACTTAGAACAAAATATGACTCTATATGAATGCCTCCGGCGGTGTACCGGGATGTGCAATGACTCAAGAGTGACATGTATGAAAGAATTATTAATGGTGGCTTTGCCACAAATAAGATGTCAACTACATGAACATGCAAAGCAATATGACAATGATGATGCGTGTCATAATAAACGGAACGGTGGAAAGTTGCATGGCAATATATCTTGGAATGGCTATGGAAATGCCATAATAGGTAGGTATGGTGACTGTTTTGAGGAAGGTAATGGTGGGTGTATGGTACCGGCGAAAGTTGCGCGGTACTAGAGAGGCTAGCAATGGTGGAAGGGTGAGAGTGCGTATAATCCATGGACTCAACATTAGTCATAAAGAACTCACATACTTATTGCAAAAATCTATTAGTCATCGAAACAAAGTACTACGCGCATGCTCCTAGGGGGATATATTGGTAGGAAAAGACCATCGCTCGTCCCCGACCGCCACTCATAAGGAAGACAATAAAAAAAAATCTCATGCTCCAACTTCGTTACATAACGGTTCACCATACGTGCATGCTACGGGAATCACAAACTTCAACACAAGTATTTCTACAATCCACAATTACTCACTAGCATGACTCTAATATCATCATCCTCATATCTCAAAACAATCATAAGGAATCAAACTTCTCATAGTATTCAATGCACTTTATATGAAAGTTTTTATTATATCCCTCTTGGATGCCCATCATATTAGGACTAAATTCATAACCAAAGCAAATCACCATGCTGTTTAGAGACTCTCAAAATAATATAAGTGAAGCATGAGAGTTCAACAATTTCTTCAAAATAAAACTACAGCCGTGCTCTAAAAAGATATAAGTGAAGCACTAGAGCAAATGACAAACTACTCCAAAAGATATAAGTGAAGATCAATGAGTAGTCGAATAATTATGCAACTATGTGAAGACTCTCTAACATTTAAGAATTTCAGATCTTGGAATATTATTCAAACAGCAAGCAAAACAAAATAAAATAAAATGATGCTCCAAGCAAAACACATATCATGTGGTGAATAAAAATATAGTCTCAAGTAAATTTACCGATGGATTGAAGACAAAAGAGGGGATGCCATCCGGGGCATCCCCAAGCTTAGATGCTTGGTTGTCCTTGAATATTACCTTGGGGTGCCTTGGGCATCCCCAAGCTTAGGCTCTTGCCACTCCTTATTCCGTAGTCCATCAAAACTTTACCCAAAACTTGAAAACTTCACAACACAAAACACAACAGAAAACTCGTAAGCTCCGTTAGTATAATAAAACAAATCACCACTTAGGTACTGTTGTGAACTCATTATAAATTTATATTGGTGTTATATCTACTGTATTCCAACTTCTCCATGGTTCATACCCTCCGATACTACTCATAGATTCATCAAAATAAGCAAACAACACAATGAAAACAGAATCTGTCAAAAACAGAACAGTCTGTAGTAATCTGGAAACTATCCATTCTTATGTAACTCCAAAATTTCTGAAAAATTAGGAAAACGTAGGAAACTTTTATATAAATATACTGTAAAAAATTCAGAATTTTTTGACACTCCAGTGATTTTTAACAATTCTGTGACTGGGCGCAAAAGTTTCTGTTTTTGGACAGAATTGAATCAACGATCATCCACACTATTCCAAAGGCTTTACTTGGCACTTTATTGAAACAAAAGCTATAAAACATGATTACTACAGTAGCTTAATCATGTGAACATGCAAAAACACTAGGGGTAAATATTGGGTTGTCTCCCAACAAGCGACTTTTCTTTAATGCCTTTCTAGCTAGGCATGATGATTTTAATGATGCTCGCATGAAAGATAAGAATTGAAACATAACAGGAGCATCATGAAGCATATGACTAACACATTTAAGTCTAACCCACTTCCTATGCATAGGGATTTTGTGAGCAAACAATTTATGGGAACAAAAATCAACTAGCATAGGAAGACAAAACAAGCATAACTTCAAAACTTTCAACACATAGAGAAGAAACTTGATATTATTGCAATTCCTACAAGCATATATTCCTCCCTCATAATAATTTTCAGTAGCATCATGAATGAATTCAACAATATAACTATCACATAAAGCATTCTTTTCATGATCCACTAGCATAGAAAATTTATTACTCTCCACATAAGCAAAATTCTCCTCATTCATATTAGTGGGAGCAAACTCAACAAAATAACTATCATGTGAGGCATAATCCAATTGAAAATTAAAATCACGATGACAAGTTTCATGGTTATCATTATTCTTTATAGCATACATGTCATCACAATAGTCATCATAGATAGCAACTTTGTTCTCATAATCAATTGAAACCTCTTCCGAAATAGTGGATTCATCACTAAATAAAGTCATGACCTCTCCAAATCCACTTTCATAAATATTATAATAAGATTCAACACCCTCCAAAATAGTGGGATCATTACTTCCTAAAGTTGACACTCTTCCAAACCCACTTTCATCAATATAATCATCATAAATAGGAGGCATGCTGTCATCATAATAAATTTTCTCAACATAACTTGGGGGACTAAAAATATCATCTTCATCAAACATAGCATCCCCAAGCTTGTAGCTTTGCATATCATTAGCATCATGGATATTCAAAGAATTCATACTAACAACATTGCAATCATGCTCATCATTCAAAGGTTTAGTGCCAAACATTTTATAAAGTTCTTCTTCTAACACTTGGGCACAATTTTCCTTTCCATCATTTTCACGAAAGACATTAAAAAGATGAAGCATATGTGGCAACCTCAATTCCTTTTTTTGTACTTTTCTTTTATAGCCTAAACTAGTGATAAAACAAGAAACTAAAAGATTCGATTGCAAGATCTAAAGATATACCTTCAAGCACTAACCTCCCCGGCAACGGCGCCAGAAAAGAGCTTAGTTGACGGGGTGTGAGTGCCGCTTACCTAGCCTCCCCGGCAACGGCGCCAGAAAAGAGTTTGTTGTCTACTACGCAACCTTCTTCTTGTAGACTCGTGTTGAGCCTCCAAGGGCAGAGTTTTGTAGGACAGTAGCAAATTTCCCTCAAGTGGATGACCTAAGGTTTATCAATCCGTGGGAGGCGTAGGATGAAGATGGTCTCTCTCAAACAACCCTGCAACCAAATAACAAAGAGTCTCTTGTGTCCCCAACACACCCAATACAATGGTAAATTGTATAGGTGCACTAGTTCGGCGAAGAGATGGTGAAACAAGTGTAATATGGATAGTAGATATAGGTTTTCGTAATCTGAAAATATAAAAACAGCAAGGTAGCAAGTGGTAAAAGTGAGCGAAAACGGTATTGCAATGCTTCGAAACAAGGCCTAGGGTTCATACTTTCACTAGTGCAAGTTCTCTCAACAATGATAACATAACTAGATCATATAACAATCCCTCAACGTGCAACAAAGAGTCACTCCAAAGTCACTAATAGCGGAGAACAAATGAAGAGATTATTGTAGGGTACGAAATCACCTCAAAGTTATTCTTTCTGATCGATCTATTGGGCTATTCCTATAAGTGTCACAAACAGCCATAGAGTTTGTACTAAAATAACACCTTAAGATACACATCAACCAAAACCCTAATGTCACCTAGATACTCCAATGTCACCACAAGTATCCGCAGGTTTGATTATACGATATGCATCACACAATCTTATATTCATCTATTCAAACCAACACAAAGAACTTCAAAGAGTGCCCCCAAGTTTCTATTGTAGAGTCAAGACGAAAACGTGTGCCAACCCCTATGCATAAGTTCACAAGGTCACAGAACCCGCAAGTTGATCACCAAAACATACATCAAGTGGATCACGTGAATATCCCATTGTCACCATAGATAAGCACATGCAAGACATACATCAAGTGTTCTCAAATCCTTAAAGATTCAATCCGATAAGATAACTTCAAAGGGAAAACTCAATCCATTACAAGAAGTAGAGGGGGAGAAACATCATAACATCCAACTATAAGATCGTGCCAAATCAAGAACACGAGAGAGAGAGAGATCAAACACATAGCTACTGGTACATACCCTCTGCCCCAAGGGTGAACTACTCCCTCCTCGTCATGGAGTCCGCCGGGATGATGAAGATGGCCACCGGTGATGGTTTCCCCCTCCGGCAGGGTGCCGGAACGGGCTCCCGATTGGGTTTTCGTGGATACAGAGGCTTGCGGCGGCGGAACTCCCGATGTAGGTTTATTTCTGGTGGTTTCTATATTTATAGGAATTTTTGGCGCCGGGAACATGTCAGTGGGGTCCACGAGGAGCCCATAAGACCGGAGGGCGCGCCCTAGGGGGGCATCCTCCACCCTTGTGGATGACTCGTGGCTCTTCTGGCCCAACTCTTTTGCTTCGGGGGCTTCTTCTGGTCCATAAAAAATCACCGTAAATTTTCAGCTCATTTGGACTCCGTTTGATATTCCTTTTCTGCGAAACTCAAAAACAAGGAAAAAACAGAAACTGGCAATGGGCTCTAGGTTAATAGGTTAGTCCCAAAAATCATATAAAATAGCATATAAAACATCCAAGATGGATAATATAATAGCATGGAACAATAAAAAATTATAGATACGTTGGAGACGTATCATAGGACAACCGCCATCTCTTGGTTGTGGGCCAAACACATGTATGGAGATGTGTGGTTGTGATGTTTGAATACCTAATATATATGCAGAACTTTGATGTGGCACCTGCCTCAGAAACCTTTAAGTCCCCCACACGAACTGAGGTTCATGACACGTAGTATATATATGTTGCCCACCTCCCCTCTTCGACGCGTAATATATACTCCTACGTGCCGTAACACAACCCGAAAATAATCCTCCTTGTTCGTCAAATTACCTTTCTCGTTGTCTCATATATTAGATGGACGACGACCTCACGGGCCCATGGAGGGAAGAGTCGCAGGCGAAAGAGTGACAACCATCGTCCGCACGTGGCCTAATGTGTTGGTGATGTTTTTAATACCCAATATGCACAACTTCTTTGCGGCACCTGCCTCGGAAACCGAAAAGTCCCCACACGGAGCGAGATCGATTCATGACGTGTGTGTAGTATATATGTACTGCCCCGGCCCCCTCCTCCCCTCTTCGACACGTACTATATACTCCTACCGCAACACAACCCAAAAAGAAACCTCCTTGCTGGGTCAAAGTGATGGAGGACAACCTCGCGGGCCCACGGATGGAAGCATCGCACGCGAGTGAGTGTCCTATATGACGCGTAGTATTGCCCCCGGCCACCCTCTTCAACACGTACTATATATATACTCCTACCGTACGTATAATAAAAACCAAAAAATGACCATCCTTGTTGGTCAAATTAACCTCTCTCATCGCATGTCATAGTGCTGGACGGCAACCTCGCGGGCCCACGCGAGTGAGTGTCCTAGGACCACCGCGTGCATGTGGCCCAAAGATGCATGTCAAACTTTTTCTGCAGCGAACATGCGACCAAAGGAGTTTAGTGTTGAAAAATGAAAAAAATAGATAACATCTATCCATTTTTTATACATTGATTGATTTCCCAGGGATTTAAATGTGCAAAAATCAAATTTGATCTACATGAGACCTGTGATAGTGCACGAAAATGGATTGCAAAATCGTATGTGTACGTGTCCTTGGGTGCATGTTTAGTCTCCATGCAAGAAATTTCCAACATCTAGAATCTTGATTTTAAAATCCAATAAATCCAAAACTAAGTTGAAATTCATGAAACTTATCGTGGTGTTATATGGACACCAATAGACTGTGATATTTTTTTCTCAAATTTGAGACAAGTTTTGATATAATCTTCTTACATACAGGAAATTATAAATAATTATCAACCAATATCGTAAACGAACTCTTTATTCGAACCGTGTGCTTTAGACCAACAAAATGTAAGTGCAGTGCTTCGGTCAAGCAATAAAGCGGGAATTAATCATCAAAAAGGAAAAATCAATATAATACGTGCCGCACACGCGTCCCGTGTGCTGTACGAGCATGCGTGAGTTGACGAGACACATGCTAGCAGGCAGACTGGGAGGCCGAGGCATGCACGTGTTTGCTATGCACTCACCGTGGGGCGTGCTAGTAGCTGTGTGAAATGACGGTAGGCGTGCCAGCAGGTCACTGCGCAGGCTCACCGGGAGGCGAGCCAGCCCTTTTACCGCCGCCCACCTCGCTCCCACTGCTCCATATTAATGGCGCGCCCGATCCGCGGCCGCACACCCCGTCCATAGTTGTCACCGCCGCATGGAGTGTATTAGGATTTTGCCGAAGCGCACCATCGGTGGGAGTGCCGACGCCGGGGCCGGTGAAGCACCCGCGCAACGCATGAAGCTGGGTGCAGAGGTTGCTGTCACCGCCGACGAGGTCTCGCTCGGGCAGCAGCGCGACCTTGACTTCGTCGCCGTCGTCGTACCTCCCCAGCCGGAGCCGGAGGTCCACAGCTACTTCGGCAACGACTCCGACTCCGATGGAAAACCGGTTAGTCCCCCCCCCCCTTTGTTGGGAACAGAAACCCTTGGTTATGTTCACCCAGTCCATGAAATCAGAGTAAGATTCGTTAGATCCGTGTAGTGTATTGATTGTTTGAATGGTATCTATGGGAGTAACAGACACCGCACATGGTCCAGACATACTAATCGTGTGCTATCAAACAGAAAAACCATCTACGCGGACGCGGGTAGATATTTTCGAGATTGCGAGGGAGTAGATATTTTCGAGAGGGGGAGGGAAGCCTCCTGGAGCCCAATCTACTGTGATCATGTGGGTGACAGGGGCAGGGGCGCGGCACATGGGTAGTCCTAGGGAACCGTGTCTGTTTCGTACCCGATCGCAGACGGTTGTTGCGTCCGACTCATCTGCTGTTTATAAATTTGGCCAAAAAACGCGGGAAAGGGTCAGAACACGAACACACTTGCATGTGGATCAAATATATGTATGAAAATGGTGGTTTGATGTTCAAATACCCAATGCACAACTTTGATGTGGCACCTGTCACACAAAGCGCACGTTATTATTGCTAGCCCCCCCCCCCCCCCCCCAAACACAAACACACACACACACACACACACCACACACACACACACACACACACACACAACAAACACACAAACACACACACACACTTCGTGTTGCCGGGAGGGGAATCCTAGCTATGAACGCATGCCTCCAAATAGCTAGGTCTGACATCTCACTCTACCGTAATACACAACCGAAAGGAGTACATCAACCCCCCTCCCCCCTTTGCTTCCGATCAAATGTGGACCGTGTGCGGGCCCACAGATGTGTTCTTCTGGCGTTACCAAATCACAAATTTGATGTGGCACATGTGCATCGCAAATTAACTGGGCATCCCCGACCCCAAGGAGGTTCATCTAGTACGAAGTAGTACTGTGCCCCCCCCCCACACACTTTGAGTCGGTGGGAGGGGGCATCTCACCAAGGCGTATTGTAAGACTGACCAAGAAGAATCACCACCTTGGTCGTATAACCTCTCTTGTTTGTTGGGTCAAAGTCATGCATTGACGTTCCACATGCGGCCCCAAAAAATAGGCTAGTTTGTCACCGATAACCACGCGAGGGAGTGCCTGAAGACAACCACTGCGTGCATGTGGCCCAAACATATGTATGAAGTGTCATGTGGTGTTTGAATATACCGAATGCACAACTTTGATGTGTCCGCGTGCTTTTGGAACCGGAAAGTCGCCACATGGAGCGAGGGTTCACGACGCATATATATATATAGGGATTCATGTGTATGCGAGCCCTCGAACTTAGGTCTCGAACCTCACCATGATCGACGTACGACTATACGGTAACGTGAACCAAGAGAAGAAGAATCCACGCTGGTAACCTCTCTCGCATTGTTGGTCGAAGTGATGGACGTCCACGCAGGCCCACGAATATATAGGCCGTCGATGATAACCAAACGAGGGAGAGTGTCCAAAGACAACCACTGCATGTATATATGTGCCCCAAACATATTTATGGACATGCGTGATGCATGCATATATGTTTGAATACCAAAAGCACAACATTTTGATGTGGCGCATGCATGCGTCAAATAACGCATAGTCCCCACACGGATCTGGTTCATGATGCATCGCGTGCTCGCCCCCCCCCCCCACTTCGACCCGGTGGGAGGGATTCGTGCGTACACATGCGCGCGAAGTATATAGTTGCATGTACCGAACCGTATAAGACGAACCAAAATTTAAGCCCCTCCTAATTATAAGTCAAATTAACCTCTATCGCTGTCGGTCGAAGTGATTGACCAAGCGGGCACACAGAGATGGACGAAGCATCTCGCTGATAACCCCGTGAGTGAGTGCTAGAGGACAACCGCCATCGCTTGCTTGTGGGCCAAACACATGTATGGAGATGTGTGGTTGTGATGTTTGAATACCTAATATATATGCATAACTTTGATGTGGCACCTGCCTCGGAAACCTTTAAGTCCCCCACACGAACCGAGGTTCATGACACGTAGTATATATAAGTTGCCCCCTCCCCTCTTCGACGCGTAATATATACTCCTACGTACCGTAACACAACCCGAAATTAGTCCTCCTTGTTCGTCAAATTACCTTTCTCGTTGTGTCATATATTAGATGGACGACGACCTCACGGGCCCATGGAGGGAAGAGTCGCAGGCGAATGAGTGACAACCATCGTCCGCACGTGGCCCAATGTGTTGGTGATGTTTTTAATACCCAATATGCACAACTTCTTTGCGGCACCTGCCTCGGAAACCGAAAAGTCCCCACACGGAGCGAGATCGATTCATGACGTGTGTGTAGTATATTTGTGCTGCCCCGGCCCCCTCCTCCCCTCTTCGACGCGTACTATATACTCCTACCGCAACACAACCCAAAAAGAAACCTCCTTGCTGGGTCAAAGTGATGGAGGACAACCTCGCGGGCCCACGAATGGAAGCATCGGACACGAGTGAGTGTCCTATATGACGCGTAGTATTGCCCCCGGCCACCGTCTTCAACGCGTACTATATATATACTCCTACCGTACGTATAACAAAAACCAAAAAATGACCATCCTTGTTGGTCAAATTAACCTCTCTCATCGCATGTCATAGTGCTGGACGGTGACCTCACGGGCCCACGCGAGTGAGTGTCCTAGGACCACCGCGTGCATGTGGCCCAAAGATGCATGTCAAACTTTTTCTGCAGCGAACATGCGACCAAAGGAGTTTAGTGTTGAAAAATGAAAAAAATAGATAACATCTATCCATTTTTTATACATTGATTGATTTCCCAGGGATTTAAATGTGCAAAAATCAAATTTGATCTACATGAGACCCGTGATAGTGCACGAAAATGGATTGCAAAATCATATGTGTACGTGTCCCTGGGTGCATGTTTAGTCCCCATGCAAGAAATTTTTAACATCTAGAATCTTGATTTTAAAATCCAATAAATCTAAAACTAAGTTGAAATTCATGAAACTTATCGTGGTGTCATATGGACACAAATAGACTGTGATATTTTTTTTTTCAAATTTGAGACAAGTTTTGATATAATCTTCTTACATACAGGAAATTATAAATAATTATCAACCAATATCGCAAAAGAACTCTTTATTAGAACCGTGTGCTTTAGACCAACAAAATGTAAGTGCTGTGCTTTGGTTAAGCAAAAAAGCGGTAGAATTAATCTTCAAAAATAAAAATCAATATAATACGTGCCGCACACGCGTCCCATGTGCTGTATGAGCATACGTGAGTTGACAAGACGCATGCTAGCAGGCAAACCGGGAGGCCGAGGCATGCGCGTGTTCGCTACGCACTCACCGTGGGGCGTGCTACTAGCTATGTAAAATGACGGTAGGCGTGCTAGCAGTCCGCTGCGCAGGCTCACCGGGAGGCAAGCCAGCCCTTTGACCGCCGCCCACCTCGCTCCCACTGCTCCATATTAATGGCGCGCCCGATCCGCAGCCGCACACCCCGTCCACAGTTATCACTGCCGCATGGAGTGTATTAGGATTTTGCCGAAGCACACCATCGGTGGGAGTGGCTACGCCGGGGCTGGTGAAGCACCCGCGCAGCGCATGAAGCTGGGCGCAGAGGTTGCTTTCGCCGCCGACGAGGTCTCGCGCGGGCAGCAGCGCGACGTTGACTTCGTCGCCGTCGTCGTGCCTCCCCAGCCGGAGCCGGAGGTCCACAGCTACTCCGGCAACGACTCCAACTCCGACGGAAAACCGGTTAGTCCCCCCCCCCTTTGGTGGGAACAGAAATCCTTGGTTATGTTCACCCATTTCATGAAATCAGAGTAAGATTCGTTAGATCCGTGTAGTGTATTGATTGTTTGAACGGTATCTATGGTTAGTGATTAATTGTTTGTTCTGTACAAACATTTTTTTTGCTAATAATCCGACTAGGGTTAGCGTGCGTGCTAATAATTCGTAGCCAGGTCTTGAGAATTGATTTTGAATGTCCTACATATATGTTTGTGCCCTTTTTTTCTTCCAGATCTTGAGAATTGATTTAAATGTCCTACATGTATGTTTCTGCCTTTTTTCCTTCTAGATTGCTATGTACACAGATGAGGCTCCGGCCAGCGGTGCCGCCGGCTGTAGATCTTGCACCCCGCAGCGCGGGCAGAAGCGGCCTCGCCCCCTGGATCTGAGGAACCCATAGAATATCGGGCGGACCGCATCAGCGATCTCCCGGACACCATCCTTGGGGAGATCATCTTCCTTCTCCCCACCAAGGATGGCTGCCGCACACAGGTCCTCGCATCTCGGTGGCGCACTCTATGGCGCGCCGCACCTCTTAATCTCGACTGTCGCCGGCTATCCGTCGTTCATGATTTTGAACTCCACGAAGCCATCATCTGCTCCCACCAGGGCTCCGTTCAACGCCTATGCATCCCGGCATGCTCCTTGCTGCACATACCCTTCACAGTGAACGCCTGGCTGACATCCCGTCAATTCAAAAAACTCCAACATCTTGAGTTCTACCATTACTATGCAAATACCTGTCCACCAAGCGTTGTAGCTAGGCCCTCACCACCAGTGTCCATCTCATGGTTTTCCTTCTCTCTCCACACCGCCACCCTGGCCCGGTGTCGTCTACCAGACAATCTGGTACAAATGCTTCGACTCCCACTGCTAAAAAAACTCGCGCTTGTGGTGGTCGATCTGTCGGAGGCCTCACTGCACAGCATCATCCACTCCTGCTGCCCTGCCCTGGAGCGCTTACTGCTTGTTTTTGGAAAAGAAATCCGTATCCGTTGTCTCCAAATAAAGTCGCCTCACCTTGTAAGCATTGGAATTTGCTTTAAAGGAGAGGAGCTCATCATCAAAGACGCCCCTTCACTCCAAAGGCTGCTCCTTGATTATCGTTATGCACCTTCGCAAATAACTGTGGTCTCTGCGGCTAAACTGGAGACCTTGGGTGTAATTCCTGATCCATTTGAAGGTTACAAGATGGTGGTTGGCTCCACACTTATTCAGGTACTGTATATTATCATCAACACTTTTGTAATCATAAGCTGCATTTTTCATTTGTGTGCGTAAGTTTTATATCATCAACACTTTTGTAATCATAAGCTGCATTTCTCATTTATGCGCATAATCTTTATATAATCTTGGAGTATGCTTTTGGTAATAATACTATGTTCTATGCTCAATGAAGAGTTTGTCCATGGGCACCCTATCAATGGTGCTGGATTCTGTCAAGACCTTTCATATCAGTACGTGGTGTTTGATGACCCACAAGTATATGGGATCAAGTGTAGCCTTTTCGATAAGTAAGAGTGTCGAACCCAACGAGGAGCAGAAGCAAATGACAAGCGGTTTTCAGCAAGGTAATGTCTGCAAGTACTGAAATTGTAAGTAGTAGAGTAGTTTGATAGCCAGATAATTTGTAACGAGCAAGTAACAATAGTAGTAACAAAAGTGCAGCAAGGTAGCCCAATCCTTTTGAGGCAAAGGACAGGCCAAAACGGTCTCTTATAATAAGCAAAGCGTTCTTGAGGGTACACGGGAATTTCATCTAGTCACTTTCATCATGTTGGTTTGGTTCGTGTTCGCTACTTTGATAATTTGATATGTGGGTGGACCGGTGCTTAGGTGTTGTTCTTACTTGAACAAACCTCCTACTTATGATTAACCCCCTCGCAAGCATCCGCAACTACGAGAAAAGTATTAAGAATAAATTCTAACCATAGCATTAAACTTTTGGATCCAATCGGTCCCTTACGGAATAGCGCATAAACTAGGGTTTAAGCTTCTGTCACTCTCGCAACCCATCATCTAATAACTACTCCATAATGCATTCCCTTAGGCCCAAATATGGTGAAGTGTCATGTAGTCGATGTTCACATGACACCACTAAGGGAATCACAACATACAAATCATCAAAATATCGAACACATATCAAGTTCACATGATTACTTGCAACATGATTTCTCCCGTGACCTCAAGAACAAAAGTAACTACTCACAAATGATAATCATGCTCAAGATTAGAGGGGTATTAAATAGTATAATGGATCTAAAAATATAATCTTCCACCAAATATACCATATAGTAATCAACTACAAGATGTAATCAACACTACTAGTCACCCACAAGCACCAATCTATAGTTCCGGTACCAAGATTGAACACAAGAGATGAACTAGGGTTTGAGAGGAGATGGTGCTGTTGAAGATGTTGATGGAGATTTCCCTCCCCAAGATGGGAGAGTTGTTGGTGATGATGATGACGATGATTTCCCCCTCCGGGAGGGAAGTTCCCCCGGCGGAATCGCTCCGCCGGAGGGCAAAAGTGCTCCTGCCCAAGTTCCGCCTCGAGACAGCGGTGCTCCGTCCCGAAAGTCCTCTCCTTATTTTTTCTAGGTCAAAATGACTTATATACCAGAAGATGGGCACCGGAGGTGGGCCGAGGGGAGCACAACCCACCAGGGCGCGCTTGGGCTTCCTGGCACGCCCAGGTGGGTTGTGCCCACCTGGTGGGCCCCCTCTGGTACTTATTGGCTCCAATATTCCTCATTTATTCCATAAAAAATCCCCGTAAAGTTTCAGCTCATTTGGAGTTGTGTAGAATAGGTAGCCTGACGTAGCTTTTTCAGGTCCAGATTTCCAGCTGCCGGCATTCTCCCTCTTTGTGTGTACCTTGCATATTATGAGAGAAAAAGCATTAGAATTACTGCAAAAAGCATTATTATGCATAAAAACAACATAAATAACAGTAGGAAAACATGATGCAAAATGGACGTATCAACTCCCCCAAGCTTAGACCTCGCTTGTCCTCAAGCGAAAACCGAAATCAAAAAACATGTCCACATGCTTAGAGAGAGAGGTGTTGATAAAAACAAAATACAGACATAGAAGCATCATGTAATTTTATTATAACAGCAACAAACTTTTAACATAAAACTTTATCATAGAACTTTTATCATTGACTTCTCATGAATAAGTAACAATTCATCACACAATCGAAGTATAAACCATAAACTCTATTCAAAACCAACAAACTATGTTCTCAGTCAACTTTGCAACTACAATTCATCATCTTTTCAGGAAGGGTCATGTATCACAGCCTTTAGGCAAGTCCACATACTCAACCATCATATAGTCTTCTATGATTGCTAACACTCACAGCATACACATGAGCAAAACGTTTCAACCGGACACATAGAAAGATAGGGGCTTATAGTTTCAGCTCCCAACGTATTCACCTCAAGGGTGATGTCAACAATAATAACTCATGCTGCCCATATTCAACTGGACATATGTGCCTAGATCTTTCCTCACCACATGATGCTTGCCAAACGAGAAAAATAAAAGGAAAAGAGAGAAGGACTTTGACTCCTGCATAAAAGTAAATACATAAAAGTAAAAGATAGGCCCTTCGCAGAGGGAAGCAGAGGTTGCCATGGGCTTATTTGTTTGTATGCTCAACCCCTTAGTGCAAAAGAACGTCACGTTATATTGCCCCTTGTGATGGCAACCTTTATTATGCAGTCTGTCGCTTTTATTCTTCACCATCACAAGTTCGTACAACGCTCAATTTTCTCTTACACTAAATGATCTCACACTTTTAGAAGAATTTTTTATTGCCTTATTGCACCGATGACAACTTACTTGAAGGATCTTACTCAATCCATAGGTAGATATGGTGGACTCTCGAAAATAAGATTTGGGTTTAAGGGTTTTTTGGATGCACAAGTAGTATCTCTACTTAGTGCGGAATTTTTGGCTAGCAAAGATGGGGGGCAAGCACCACATGTTGAAGGATCTATGACAATATAACTTCTATGTGAATATGAACAAACATAAATCATTAAGTTGTCTTCCTTGTCCAACATCCACAACTTTGGCATATAATATTTTGATGGGGGCTCACAATCACAAAAGATTTCCATGATAGTGTATTTATATGTGAATCTTCTCTTCCCTTATTAATTCTTTCATGAGTTGCATCATTGACTAATGCTATGTTTGTCAATCTCTAATAAAATTTTCTACTCATACTTTTCCTTATGTGGTGTTATCAGCTACCATAGGATTAGCATATGATCTTTTCATTTATTTCCTTTCTCTTTATTGAAATATGAAAGTAAAGAAAGCAAAAACTCAAACTAAACTTTATTATATATCTCGCACACGATTACAAGGATGGATTACTAAGCAAGCTCTCAAAAAGAAAGGATCGAACTAAACTTTTATTCATCTAAAGCAAAAGATAACCATGGATCGAACTAAGAAAAGTAAAGGCAAAAAATAGTGGGGGTGATACGATACCGGGGCACCTCCCCCAAGCTTGGCGGAAGCCAAGGGAGTGCCCATACCCGATACTCAATTTGTTTTGGTGATGAAGAAGGAGGTGGTGGTGGTGATGAAGTAGAAGCGATCTTGTCCTCGGGTTTCCATGGCAGGGGCTCACCATTATAAGAGGAGGAGTGAGTCTCACGGGTCCTGCAACTGGCAGCCAAACTCATACCTTTAAACCTTGCCTCATATTCAAAGACTTGGTTTTGGAGGTCATAGATCTGGCTCTGGAGGAAGTTGATTTGCTCGTTGAAGGAGAAGACGATGTCCTTCATGGACTTGCCCTCCACCTTGAGATCACGGGTGTAGTCCGCGATCATGGGGTGATTGGCATTGAGTCCACGTTCCACCATCCCCTTGCACCGGAAAATGTCTTACTCCACAGCTTCAAGCCTAGCCTCCACGGATCCAGTCCCCTTGGGGAATTGCACATCGTGGATGTGGAGCACCCCCTCACGCATCTGGATAGCTTGAGGGTGTTGCATCACCTCCCGCGGATATGGGTTGATGACGTTCTCAAAGAACTTGTCCTTGGAGGAGCTTGAAGCGGCCATGGTGGATTAGATCTGTCAGAAAACAACAAGGAAAAGAAAATAGGAGTTTTCTCCGTGATACGGAGGTCAATAGGTTCGGGGGGTATATAAAGATTTTTTATCTTGGGAAACAAGCAAACGGAAGAAAAACGGAGTCCGGAAGGTACCCGAGGTGTGCACAACCCACCTATGCCAGGCGCGCCCTGGTGTCTTTTGCCCACCAGGTGTGCCTTCCTGGTTGCCTCTTATTTTCCTAATTTTCTAAATATTCCAAAACTGACAAAAAATATTTTTGCGGATTTTTCGGAGTCCGTTTACTTACCGTATCACGTACCTCCTCTTTTTCACGATTCTAGAGTGTTCCAGAAGGACTCTTTTATGTGTTCTTCCGGTGTCATAGTTTGGATAATATTACTTTCAACATTAATGGTCGCACCTGAGATATAATGTTTTATTCGTTGCCCATTAACAACCTTCGGGTTAGTACCTTCGGCATTATTTATTTTGATAGCTCCAGACCGATAAACCTCCTCGATAACATAGGGTCCTTCCCATTTGGAGAGGAGTTTTCCTGCAAAGAATCTGAAATGAGAGTTGTACAAAAGAACATATTCTCCAACTTTGAACTCACGCTTTTGGATTCTTTTATCATGCCATCTTTTAAATTTTTCTTTAAATAACTTGGCATTTTCATAAGCTTGGGTTCTCCATTCATCTAATGAGCTAATATCAAATAACCTCTTTTCACCGGCAAGTTTGAAATCATAGTTGAGTTCTTTAATTGCCCAATATGCTTTATGTTCTAACTCAAGAGGCAAATGACAAGCTTTTCCATAAACCATTTTATAAGGAGACATACCCATAGGATTTTTATATGTTGTTCTATAAGCCCAAAGTGCATCATCTAATTTCTTAGACCAATTCTTCCGGGACCTATTGACAGTCTTTTGCAAAATTAATTTTATTGCTCTATTGCTAAGTTCAACTTGACCACTAGACTGAGGATGATAGGGTGATGCAATTCCATGGTTAACATCATACTTGGCAAGCAGTTTACGGAAAGCACCATGAATAAAGTGTGAACCATCATCAGTCATTAAATATCTAGGGACTCCAAACCTTGGGAAAATAACTTCCTTAAGCATTTTAATAGAGGTGTTGTGATCAGCACTACTGGTTGGAATAGCTTCTACCCACTTAGTAACATAATCAACAACAACCAAAATATGAGTATACCCATTAGAGGAAGGAAAAGGTCCCATGAAGTCAAATCCCCAAACATCAAATGGTTCAACAGCAAGAGAATAATTCATAGGCATTTCTTGACGCTTACCGATATTACCTATTCTTTGACATTCATCACAAGATAAGACAAACTTACGAGCATCCTTGAAGAGAGTAGGCCAATAAAAACCAGATTGCAATACCTTATGAGCAGTTCTGTCTCCCGCATGATGTCCTCCATAAGCTTCGGAGTGACATTTCCGTAGGATTTGTCCCTGTTCATGCTCAGGTACACAACATCTAATAATACCATCTACTCCTTCTTTATAAAGATGTGGGTCATCCCAGAAGTAATGTCTTAAATCATAGAAGAATTTTTTGTTTTGTTGGTATGTAAAGCTAGGTGGTAAATATTTAGCAACAATGTAATTAGCATAATCAACATACCAAGGAATGTTATTAGAAACATTTATTGCAGCTAACTACTCATCAGGAAAGCTATCATCAATAGGTAGTGGGTCATCAAGGACATTTTCAAGCCTAGACAAGTTATCAGCTACGGGATTCTCTGCTCCTTTTCTATCAGTAATATGCAAATTAAATCCTTGTAGCAAGAGAACCCACCTAATGAGTCTAGGTTTAGCATCTTTCTTTTCCATAAGATATTTTATAGCAGCATGATCGGTGTGAACAGTCACTTTAGAATCAACAATGTAGGGTCTAAATTTATCACAAGCAAACACAACTGCTAAGAATTCTTTTTTAGTAGTAGCATAATTTCGTTGGGCACTGTCTAGAGTTTTACTAGCATAATGGATAGCATTTTGTTTCTTATCAACTCTTTGTCCTAGAACAGCACCAACAGCATAATCACTAGCATCACACATAATTTCAAAAGGCAAGTTCCAATCAGGTGGTTGAACAATAGGTGCAGTAATTAAGGCTTTCTTGAGTGTTTCGAAGGCTTCTAAACAATCATCATAAAAAATGAAAGGAGTGTCCTTTTGCGAAAGATTTGTAAGAGGCCTAGAAATTTTAGAAAAGTCTTTGATAAATCTCCAATAGAAACCAGCATGACCTAGGAAACTACGAATACCTTTGATATCTTTAGGACATGGCATTTTCTCAATTGCATCAACCTTAGCTTTGTCCACCTCAATACCTCTTTCAGAAATTTTATAGCCCAAAACAATACCTTCATTAACCATAAAGTGGCACTTCTCCCAATTCAAGACAAGATTTGTTTGCTCACATCTCTGCAAAACTCGATAAAGATTGCTTAAACAATCATCAAAAGACTTCCCATAAACAGAAAAGTCATCCATGAAAACCTCAACAATCTTTTCACAAAAGTCAGAGAATACAGCAGTCATACATTTTTGAAAGGTAGCAGGTGCATTGCATAAACCAAAAGGCATACGTCTATAAGCATAAAATCCAAAGGGACAAGTGAAAGTGGTCTTTTCTTGATCAGGTTGAGAAACAGGTATTTGTGAAAAACCAGAATATCCATCAAGGAAACAAAAATGTGTGTGCTTTGACAATCTTTCTAGCATTTGATCAATAAAAGGCAAAGGGTAATGATCTTTTCTAGTTGCTTTGTTTAATTTTCTAAAATCAATTACCATTATATAGCCTGTAACAATTCTTTGTGGGATGATTTCATTTTTATCATTAGGAACAACAGTAATTCCTCCCTTCTTAGGGACACAATGAACAGGACTTACCCACCTACTATCAGCTATAGGATAGATTATACCTACTTCCAGAAGTTCTAATATTTCCGTTCTTACCACTTCTTTCATCTTCGGATTTAACCAATGATGGTGATCAACAATGGGTTTAGCATCAGGTTCCATATTAATTTTGTGCTGGCATAGAGTGGGACTAATGCCCTTAAGATCATCAAGAGTATATCCAATAGCAGCTCGGTGCTTCCTTAGAACTTTTAATAGTCTTTCTTCTTCAATTTCTGAAAGGTTAGCACTAATAATAACAGGATATATCTTTTTCTCATCAAGATAAGCATATTTCAAAGTGTCTGGCAATTGTTTTAATTCAAACACAGGATCACCTTTAGGTGGAGGAGGACCTCCTAGAGTTTCAATAGGCAAATTGTGTTTAAGCAGAGGACGTTGTTCAAAGAAAATCTCATCTATTTCATTTCTTTCGTGCATATGTAAATCATTTTCATGGTCTAGCAGATATTGTTCTAAAGTATCAGTAGGAGGCACAACAATAGAAGCAAGACCAATTATTTCATCCTTACTAGGCAATTCTTTTTTGTGAGGTTTTCTACTAAACTTGGAAAAGTTAAACTCATGAGACTCATCACCAAAACTGACACCGACAGTTTGTTTCTTACAATCTATTTTAGCATTAACGGTGTTCAAGAAAGGTCTACCAAAGATAATGGGACAAAAATCATCTTGTGGGGAACCAAGAACAAGAAAATCAGTAGGGTATTTTATTTTCCCACACAAGACTTCAACATCTCTAACAATCCCAATTGGTGATATGGTGTCTCTATTAGCAAGTTTAATAGTAACATCTATGTCTTCTATCTCAGCCGGTGCTATGTCATTCATAATTTCTTGATATAAGGTAAAGGGAATAGCACTCATGCTAGCACCTATGTCGCATAATCCATGATAACAGTGACCTCCTATTTTAACTGAGACAACGGGCATGCCAACAACGGGTCTACGAATATCTGACTTATCAGGTTTGACAATTCTAGTAGCTTCATTACAGAAGTAAATAACATGCCCATCTATGTTTTCTTCCAGGAGATCCTTAACCATAGCAATACTAGGTTCTACTTTGATTTATTCATCAGGCTTTGGTGTTCTAATATAACTTTTGTTGACCACAGTTGAAACTTTAGCATGTTCCTTTATCCTAACAGGGAAAGGTGGTTTCTCAATATAAGCAGTAGGAACAACTGATCAACATTATAAATAATAGTTTCCTCTTTAGCTGGTCTCGGTTCTTTAATTTCCTTTTTAATAGGTGGGTGATATTTAAACCACTTCTCCTTGGGGAGATCAACATGAGTAGCAAATGATTCACAAAAGGAGGCTACTATCTCAGAATCAAGTCCATATTTAGTGCTAAACTTTTGAAAAGCATCGGTATTCATAAAAGATTTAACACAATCATACTTAAGCTTAATACCTGACTCTTTACCTTCGTCAAGTTCCCAATCTTCAGAGTTGCGTTTAATTCTTTCCAAAAGATCCCACCTGAATTCAATGGTCTTCTTCATAAAGGAACCAGTACAAGAAGTATCAAGCATGGATTGATCATCACGAGAAAGCCGAGCATAAAAATTCTGAATAATAATTTCTCTTGAGAGCTCATGATTGGGGCATGAATATAACATTGACTTAAGCCTCCCCCAAGCTAGAGATATACTTTCTCCTTCACGAGGCCAAAAATTATATATGTAATTCCGGTCACGATGAACTAGATGCATAGGATATTTTTTTTGGTGAACCTCCAATTTCAATCGATTCCAATTCCAAGATCCAATATCATCGCATAGCCTATACCATGCCAATGCCTTTCCCTTCAAAGATAAAGGGAAAACCTTCTTCTTAACTTCATCCCCGGGTAAACCTGCAAGATTAAACAATCCACAAATTTCTTCCACATATATCAAGTGCATATCAGGATGTTCGGTTCCATCTCCTGCATAAGGATTAGCTAGCAGTTGTTCTATCATACCCGAAGGAATTTCATATTCAATATTTTCATTAGGTGCAGTAGGTTGAGGGGTAACTATTTGTGGTTCTGGTCGAGGTGAAGATACCCCGAACAAACCCCTCAAAGGATTGTTTTCCATAGTAACAAGTGACAATAAATTTCAGCACGTAGTAATAATTTTTCCTTACCAATTTCCACTTACCAAAAGCGCTTCACTCCCCGGCAATGGCGCCAGAAAATAGCCTTGATGACCCACAAGTATATGGGATCAATTGTAGCATTTTCGATAAGTAAGAGTGTCGAACCCAACGAGGAGCAGAAGGAAATGACAAGCGGTTTTCAGCAAGGTAATGTCTACAAGTACTGAAATTGTAAGTAGCAGAGTAGTTTGATAGCCAGATAATTTGTAACGAGCAAGTAACAATAGTAGTAACAAAAGTGCAGCAAGGTAGCCCAATCCTTTTGAGGTAAAGGACAGGCCAAAACGGTCTCTTATAATAAGCAAAGCGTTCTTGAGGGTACACGGGAATTTCATCTAGTAACTTTCATCATGTTGGTTTGATTCGTGTTCGCTACTTTGATAATTTGATATGTGGGTGGACCGGTGCATAGGTGCTGTTCTTACTTGAACAAACCTCCTACTTATGATTAACCCCCTCGCAAGCATCCGCAACTACGAGAAAAGTATTAAGAATAAATTCTAACCATAGCATTAAACTTTTGGATTCAATCGGTCCATTACGGAATAGCGCATTGATACGTCTCCATCGTATCTATAATTTTTGATTGTTTCATGCCAATATTATACAACTTTCACATATTTTGGCAACTTTTTATATGATTTATTGGACTAACCTATTGATCCAGTGCCCAGTGCCAGTTCCTGTTTTTTTGCATGTTTTTTGTATCGCAGAAAATCCATATCAAACGAAGTCCAAACGTGATAAAAATTTACGAAGAATTATTTTGGAATTTATGTGATTTTTGGGAGGTGGAATCAACGCAAACGGGGGCCCACAGTGCCCACAACCCACCAGGGCGTGCCCTAGGCCCCAGGCGTGCCCTGGTGTCTTGTGCCCTCCTCGAACGTCGGTTGGAGCCCTTCTTCTAGCGCAAGAAAGATATTTTATGGAAAAAATCGTGTTAAAATCTCAGCGCAATCGGAGTTACGGATCTCTGGGAATATAAGAAATGGTGAAGGGCCAGATCTGGGGAACGCGAAACAGAAGAGAACAGAGAGGGAGATCCAATCTCGGAGGGGCTCCCGCCCCTCCGCCGCCATGGAGGCCATGGACCAGAGGGGGAACTCTCCTCCCATCTAGGGGGGAGGCCAAGGAAGAAGAAGAAGGAGGGGGGCTCTCTCCCCCTCTCTCCCGGTGGCGCCGGAGTTCCGCCGGGGCTAGGATCGTGACGGCGATCTACATCAACAATCTTGCTACCGTCAACACCAACTCTCTCCCCCTCTATGCAGCGGTGTAACACCCCTTCTCCCTGCTGTAATCCCTACTTAAACAAGGTGCTCAACTCCATATATTATTTCCCAATGATATTTGGCTATCCTATGATGTTTGAGTAGATCCGTTTTGTCCTATGGGTTAATTGTGATCTTGGTTGGTATGATTGTATATTTTATTTATGGTGTTGTCCTACGATGCCCTCCATCTTGCACAAACATGAGGGGTCCTCGCTGTAGGGTGTTGCAATATGTTCATGGTTTGCTTATTGTCGGTGTTGCGGGGGTGATAGCAGCCTAAATGCGGATAAGTGGGTTATGGCGTATGGGAGTAAAGAGGACTTGATACTTAATGCTATAATTGCGTTTCACGACCTTAATGATCTTTAGTAGTTGCGGATGCTTGCTAGAGTTCCAATCATAAGTGAATATGATCCAAGTAGAGAAAGTATGTTAGCTCATGCCTCTCCCTCATATAAAATTACAAGAATGATTACCGATACTTGTTATCGATTGCCTAGGGACAAATGACTTTCTTGTTGACAAAAGCTATCCACTTTTATTACCTTGCAATTTATCCATAGTTTTATTCTCGCAAAGTACTCGTAGTTTCATTCTTGCAAAATAGTTTCATACTTGTTTTAGGTAAAGCAAACGTCAAGTGTGCGTAGAGTTGTATCGGTGGTCGATAGAACTTGAGGGAATATTTGTTCTGCCTTTAGCTCCTCGTTGGGTTCGACACTCTTATTTATCGAAGAAGGCTACAAACGACCCCCTATACTTGTGGGTTATCACGCATAAACTAGGGTTTAATCTTCTGTCACTCTCGCAACCCATCATCTAATAACTACTCCACAATGCATTCCCTTAGGCCCAAATATGGTGAAGTGTCATGTAGTCGACGTTCACATGACACCACTAAGGGAATCACAACACACATACTATCAAAATATCGAACACATATCAAGTTCACATGATTACTTACAACATGATTTCTCCCGTGACCTCAAGAACAAAAGTAACTACTCACAAATGATAATCATGCTCAAGATCAGAGGGGTATTAAATAGCATATTGGATCTGAACATATAACCTTCCACCAAATAAACCATATAGTAATCAACTACAAGATGTAATCAAAACTACTAGTCACCCACAAGCACCAATCTATAGTTCCGGTACAAAGATTGAACACAAGAGATGAACTAGGGTTTGAGAGGAGAAGGTGCTGTTGAAGATGTTGATGGAGATTACCCTCCCCAAGATGGGAGAGTTGTTGGTGATGATGATGACGATGATTTCCCCCTCCGGGAGGGAAGTTCCCCCGGCGGAATCGCTCCGCCGGAGGGCAAAAGTACTCCTGCCCAAGTTCCACCTCGAGACGGCGGCGCTCCATCCTGAAAGTCCTCTCCTTATTTTTTCTAGGTCAAAATGACTTATATACCAGAAGATGAGCACCGAAGGTGGGCCGAGGGGAGCACAACCCACCAGGGCGCGCCTTGGCTCCCTGGCGCGCCCAGGTAGGTTGTGCCCACCTGGTGGGCCTCCTCTAGTACTTATTGGCCCCAATATTCCTCATTTATCCCATAAAAAATCCCCGTAAAGTTTCAGCTCATTTGGAGTTGTGCAGAATAGGTAGCCTGACATAGCTTTTTCAGGTCCAGATTTCCAGCTGCCGGCATTCTCCCTCTTTGTGTGTACCTTGCATATTATGAGAGAAAAGGCATTAGAATTACTCCAAAAAGCATTATTATGCGTAAAAACAACATAAATAACAGTAGGAAAACATGATGCAAAATGGACGTATCAGTGTTTTGATCTGAACAAGGTTATTGGCTTGCTGCGATGCTTTCCATGTCTGGAGAATTTGTATATACAGGTGATGATATCAAGCACATTGATATACTTTACTAGAACTAACCGTTCAGCTGTACTATTTTTTTAGTCATTAACTGTTTGCAGTCTTCATGTCTATTTAGGCTAAAGGACATCAACAAAAAGGTATAACCAATCGGTGGCATAAGAAGCACCGGGATTTTCTCAGTTCTCATGACATTCGTTTGAGGACAATAACGCTGCAAGGATATGCATCCAACCATGCAAACACTAGCTTTGTCACATTCTTCCTGTTGAATGCGAGAGTACTATTGTCCATGAGGATTAAGTTTTTTGACAGACACTTTCTCACGGATGGACACGTTGAACAGCATAAAAAGAAATTTCAGGTGGACAAAAGGGCTTCTGAACGTGCTCGGCTTCTATTTACAACAACGTGTTATCATGTACCAGTAGATTTTCTGGTCCAGGATCTTGATTTTATGGATCAGGCTGATCCATTTCACTGTGACTGCTCAAAAGTCTGGTTGAGTTAGTTGTTATTGTCCTGTTCAATCTGGATTTTGTGTAAACCTGATGAATAATTAATCATCGTGCTTTTGTACCTTCTATAAGCTGGGGTTAGATATTGCTGCCCTTTTCAACTCGGCTTTGACCCATATTTTCTTTCATACAAATCGGAGCTTCTATCAAGAAGCCTCATGGTTCCGAGAGCGAACTTGGTCACATGATCTGGTCGCGAAACGACATACGTTGTATCTTCCCGCCTTGATTTATTTTACAGAGGCAACATGCAACCGTGCTAAACATATGAAATTATTCAGGGTTCATTTCGCCTTTTTATACATTGATTTTCCTAGTCATTTTTAACAAATAGCCACCATGTTATTATCGCAAACGGTCGTATTAGTCAAACTGTGGGCATTTAACTAACCATTTACTACCGCGGGCAGCTGTTTGATTAGATGGGACGACTGTGAGCAGTCCGCCGCGCACGCCGCGAGCGCTGCAATTTATTGCTGGTTTTGGACCTTTGTTTCGGCCGCCTCGGGAAGGTACGTAGAACAGTCCTCCGTTCTCATCTACAAGCACTGCCGCTGAGGATCGCCGCTTGCTGCGAGATGGAGGACGAGCCGGCCAACAAGCGGGGGCGGGTCGAGCCAGAACCGCAAGAGCCTTCGGCGAACGTGGACTTCATCAGCGGCCTCCCCGACGAGATGTTGGTAACCATCATATCCCACCTCCCCGTCAAATATGGCGTGCCGACCATTATCCTCTCGCGGTGGTGGCGCCCTCTCTGGCGCTGCACCCCCCTGGACCTCATCGTCGACCACGAGTTCTGCAGCGGGGAGCAGCAACGCCTGGACGCATTGTCCCATGTCCTCGACACCCACCCTGGGCCGGTCAGACGCCTTGCTATCGGCAAGCTCAATCCCCATAACAAGACCGAACCCAGGTAGCACTACTGGTTCCTATCCCCAGCCCTGGATCGGCTCGAGGAGCTCAGCCTTCATGCTAGACGTCCTTGCTCACTGCCGCCGTCCGTGTTCCGCCTCGCGCCCACGCTGCGAAGGATGGGTTCAGTAGCCTCCACATCACCTCGATGAATGTCCGTGCGATTTATGTGCATTGCCGGCGCCGCCCAAGGCTATCAGTTGAGGTGTTTCACGATATTGTCATTGAGAATGTGCCTTTCCTCGAGAGATTGTATGTACATGATAAATTAGGTTCAGCAAGAATCAGGGTCATTCACGCACCAAAATTGACAGTGTTGGGCTATTCGTGTGTTGAATTCAACGAACTTGTTACTGGATCATTATCCATTCAGGTACAACAGTCTTCTTCTTCTCCTTCTTATATATTATCAGACAACACATTTTATCTAATTGTTGTTGATCTATATGTTCGCCTGTCATCCAGAAAATGATTCCCACAAGCTTGACCCGGCCTCTGCGCACAGTGAAGATCTTGGCACTACAATCTGTCGGCCCCGATCTGGATGAAGTTGTTAGATTCCTCAGATGCTTTCCTTGCACGGAGAAGCTATACATCGAGGTGATGCTCCTTTCCTGTTAATTGTTAACCACAATGGAGCTCAATTTTTTGTTACTTTTACCCATGATTACAATGACAAATGTAGAATGATTTCTAAAGGAAATTTGGAGGATTTCAATACATTTTTTTAGATGCTAGTGTTGTACGCGTTTTATTCCTTCGCCCGACATGCTTTCGTGATAAAAGTTTATCATGAAAGATTGAAGGTGGCATTTCACTCTTTTCGTGTATTTTAGAAATCCTGCAAATCAAAGAGGCCCGAAGTGTTCAAATCTGCAGCTATGAACTAATATGTTGTCTTCGTTTGCAGATACTAGCAGGCCCGAAAGTAGAAAATGTTGGGGAATATACCAATCCCATTGAATGCCTTGATCTTCATCTCATAGAAATTACTTTTAACGAGTACCGAGGCATCACACCAGAAATTAAATTCGCCAGGTTCTTTGTTGAGAAAGCAAGGTTGCTCAAGGTAATGAGGTTTGCCCTATATTTACTGCGCAAAAGTGAATGGATTGCTAAAGAGCGCAGGCGTCTATAGCTGAATGGAAAAGGCTCTACACAAGCTGAATTTCAGTTTGTGACTTCATATGACAGATTATTCGGAAGTCACTATATCGAGCCTCTATATGACTTCTCGGTGGCTGATCCTTTCGTAGAAATAATGCATGAAAAAGATTCTGAAGAAGATGAATTTTATGTGTCTGAATAGTTTGAACCTTGTAATCTTTGAATTTGAACCTTGCAATATTTATGGTATTTGTTATATAACGTAATTGGATGTTTAATTTGGTTTTGCAATCATGTCCTGTTATAAGTATATATATGTTCTTTTTCTGTACACAGAGCATAGATGTTGTGCAGACAAAGGATATCACATCGCACACGGACCACACTAGGGAACCCGTCGGTGATGAATTCATCAATCGCAAACAGTTGTATACCAGCAAGCGTTTGCCCACAACACACACGGCATATTCCATCACAAACAGCTCGGATAGATCAACTGTATGTCACGTATCGCACATTGTCAAAAAGTAATGCGGTAGACCTTCTTTAACATGTGTTAAAAAAATAAAAAAATAAAAAACAAGGACCTCGAGGTTAATTTAACTGATGTGATGGATCATAGAGGCCATTTAATTTGACCTCTATGATCCATCCCATCAGTTAATTTAACATCAAGACAACTTCCCATCCCGTCACCCATCTGATGGCTGCTCCAGCCTGAGCACAGTTAACTTGAGAGTTCTCTTAGATGAACTCTGGGTGGAACAGCTAGTCCTTGCTGATATATGATGCCTCTTCGCATCCTTATGGCGTAACCGGACGACCCCCCGTCGCCCAATGGCCAATAGATGTTGGGTAGACAGAGCATATCACATCGCACACGGACCACACTAGGGAACCCGCTGGTGATGAATTCATTAATGGCAAACGGTTGTATACTAGCAAGCGTTTGCCCACAACAACACACACGGCTTATTCCATCACAAACAACTCGGATGGATCAACTGTATGCACTAGTACAGCAAGGTGCTATACAAACGGTTTTTAACCCCTTTACGCGACGGCATTTGGAACCGTCGCCTAGTGAGTGACTGCGATAGGGGGGTCCTTCCCACACGACCCAGAAACCGTCGGGGATATGCCCTCCTGGCACACACGCTCGGCAAAATGAGGTCGTCTGCGACCGGCGAGCGATCAAATACGGTTATACATACAGTAGTGCTAAAAAAATTCAATTATACAGGCAAAATCGTTATCAGTCGTAAGTTCATCCCACACAGTCAGTCCCCGCTAAACGTTTCTGTTCGTATATACATCCAACATAGTCGCTCCAAGGAAAACGTTTCTGTTCGCAGGTACATCACACACAATTTCCCCTTTAAATCGTTTGTTATAGCGTTTCCATTGCACACGGTATTAACAATTTTATCGTTTGCGTTATTGAATGCATCACACACGGTGTGTAGAAGAAACTATGTGGCAAAGGCTGTCCATCACACACAGTTTTTATGTGGTGAACGTTTGCGCCAGGTGGTCTAACGCAAACAGTTTTCAAGAGGATGTCGTGTGTGATTGTTCATTAATCCAACACGGTTTATCCAGTCGGTCCGAAACTTTTTTTTAAATAAGATTCCGCAGAGAAAAATCCTAATAAAATATAAAAAAAAATTCTAAAAATGCCAAAAACAATTTTCACCGTCTAAATAGAATATTTAGAACAAAGTGAACATTTTCTTGGCCTAAAAATAAAATTTTGAAAAATGCATATTTTCTAATTCAAATAAAATAGCAATAAAATCCAAATAAAATTATTTATTTGATTTTAACATTTTTCCTCCAATATTTCTTTTATTTTGGAGAAGTCATATTATCTCCTCTCATATGTTTTTATATTGGAAATATTTTTGGAGAGAAAAATAATTAAAACCAAAATGATCCTCTTTTCAATATTAGAGAAAATTCAAATATGAAAATAATAAAATCCCCAACTCTCTCCGTGGGTCCTTGAGTTGCTTAGGATTTTTAGGGTCACAATCAAAATGCAAATAAAATATGATATGCATATGATGACTTATGTATAACATTCCAAATAGAAAATTTGGGATGTTACAAAACTTTTCCCCAATTGTTGCCAACCACGTACTGAAATAGCTAGTTCAACTATATATACTAGCTAATTCTAAGTGCGTTGTACAGTTCCACCACATCTATAGTCAGATGAACTGAATAAAATAGCCCCTAAATACTACTACTACTACTACTACGGAGGGGCTTTGTACTACTTCCGGCAGCCTCTCCTCTGCCGAGCGCGGTCAGTAAGAGGAAGAGGAGGAGGAGCCTACCGACGAGCTGGACAACTGCAATACGGTGCCTGCCGCTGCTGCACCTTCAGTGACGCTCACCTCAAACGCCCGCTGCCGCTCCAGACGACCCCTCTTGAAGCGGCCGGACTGCTCATAGATCTCCTGATTCCTCGCCTCTGCGTCGGCGTGTGCCATGGCCACGGCTGCGGTAAGGCTCTCTGCGTGCTCGACGAGGGGCTCTTCCTCCTCCCGCAGGAACTCGATGTAGCGTGCAAGGTCGCTGAAGCATGTGCGGGCCTCCACATCCGCCTCCATCCTTCAGGCGGCGGTGGCGGAGCGGGTGATGATCCCGGCGGTCGACGGTGGCCGACGATGGGGTGGCGGCCACGACCACCACCTCCCGCCTTCGGGCCGCGGTGGCGGAGCGGGTGATGGCCACGGTGGCCGGCAGTGGGGTGGCGGCCACGACGGCCACCTCCCGCCTTCGGGCCGCGGCGGCGGAGCGGGCGATGGCCCTGGCTTTTGACGGTAGTGTGGCGGTAACGGTGGCCGGCAACAGCTGCCGACGGGCAGCGGCGGCGGAGCGTGTGGTGGGTGTTCCGCGCACACCCAATAGGGATGCCACGCGCACTACACTACGCCGGGGACTGCGCCGCCACCGCGCTGTAGCCTCCCAGCTGGAGCTGTCCTCTGATGACGGCGGAGTGGCTGAGTGACGACGACGGACCAGTGCCATTGGCGATTGTGGGCGAAGCAGACGAGATAAGCTACAGGGAGGGAGGGGAAAATGCGACGCAGGACTCGCCGGCCGTGAGGGTTTATATAGTAGGCTGGTAAGCATTGAGATTTTGGGGGGATTTCATCGAGTCGGGCGGGACGCTTGCGCGGGAACTTGCGCGGTTGCGCAGGAACGGGCTCACCACCGTTTGGCCAAAAGAATGCCCCCGCGCGCTGCTCAAGCTTGCGCTCGAAGCCGTCTGCGGCAGCGGGGTGACAAGACGTGCGAGAGGAGGACGAAAGGACACGTACAAATATGGTTAATAAAAAAATGTTTGCGATTTAATTACCAACTATACCCCCATCCTGGTTTATAAGTAGGATTTAACTAATAAAATACGAATGCATGTCGCCAAAGATTATATCGTTGGATTCGTATTTGAACATAGTTTCCAGTTATATAATTTTTGTAACATGCATTAACATTTTGTTGGTTAAATTTAAGGTTATATACCAGCAAGCGTTTTCCCACAACACGCACGGCTTATTCCATCACAAATAGCTCAGATGAATCAACTGTATGCCACGTATCGCACACGCAACTCTAATATGATTCGTGCTTGATGTCTCCGACATCGCTCGCACAGTTCGTCTTATTTGCCACGTATCACTGTGCCGGCCTCTGCTCGCGTCCCTCGGCAAGCTCTGCTCGCCGTTAGGCGCCGCAGCGCGCTGTGCTCGCCGTTAGGCGCCGCGGCGCGGTCTGCTCGTGTCTGTCGGCGCGCTCTGCTCGCATCCGTCGACGCGCTCGGCTTGTGGACAGCTTTTCCTTGCGTGTTCAACTGCTATATGCATATATATGGTTGCTCGCCGTTGAGGCGACCGCGGAGCGCTCTGCTCGCGTCCCTCCGCGCGCGCTCTGCCAGCGGTTGGGCCTGCGCACGATCACGTCGGGGGCCTCATATGCATGCGGTTGCGCCGCGCACGTCGCCACGCGATGTAGTTACATGCGACACGATGGAGTTACGCGCTGCAAATTAGAACTGCCATCAGGGCGTGCCGATATTCCAGGCCGTCTGGCTTCCCCTTTAATTCCCATGGCCATTATAACCTTAGTGTCTTCAACCTTTCGATCGCTCCCCACAACACAACAAGCACACCCATGACGACACATAGAGAGGGGATGTCTAGCGGCGCTCCAATGGAGTTCGGCGAGCATAAAGTGGAGACCCATGCGAGGGAGACGGATCTCTCGGTGGTGTACACCATCGACCCGGCCGTGGTGGACGACTACATCAACACCGTTGACCAGTTTCTTGCTCGAGACAAGTACAAGGTGGTCGGCATCGACCTCCAGTACACAGCCGGTCATCCCAACATAGATCAGAAGGTTGTCGTCGCACAGTTGTGCGTGCGCCATCATGTCCTCATCTACCACTACTGCATGGCCACAGAGCCTTCCGACCATTTCGTGATGTCTGCTAGAACTACGTCGGTTTTTCCCCAGAGAGGGAGGGATGATGTAGCACAGCGACGGTAGGTATTTCCCTCAGTGATGAGACCAAGGTTATCGAACCAGTAGGAGAACCACGCAACACCACGTAAACAGCTCCTGCACACAAAGAACAAATACTTGCAACCCGACGTGTTAAAGGGGTTGTCAATCCCTTTCGGGTAACGAGATAGATAAAATTGTAGTAGATTGAAAGATGCAAATAAAATCAAATAAAATTCAGCGAGGTATTTTTGGGTTTTTGGTTAATAGATCTGAAAATAAAAGTTGCAAATAAATAAAAGAGCGAATAGCAAAATAGATCTTGAAGGCAAATATATTAAAGAAGAGACCCGGGGCCCGTAGTTTTCACTAGTGGCTTCTCTCGAGAAAAATAGCAAACGGTGGAAACAAATTACTGAGGGGCAATTGATAGAACTTCAAATACTCATGATGATATCCAGGCAATAATCATTATATAGGCATCACATCCAAGATTAGTAGACCGACTCCTGCCTGCATCTACTACTATTACTCCACACATCCACCGCTATCCAGCATGCATCTAGTGTATTAAGTTCATGGAAAACGGAGTAATGCAATAAGAACGATGACATGATGTAGACAAGATCTATTTATGTAGAAATAGACCCCATCTTGTTATCCTTAATGGCAACGATACATACGTGTCATTTCCCTTTCTGTCACTGGGATCAAGCACCGTAAGATCGAACCCATCACAAAGCACCTCTTCCCATTGCAAGATAAATAGATCAAGTTGGCCAAACAAAACCCAAATATCGGAGAAGAAATACGAGGCTATAAGCAATCATGCATATAAGAGATCAAAGAAGACTCAAATAACTTTCATGGATAAAAGGATAGATCTGATCATAAACTCAAAGTTCATCGGATCCCAACAAACACACCGCAAAAAAAGAGTTACATCATATGGATCTCCAAGAGACCATTGTATTGAGAATCAAACGAGAGAGAGAAAGCCATCTAGCTACTAACTACGGACCCGAAGGTCTACAATGAACTACTCACGCATCATCGGAGAGGCACCAATGAGGATGATGAACCCCTCCGTGATGGTGTCTAGATTGGATCTGGTGGTTCTGGAACTTGCGGCGGCTGGAATTGATTTTTGTCGACTCCCCTAGGGTTTCTGGAATATTGGGGTATTTACAGAGCAAAGAGGTGGTGCGGGAGGCCCCCGAGGTGGGCACAACCCACCTGGGCGCGCCTGGGCCTCCAGGCGCGCCCTGGTGGGTTGTGCTCCCCTCGGAGCACCCCCCAGGTGCTTCTCCGGCCCACTAGATGTCTTCTGGTCCAAAAAAAATCCGCAAAAAGTTTCGCTGCGTTTGGACTCCGTTTGGTATTGATTTCCTGCGATGTAAAAAAACATGCAGAAAACAGCAACTGGCACTGGGCACTATGTCAATAGGTTAGTACCAAAAAATGATTATCAAATGATTGTAAAACATCCTAGAATGATAATATAACAGCATGGAACAATCAAAAATTATAGATACATTGGAGACGTATCAGCATCCCCAAGCTTAATTCCTGCTCGTCCTCGAGTAGGTAAATGATAAAAACAGAATTTTTGATGTGGAATGCTGCCTAACATGTTCATCACATATTCTTTTCTTAATAGCATGGACATGTGGACTTTTATATGGTTCAAAGCAATAGTCTAGTTTTGACATGATAACTTAAATACTCAAGCATATCAACAAGCAACCATGTCTTTCAAAATATCAACACTAAAGCAAGTAATCCCTAGCCCGTCATGCTCAATCATTGATCTATTCATGAAACACACTCGAATATTAGCTACACCCAATGCTCAAGTACGATCATAGTGCCCCTTAGTTGGTGCTTTGTAAGAGAAGATGGAGACTCAAATTAAAAATAAAAATTGCATAAAGTAAAAGAAAGGCCCTTCGCGGAGGGAAGTAGGGATTTGTAGAGGTGCCAGAGCTCAAAGCTTAAATTGAGAGATAAAAACATTTTGAGAGGCATACTTTTCCCACCAACAAAAACGACTTAGAGCTCTCAACACTTTCCATGCTAGATATATCATAGGCGGTTCCCAAACAGAAAATAAAGTTTATTCCTTTTTCCACCATTTCTTTCACTTTCCATGGCTAGCCGTATCCACGGGTGCCCTCCATACCAACACTTTCCAAGGAATTTATTATTTGAAAACATAAAGTAAATTCATTTTTCATTTCGGGACTGGGCATCCCTAATACCTTTGCCGTACTCTTGTAACACTCATTGTGAGAATAACACATCTAGCATGGAAAATATCGGCCACCCCTCACCACCTCGCGAGCGGTACGAGCACACAAAAGAGAAATTTATTTTGAAAATTAGAGATGGCACATACAAATTTGCTTAGAACGGCATGGAAATACCGCATATAGGTAGGTATAGTGGACTCATATGGCAAAAATGGTTTAAAGGGTTTTGGATGCACAAGTAGTGATCATACTTGGTGCAAATGAAGGCTAGCAAAAATATTGAGAAGCGCCCAACCAAGAAATGAATAATCTCGTAAGCAAGCATTAAGCATAAGTAACACCGAATAATGCACCATAAGTAAGATATAATTTCATTGCATAACTATTAACTTTCGTACTTGCATAGGGAATCACAAACCTTAACACCAATATTCTTACTAAAGCACAATTACTCATCAACATGGCTCACATATTATATCGTCATATCTCAAAACTATTACAAGGAATCAAGTTTATTTTGTCCAATGATCTTCATGAAAGTTTTTATTATATCCTTCATGGATATCTATCACTTTGGGACTAGTTTCATATGTTGCTTTTAATAAGCTCAAACAAATATAAGTGAAGAACATGAGCATAATATTTCTTTCTCTCAAATTAATCTAAGTGAAGCAAGAGAGAATTTCTTCAAAATTTTACTAACTCCCAAATAAATCTAAGTGAAGCATGAGAGCATTTCTTCAAAAATAACAAAGCACACCGTGCTCAAAAAAGATATAAGTGAAGCACTAGAGCAATTCCAAGGCTCTAAAAATTTAAGTGAAGCATAGGAGCAAGCATAGCATAGTTTTTGGCTCTCTCAAAAAGGCGTGTCCAGCAAGGATTCAAGACTTAAAATAAAAAGCAAAACAAGAAAAGACTCAAATCATACAAGACGCTCCAAGCAAAACTCATGATATGTGACGAATAAAAATATAGCTCCAAGTAAAATACCGATGGTCGTTAGAAGAAAGAGGGGATGCCACTCGGGGGCATCCCCAAGCTTAGTTGCTTGATACTTCTTGAATATTATGTTGGGGTGCCTCGGGCATCCCCAAGATTAGCCTTTTGCTAATCCTTATTCCTTCATCCATCGTAATATCACCCAAAACTTGAAAACTTCAATCACACAAAACTCAACAAAACCTTCATGAGATCCGTTAGTATAAGAAAACAAATCACTACTTTAAGTACTGTTGCAAACCTATTCATATTTTATTTTTTCATTATATATACTGTATTACAACTTTTCTATTGCAAAAACTATTCAAAGAAAACCATAGAATCATCAAAACAAGCACCCAACGCAAAGAAAACAGAATCTGTCAAAAACAGAACAGTCTGTAGCAATCTGGATATTTCGAACACTTCTGTAACTCCAAAAATTCTAAAAAATTAGGACAACGTAATAAATTTGTTTATTAATATTATGAAAAAAGAATCAACTCAAAATCACTCTTATGTAAAGAATAAGAATTGTTTTCCTGAGCGCAAAAGTTTCTGTTTTTCAACAAGATCAAATCGACTATCACCCAAATCAACCCAAAGGCTTTGCTTGTCACAAACACTAATTTAAATCACAAAAACACATCTAACCAGAGGAATAATTGGGTATTTTATTGAAAAAAGCAAGAAAACCAAAAGGCAAAAAGATACAAGTTGGGTTGCCTCCCAATGAGCGCTATCGTTTTAAGCCCCTAGCTAGGCATAACGCAAAATATCTACGTGTTGTCAACTTTGTTTCGAGATCCATAAGATGCCCTCATGATTGATTCATAAGGTGGCCTAATTCTTGTCCTAGGGAAGTGCTCCATAACCTTCCTTAGTGGAAATTGAAATTTAATATTGCCTTCTTTCATATCAATCACGGCACCAATAGTACGTAAAAACGCTCTACCAAGAATAATTGGGCAAGACGGATTGCAATCAATATTAAGAACAATAAAATCTATGGGCACATAGTACCTATTTGCAAGAATAAGAACATCATTAATTCTTCCCATAGGCTTTTTAATAGTAGAATCCGCCAAGTGCAAACTTAAAGAGCATTCTTGAATATCGGTAAGACCAAGCACATCACACAAAGATTTAGGAATTGTAGAAACACTAGCACCCAAGTCACATAAAGCAAAACACTCATAATTTTTAATCTTGACTTTGATAGTAGGTTCCCATTCATCATGTAGTTTTATAGGAATTGAAACTTCTAATTCCAACTTTTCTTCAAAATCTTTCATCATAGCATCAACAATATGTTTAGTAAAAGCTTTATTTTGTTCATAGGCATGGGGTGAATTTATCATGGATTGCAACAAAGAAATACAATCAACCAAAGAGCAACTATCATAATTAAAGTCTTTGTAATCCAAAATAGCGGGCACATCACTAGTTAAAGTCTTGACCTCTTCAAACCCACTTTTATCAAAATTTTCAACAAGATTTTCACCCTCCAAATTATCGGGACGCCTTCTAGCTAAAGTTGACCCTTCTCCAGTCCCATTATCATCAATCTTAATTTTACTAAATAAGGAATCAATAGAAGAAACACTGATCATTGTAAGATCTTCATCACTTTTATGAAAGCAATCACTCGAAAACGCTTTTTCTAAAAATTCTCGTCTAGCTCTAAGCATAGCGGTTCTTTTCTTACTTTCATCCATAGAAACATAAAGAGCTTTAATAGATTCCTCAACCTTAGGCACAAAAATTTTTATCTTGAGATTTTCCACATCATGAGAAATTCTATCAATACTTCTAGACATATCATCAATCTTATTCAGCTTTTCTTTGATTGTAGCATTGAAAACTTTTTGAGTATTGATAAATTCTTTAATATTATTCTCAAGATCAGAGGTGTTCCTATTATTATTATAAGAATGATTACCATAGGAATTACCATAATTATTAGAGGAATTACTAGGAAAAGGCCTAGGATTAAAATTACCTCTATAAGCATTGTTATTAAAGTTGTTTCGCGAAATAAAGTTCACATCTATGACATCACTATTTTGGTCAATCAAAGTAGACAAAGGCATATCATTAAAATCAATAGGAGCATTTTTATTAGCAACCAAATTCATAAGAGCATCAACTTTTTCACTCAAATAATTTATTTCTTCTACCGAATTAACTTTTCTACTAGTAGGAGCCCTTTCGGTATGCCATTGTGAATAATTTGCCATGATGTTATCTAGCAATTTAGTAGCTTCACCCAAAGTAATTTCCATAAAAGTACCCCCCGCGAGGGAATCTAAAAGATTACGAGAAACAAAACTCAATCCCGCATAAATTTTTTGCATGATCATCCAAAGATTTAACCCATGAGTTGGGCAATTCCTTAGCATCATTTTCATCCTTTCCCAAGATTGTGCAACATGCTCATGCTCAAGTTGCTTGAAATTCATGATCTGGGTTCTAAGGGAAATGATTTTCGCGGGCGGAAAAAACTTAGTAATAAAAGCATCCTTGCACTTATTCAAAGAATTGATACTATTACGAGGCAAAGAGAAAAACCAAATTTTTGCGTGATCTCTCAAAGAAAACGGAAATAATTTCAACTTCACAACATCATTGTCCACATCTTTTTTCTTTTGCATATCGCATAATTCCATGAATGTGTTAAGATGGGACGCGGCATCCTCATTAGGAGTACCGGAAAACTGATCTTTCATAACAAGATTCAACAAAGCAGTATTAGTATCACAAGTCTCCGCGCTAGTGGCGGGAGGAGCAATCGGAGTGCTAATAAAATCATTGTTGTTGGTATTTGAGAAATCACATAACTTGGTGTTCTCTTGAGTCATGGTGACTTCGCAACAAGATTGCACTCAAAAACAGATCTGACAAGAAAACGGCGAATGAAAAAGAGGGCGAATAAAACGGCAAATTTTTGTGAAGTGGCGGAGAGGAAAACGAGAGGCAAATGGCAAATAATGTAAATTGCAAGGAGATGAGATTTGTGATTAGGAACCTGGTTGATGTTCATGATGTCTCCCCGGCAATGGCGCCAGAAACTCCTCTTGATGTTTGCTAGAACTACATCGGTTTTTCCCCAGAGAGGGAGGGATGATGCAGCATAGCGACTGTAGGTATTTCCCTCAGTGATGAGACCAAGGTTATCGAACTAGTAGGAGAACCACGCAACACCACGTAAACAGCTCCTGCACACAAAGAACAAATACTTGCAACCCGACGTGTTAAAGGGGTTGTCAATCCCTTTCGGGTAACGAGATAGATAAAATTGTAGTAGATTGAAAGATGCAAATAAAAGAAAAGAAAATTCAGCGAGGTATTTTTGGGTTTTTGGATTAATAGATCTGAAAATAAAAGTTGCAAATAAATAAAAGAGCGAATAGCAAAATAGATCTTGAAGGCAAATATATTAAAGAAGAGACCCGGGGCCCGTAGTTTTCACTAGTGGCTTCTCTCGAGAAAAATAGCAAACGGTGGAAACAAATTACTGAGGGGCAATTGATAGAACTTCAAATACTCATGATGATATCCAGGCAATAATCATTATATAGGCATCACGTCCAAGATTAGTAGACCGACTCCTGCCTGCATCTACTACTATTACTCCACACATCCACCGCTATCCAGCATGCATCTAGTGTATTAAGTTCATGGAAAACGGAGTAATGCAATAAGAACGATGACATGATGTAGACAAGATCTATTTATGTAGAAATAGACCCCATCTTGTTATCCTTAATGGAAATGATACATACGTGTCGTTTCCCTTTCTGTCACTGGGATCAAGCACCGTAAGATCGAACCCATCACAATGCACCTCTTCCCATTGCAAGATAAATAGATCAAGTTGGCCAAACAAAACCCAAATATCGAAGAAGAAATACGAGGCTATAAGCAATCATGCATATAAGACATCAAAGAAGACTCAAATAACTTTCATGGATAAAAAGATAGATCTGATCATAAACTCAAAGTTCATCGGATCCCAACAAACACACCGCAAAAAAAGAGTTACATCATATGGATCTCCAAGAGACCATTGTATTGAGAATCAAACAAGAGAGAGAAAGCCATCTAGCTACTAACTACGGACCCGAAGGTCTACAATGAACTAGTCACGCATCATCGGAGAGGCACCAATGAGGATGATGAACCTCTCCGTGATGGTGTCTAGATTGGATCTGGTGGTTCTGGAACTTGCGGCGGCTGGAATTGATTTTCGTCGACTCCCCTAGGGTTTCTGGAATATTGGGGTATTTATAGAGCAAAGAGGCGGTGCGGGAGGCCCCCGAGGTGGGCACAACCCTCCTGGGCGTGCCTGGGCCTCCAGGTGCGCCCTGGTGGTTGTGCTCTCCTCGGAGCACCCCCCCAGGTGCTTCTCCGACCCACTGGATGTCTTCTGGTCCCAAAAAATCCAGAAAAAGTTTCGCTGCATTTGGACTCCGTTTGGTATTGATTTCCTGCGATGTAAAAAACATGCAGAAAACAGCAACTGGCACTGGGCACTATGTCAATAGGTTAGTACCAAAAAATGATATAAAATGATTGTAAAACATCCAAGAATGATAATATAACAACATGGAACAATCAAAAATTATAGATATGTTGGAGATGTTTCATTTCGCCAGGTTTGTCAACAGCACCGACTACAAGTTCGTTACAGTGGAAACCACCGATGATGTAAAAGCGCTCAGGGTTACGGGCTTGGCCGGCGAGAACCTTGTCGAAATCCGTGAGCACTATAGGGTCTAGGGCAGCACAAAGAAGGACTCCCTGGTTGAACTCGCCTCGACCATCATCGACCCATACTACGAAAAGATGATGCAGGATGCCAACAGAACACGTCTCGTATCCTGGCATGGGACCTGGATGCGGCAACTGGATGAACCTCACCTCAGGTTCACGGCCAAGAGCGTGTACACATGCTACGAGGTGCACAGGCGGATCGTTGACATGAGGAAGTGCCTCGTTACCCAAATCGACGAGGCCGGATTGAGCCACAAGCAGAGCAAGCGTCACAAGAAGTAGATGATGATCAAATGATCGTTTATCCTAGTTAATCATGCATGTAATATATAGTTTACTTTGGTGTGTGGAAATGTCATGTGTGTAGTAGCCACCTATGTAATTATGCATGTAATAGTTTACTTTGGTGTGTGCAAATGCCATGGTTGTAGTAGCCACCTATGTAATTGGATGTTTAATTTGGTTATGCAACCATGTCCTTATAAGTGTGTATATATATATATATGTTGTTGTTCTGTACGCAATCCCATCGCACAACACACACGTCTTATTAGCAGCAATCGTCTGTGTTATTATCGGTCTTCGCACACATTTCTGATTACAGACCTGTTTGCCGCGTATCACACACATCTTGTTATATTGAACCATTTTTGTTCTCTTGTCTCAACGCAAACAGTTCATCCGAGTGAACCGCATGCCGTATATCACACACACCTTGATCTGGCTGATCGTTTCTTTTGTGTTGCCTAATCACAAATAGTTCATCCGAGTGAATCGTATGCTGTATATCGCACACACCTTCATCTGGCTGCCCGTTTCTTTCATTCCTCCTCATCGCAAATAGTTAATTGAACTGAACTGTATGCCCTGCATCGCACACGCAAGTAAAATTTGAACCGTGTTTGATGCATCCGTCATCGCAAATGTTTTGCACCTTTTTTGATGGTTTTTTACACCACCATTTGCGATTATTACATCGCACACAGTTTCGTCGAAGGGTCTCTGATCGTAGTGTCACATTAGCAGTATCCTGCAGTAGTGATGCGACGTATTGCACACGCAACTCTAATCTGATTCGTTCTTGATGTCTCCGACATCGCTCGCACAGTTCATCTTATTTGCCACGTATCACTGTGCCGGCCTCTGCTCGCATCCCTCGGCAAGCTCTGCTCGCCGTTAGGCGCCGCAGCGCACTGTGCTCACCATTAGGCACTGCGGCACGCTCTGCTCGCGTCCATCGGCGCGCTCGGCTTGTGGACAGCTTTTCCTTGCGTGTTCAACTACTATATGCATATATATGGTTGCTCGCCGTTGAGGCGACCGCAGAGCGCTTTGCTCACGTCCCTCCGCGCGCGCTCTGCCAGTGGTTGGGCCTGCGCACGATCATGTCGGGGCCCCCATATGCATGCAGTTGCGCCGCGCGCGTCGCCACGCGATGCAGTTATGTGTGGCACGATGGAGTTACGCGCTGCAAATTAGAACTGCCATCTGGGCGTGCCAATATTCCAGGCCGTCCGGCTTTCCCTTTAATTCCCGCGGCCATTATAATAACCTTAGTCTCTTCAACCATTCGATCACGCCCGACAACACAACAAGCAGACCCACGATGACACATAGAGAGGGGATGTCTAGCGGCGCTCCAATGGAGTTCGGCGAGCATAAAGTGGAGACCCACGCGAGGGAGACGGATCTCTCGGTGGTGTACACCATCGACCCGGCCGTGGTGGACGACTACATCAACACCGTTGAGCAGTTGCTTGCTCGAGACAAGTACAAGGTGGTCGGCATCTGTAAGTGCATCTAGTGCCACCCCTAGTTGGTTTTGGAGTATTGACGACAAACATGGTTGAGGGACTAATGTGTTTGTGAGAATTGCAGGATAACACGGGTAGAAGTCCCTCATTGATTCGGTTTTCCTACCAGAAGGCATTGAAGGCAATGGTGGTTCATGAAGATATTCACGTTGAAGATAATGACCTGTGAAGACATTCACTTGAAGACTATGGAGTGCGAAGACATAGTTTCTTTCGTAGTTTCCTTTTCTTCTTTATTGAGTCATAGGAACCACCGAACTGTTAAGTGGGGTCCAAGTGAACAAAGTCAGATGACTGATGTGATGCTCAACCAAAATCCTATGTCTTCGAGCGAAGACAGTGAGAGCAAATCTTATCCAGAGTTGGATGAGTCAACTTTGCTTGTAGCCCAAGCCAAGCTGCCGCGTGTGTTTGAAATCCGATCGTTGGACACATGTCGGTTCCTTAGTGACCCAGGGTCATTTCGAACATATCATGTTGGGTTGCCTCCTGGCTATAAATAGCCCACCCCCTACACCATAAATTGGTGGCTGCTCAGAGTTAGTGCACGGCTTTTGTCGTTTGAGAGCAACCCACCTCCGAAGCCTTTGAGAGAGAGATCCTTACAAGGACAAAGCCCAAAACACCCAGAGCCAAAGAGTGTTAGGCATCACTGAAGTCTTTCTGTCCGCGTGACCTAAAGACTTGTTACACTTGAGGACTGTACATCCTCCAGCTGGTTAGGCGTCATGTTCTGAGGATCCAAGAGTCATTGTGGATCGCCAGTGAATGGAGTCTGTGAAGGTTTGGAAGTCTACCTTGAAGACTTACCAGAGTGATTGAGCGAGGACTGGGTGTCCTTAGCTCAAGGGGAATAAGGTGAAGACACAGTCTTCTGAGTTCAATCTCAGCCTCCCTAACCAGACATACAGTTATCACAGCAACTGGAACTGGTCTACCAAATCCTTGTCTTCACCAAACTACTGGTTCTATCCCCTACCTTCTTTACATTTCAGTTTGTCTTCGTGAAGTCATTGCTTGCTTACCTGATCTGTTTGACTTCACTGTGCGAAGACTATTATCTATTTGGCTTCATACTGTCTTCCATTCCGATCTGTACTACCTAGTTGCTATTAGTCTTCGTGCTTTCACCATAATGCTTACTTGACTATGGCTTATCTAGAGTAGTTCATCTTCCGCTGCATATCATATAGGTTCATATTAATTGTTTGTCTTCAAAGACCTCGTGTTTTGAAGACTTTCATAAAAGCTGCCTATTCACCCCCTTCTAGTCGATAACTAGCACTTTCAATTGGTATCAGAGCAAGGTGCTCCCTTGTTCTGTGTGATTTAGTTTAACCACCTAGAGTTTTAGCTATGTCGACTGCAGGGATAATCAAGGTCTCCGCTGTGTGCCCCGTCTTCGATGGCACTGATTACCCCTACTGGAAGAATAAGATGCGTATGCATCTTGAAGCCATTGACATCGACCTCTGGTATGTCGTTAGGATAGGCGTTCCAAAGGTCGGTGAAGGTGTCACCGCTACTGATGTCAAGAGGTTTGCGCAACTGGACTCGACAGCCAAGAACATCAGTGGTCATCTGACCAAAGGACAGTATGGCCATGTGAGTGCTCTGGAAACTGCGAAGCTAGTCTGGGACTGGCTCTCCAAGGTCAACGAAGGCATCTCAACTCAGAGACTCAAGGATTGATGTTCTTCGCAATCTCTTCAACCGCTTTAAGAGAAATGACAATGAGAATGTTCAGCTCACCTTCGATCACCTCACTGCTATCACAAATGAGCTTCGCGCACTCGGCACCACTGAGATCACCAAGCATGAAATTGTGAAGAAGCTACTGAGATCACTTGACAGCTCATTTGACACTCTGGCCCTAATGATTCAAGAACGCCCTGACTTCAAAGATCTCGATCCGTCTAACATACTTGAGAGGCTCAACACACATGAGTTCCAGCTATCTGAGAAGAGAGATATCTATGGCCCCAACTATGGCCGATCCCGTGCTTTGAAGGCAAAAGCTGTTTCCTCATCTGAAGAAGAATCTGACTGCAGTTCTGGTGATCCTGAAGACATTGGCAAAGAGCTAGCAATGCTTGTGAGAAAGTTCCAAAAGTTCTCCAAGAAGAATCGCTTCAGAAAGTCTTCAAGATCCAGCTCAAGAAATGATGAGGCTTCCTCTTGTGACTACAAGAAGAGAACATGCCACAAATGCAAGAAGCCAGGCCACTACATATCTGAATGTCCTCAATGGGACAAGGAATACAAGAAAAAGAAGAAGAGCAAGGAATATGATTCTGATGACAAGAAGAAGAAGAAGAAATCTTCAAAATCTTCTTCCAAGTCTTCAGCAAAGTCTTTGTCTCATAAGAAAAGCTCATCTGACAAGGCACATGCGTTCATTGGCAAGGAGATGGATTCAGAGGATGAGTCTGCTTCTGAGGAGGCGGAGGTGGAGTCTGAGGAGGAGTCTGATTCAGGCGTGGCAAGCCTGGCTCTAGCTTCGGCATTCGTCGCCAAGTCCATCTTCAACACTGAAGACAATGGTCACGCCACCGATGCTGAAGCTGATGATGAGGACGACTCTGCTCCAACCTACTGCTTCATGGCACGAGGTGCTAAGGTAAACTCACGCGATGCTTACTTTCAAACCTCTAGTGAAGATGACTCTGAGTGTGAATCCAAACCTAGCTATAAAACACTTGCTAAAATTGCAACTGAACAACAAATTGCTATGGAACATATTCAAAAATTGCTAGACAAAAGCGATGACCTGTTGGACGAGGAAATGAATCGAACTCAGTCCTTAATCGAAGACATCAAAAATCTTTGTATTAAGTACGAGGAACTTGAAAGTCGTCATGAAACCCTCTCAGCCACTCATGAGAAGCTTTCCTACGATTATCTTCAAAGGAAGCAAAATCTAGAGAAACTGAGAGCATCTCATGAAGATCTTCAAAAGGAGAACGATTCACTACTTGCTCAACAGATCAGTTCCACTCAGGAAGACTTTGTACCACCATGTCTAAAATGTCTTGAGCGTGATAATGCTGTCTCTGTTGCTGAATGTTCTACTGCCTCTGATGTTGCAATATCTTCAACTGCTGATGTGGTAACTAACCCCTCTTCTGAGGATGGCACTACTATTGTTGATGAGAATGCCAGGTTGAAGACATTGCTTGAAACAGGCATGTACAAAAGCCTCAAAGGGCATCAGACACTATGTGATGTCCTCAAGAAACAAATTCTGAACCAAAACCCTAGGAAAGAGGGTGTTGGTTTCAAGAGGAAAATGAATGTTGATGGCTCTTACTGGAAGCCTGAGCAGTACCCCAAAACCACATGGGTTGCTGCAAAGGGCCCTTCAGTGGACCCATCCACCTTATCTGGCTTCACTTGTGCTAACCCCGTTATCATTGATGAATCCTTTGACGCCAATTATAAGCTGTTTAAGAATCAGAATGGTGAAGTGTTTGCCAGGTTTATTGGTACTAACTGCAGGAATGGGCCACCTTTGAAGAAGATCTGGGTGCCCAAAAGTTGTCTTGAGAAACTTCCTGTGAATGTCATCATGACACCACCAGGGAAGAAGACAAACCCCAGACCAAAAGCTTCATATGGTCCAAAGGCTTCATACAGACAGAGGACCTCACAAGGTCACCCTAACACCAATGTTTTGCAGGGAAATTATCATCAGACTCATGAATATGAGCGTGTCTCATCTAACCGCTATGTTCACAAATCAAAGAACTTTTCTGCATATTCTTATGAGTATTTTTCATCTTCTGCAAAACTATTTGATAGGGCTCCAAAGCCAAAGTTCTCAGATGCTTCACTTAGACTTATTGCTTCGAAGCCACCCCTGAAGATGTGGGTGGTTAAGAAGAATTAACTTCTCTTGCAGGGAAAGGTCTCCAGCCAGAAATCAAAGACTTCTGACGCCAATGCTGGGGACCTAAAACATCTTGTGGGACGCAAGATAAAATGCCAAAATGGTCTTACCATGTATTTCATCCCAGGGTTTCTTGACGAGCATCCTATCTTACCAAACAAGAATCTTAACTTTGATAGTATGCTTGTTCGCTATATGTTTGTGCTTCACAATACTCTTGGTGAAGCCTATCCCGCTAACTGCACTGTAGGGTACGACTCCGAAAGCTACTGAGTGGATAATGGACAGTGGATGCACTAACCACATGACTGGTGATCGAAGTCTTCTCATGGATTCAACCCTACGTCCATCTACTAAAAGCCACATCATGTTCGCTGACACTGGTAAAAGCAAGGTATTGGGCCTAGGTAGAGTTGCTATCTCAAAGGATCAACACATGGATAAAGTGATGCTTGTTGAATCCCTTGGATACAACTTAATGTCTGTCTCAATGCTTTGCGATCTGAACATGATTGTGATATTTGGAAAATATCGTTTCCTTGTGCTTATGGAAACTAACAAATCTCTAGTGTTCGAAGGCTATCAAAGAGGTGATCTGTATATCATAGATTTCTCCGCAGGACCACAGCTTGCCGTATGTCTTCTAGCAAAGGCTTCAGAGTGTTGGCTCTGGCATCGAAGGCTAGGACATGCGGGCATGAGGAACTTGCACACTCTCATGAAGAAGAAGCATATCATTGGCATCGAGAGCGTCAAGTTCAAGAAATATCATCTATGTGGTGCTTGTGAAGCCGGGAAGATGACTAAGGCCAAGCATCCCTCGAAGACAATCATGGCTACATCACGTCCCTTCGAGCTACTACAGATGGACTTATTTGGCCCTACTCACTACTCTACCCTTACTACCACTGCACATCTCTATGGCTTCATTATTGTTGATGATTATTTGAGATACACCTGGGTACACATAATTCTTTACAAGACTGAAGTGCAGGATGTCTTCAGATGATTCGCCAATCGCGCCATGACCAACTATGGCGTCAAGATCAAGCACATCAGGAGTGACAATGGCACAGAATTCAAGAACACTGGCCTTGACACTTATATTGATACATTGGGCATCACACATGAGTTCTCTGCTCCATACACACCTCAGCAAAATGGCATCGTGGAGCGCAAGAACAGAACCCTCATTGAGATGGCACGTACGATGCTTGACGAGTACAAGACTCCAAGAAAGTTCTGGCCTGAAGCCATTGATACTGCTTGCCACATCATCAATAGAGTTTATCTTCATAAGTTCTTCAAGAAGGCATCCTATGAACTCCTGACTGGTAAGAAGCCAAACGTAAGCTATTTCAAAGTCTTCGGTGCTAGGTGTTGGATCAAGGATCCACATCACACTTCCAAATTTGCACCAAAAGCACATGAAGGTTTTATGCTTGGTTACGAAAAGGATTCGCACACCTACAGAGTCTTTAACCTCTTTCACTATAAAGTGGTTGAAACTGTAGATGTGTGGTTCGATGAGACTAACGGCTCGCAAAGAGAGCACCTGCCAAATGTGCTAGATGAAGCTTCTCCTAGTGAATCTATCAAGCTAATGGGTACTGGAGAAATCATACCCAACGAGGAACAGGCTGAAGAGGAAATCATCATTTCAGCACCTAATCAACATGAAGACAATGCTCAGTCTGAAGATAATGTTGAAGCTGAAGATAGCAATCAACAAGAACAAAGTCTTCGCCCAGCCCATCCTCGCGTGGCCAATGAAGTTCAGATTGAGAAGATCATCGATAGTATAAATGCACCTAGTCCGCTCACTCGATCAAGAGCAACACAGCTAGCAAACTTCTGTGGGCACTTTGCATTTGTCTCTATATCTGAACCCAAGAAAGTTGACGAAGCCTTCATGGAACCTGCATGGATTCAAGCTATGCAAGAAGAGATTCAACAATTTGAACTGAACAATGTTTGGGAGCTAGTCAAACGTCCTGATCCTCGCAAGCACAATACTATTGGCACCAAATGGATCTATCGCAACAAGCAAGATGAGCATGGTCAAGTTGTCAGAAACAAAGCTCGTCTCGTTGCCCAAGGTTACACACAAGTGGAAGGGATTGACTTCGATGAAACCTTTGCTCCTGTGGCTAGGCTTGAAGCCATTCGTATACTGCTAGCTTATGCTAACCACAACAAAATTCTTCTGTACCAAATGGATGTGAAGAGTGCCTTCCTTAACGGCAAAATTGAAGAAGAAGTATATGTAGCTCAACCTCCTGGTTTTGAAGATCCAAAGCATCCTGATATGGTCTACAAACTCAACAAGGCATTGTATGGCCTCAAACAAGCTCCTTGCGCTTGGTATGACACCCTCAAAGATTTCCTGAAAAGCAAAGGCTTCAAACCTGGTTCTCTCGATCCTACTCTCTTCACGAAGATATATGATGGAGAGCTGTTTGTATGCCAAATCTATGTGGATGAAATTATCTTCGGCTGCACAAATAAGAGATACAGTGATGAGTTTGGGCATATGATGCAAGAGCAATATCAGATGCACATGATGGGAGAGCTGAAATTCTTTCTTGGTCTTCAAATCCGTCCACAGAGAAATGGCATCTTCATATCACAAGAAAAATACCTCAAAGATTGCCTGAAGAAGTTTGGAATGCAAGACTGCAAAGGGTACACGACGCCAATGCCAACCAAAGGCCAATTAGGCCCCGACGACAATGGTAAAGAGTTCGATCAAAAGGTATACCGCTCCATGATTGGTTCTTTATTGTACTTATGTGCATCTAGGACAGATATAATGCTTAGCGTTTGCATGTGTGCCCGATTCCAAGCGGCACCAAAGGAATCGCATCACCTCGCGGTGAAGCGAATACTTCGATATTTGGCTCACACCCCAATGCTAGGATTATGGTATCCAAAGGGCTCAGAGTTTGATCTAGTTGGATTCTTAGATGCTGATAATGTTGGTGACAAGGTTGATCGGAAGTCCACATGAGGCACATGTCACTTTCTTGGACGATCTCTTGTCTGTTGGTCTTCAAAGAAGCAGAACTGTGTATCACTCTCCACTGCTGAATCTGAATACATTGCTGCTGGATCTTACTGCGCTCAGCTTCTCTGGATGAAGCAAACTCTCAAGGATTATGGCATCAACATGAAGCATGTGCCCCTCTACTGCGACAATGAAAGCGCCATCAAGATTGCTAAGAATCCAGTTCAGCACTAGAAGACAAATCACATTCAGATCCGTCATCATTTTCTCAGAGATCACGTTATGAAGGAAGACATTGATATCATTCACATCAACACTGAAGAGCAATTGGCAGATATCTTCATGAAGCCCTTGGATGAGAAAAGGTTTTGCAAGCTGCGGTGTGAGCTAAATATCTTAGAATCCTCGAATGTCCTGTGAATGGACACACATCCTAACGCTTATGCATATTGATGACTTAGGTGCGCAACACACGAAGTAACGTATATCTTCAATTCATGAAGACTTACCCTCTGAGTGTGAATACATTAATGTGGAATTTGACTTCGGAGCGCCACAATAATTGTGCACCGTGTCTGGGTCTAATATTTCCTATACGGTGGGTAACGCCACCACCAACCTTTCTTGAAGTTTTTCATTTGGCGTCTTGATTGCTTTATCTTCATAATTGGTTTGTCTTCAAGAGTGGTTTGTCTTCAACATTGGTTTGACTTCAAAATTTTCGCAATGTTGATTTGGTCTTCACTTATATATATATATATATATATATATATATATATATATATATATATATATATATATATATATATGTGTGTGTGTGTGTGTGTGTGTGTGTGTGTGTGTGTGTGTGTTGTCCTCTACAACATTCACTTATAGCTATGTATTCAAGTTGCTATTTTCTGCACTAAGTGAATGTGATCGGACCCTAACCCCTTCTATGCTTATCCCTCAAATTCTCTCTGTCTCTTCATATGCATTCTATTGACATGTGTCGAATGTCTTCACTATGTCCTTGTCAGCTGAAGATACAGAGACACACATTTAAAACTGGTTTTAATGTTCTTATCCTTTTTGCCTGAATGCCGGAGAAGCCGGAACGACCGCCCGACAAACCAGGCGCGTGTGGCGTCGTGGCTCAACCCTCAATAAGTTGCATGTCTGCCACATGTCCTTCAGATGTGAACCGCCAGGGGCACCTGCGTAATTGCACTGCGCCGCTCTCCTCCTTATAAATACTTCTCCCCTCGCGGTCATTATCTCTTCTCCCACCTCGCCATCTCGCTCAAACCCTAGCGCCACCGCTAGCATTAGTCGTCGTCGGAGACGAAGCGCTTTGCTGCCGCAACCTCTCCGACGTCGTCTTCACGCTGGCCGCGGACATCGTCTTCTCCGCCGTCGCCGTAGGTGTCCTCCGCCGCCAAGTTAGGGCATGGGAGATTGGACTGCTCGGTCTCCAACTTTCCCATCTAGCAGTTCTTCGTGCGGTAAATAAAAGCTTCTTTTTACCGTTTATTCCATCCATTAAAATCTTCACATCTTCCAAAAGTTGTTTCTACACTTCCAAATCTGGATCCTTCTGTTTCTGCATCTCATAACTTGCAAGTATGTTCACTTATGCATTACAACTAGTTAGATTCCTCACTTGTACTTATTCATGGATTCGTACAAATCTGGAACCAACTCACATCGATAAGTGAATGTCTTCGCACTATGAGGTCAATATCTTCAAACTGATTTATCTTCAAAATCTTCTGAGAATGCATATGACCTTCTTCCCCTTCCCTCGCATCTCTAATGCTGTCACAGGTGCATGTCCGTGGGAGAATCCCTTGGTTCTCATAGTCTGCATTCATTTGCAGAGTTCTTACAGCATCACATTGAATCACCTGAAGCCAGCTCTTGTCTGACAAGTAGATTGAAGCCAAACACAGTTGTGAAGCCTTTCATTCTGAATCCAATGGCTGGCAGAAAATCTGCAAAGAAGGGTGGCAGGCAGCGCCGGGACAATACTGCTTTGGACCTGCCCCCAGAAATCTATGAGCAATAGAAGTCTGACCCAGAGGAAACCTATGGTGAACGCAAAACTCAAGTCCAATGGATTCGAAGATATTGGGCAGAGGAATGGTTTCAGTACCATTTTGTTACACCTGAGTATGCGAAGAAGAATGCCGTGAGGCCACCATGGGCCGACATTGTGTACAGGAAGCTTATTCCCAAGACCAAGGCCGAAGCCATTGCCAAAGACTTCTATCCTTGCATGGTCAGAGGACCTCAGCCTGAAGATGCCGACACATCCAGTCTCCGATGGTGTCGTGAAGATGAATTGTTTGAGCAAAATCTTCAGTTTGCACGGGCTTCAGCAGTCCAGAACAAGAAGGACCTGGGATTGACTTCAACCCTGGTCCAGCAGCTCCAAGGCCAGATGGCAGTTGTGACGCTGATCAGAATATCATTGGTCCCTTCCATAGCCTTGATGGGCTTCTCTCCCACATCGCTGCACAAAGGGCCACTGTTGAAGAGGCTGCTAGTGAAGAGGAGCATGAGGATGCTCCAGAGCCCACGAAGCCAAAGAAAAAGTCTAAGGCTTCCAAGTCTTCTGCTGCTCCAAAGGCTTCACGAGTGAAGCCATTGCTATCTGCACCTCCTGAATCTAGTGTGCAGTCTGAGGATCAATCTCGCATCTCCAAGAATTCCAAGAAGCCCAGGAAGATTTCTGGGCATGACCTCACTCCAGCTAGCATCCTGCGCAATGAAGAGAATACTATAGATCTTTCTAGTGATGAAGATCTTGCTGATGATGCTCTGGAAATGCTTATCAAGAGCAAGAAAGAGGCTGAAATCTTCAAGGATTTGCCTCTCTTTGATGCAGATATTCTCAACAACTTCATTGATGAGTGGTTTGAAGACACCTCTCTCAACATTGATGATCTGCAGCTGCCAATTGACATCAGCGTCACATTCTAGGGCTGCATAGCCAAGGAGCTTGCTATTGCTCAAAAGAATGTTGAGCTGAAGAACAAGATAGACCATGAGAAGGCTCTGTTCAAGAAGCATATGGCCAAGCTCAGTGTAGTTGATGTTCAGAACTTCAAGAAAATGATGATTGACCTTAAGGCTGAGTTCCAGAAGAAACGTGATGAAGCCAAAGGCTCACGTGAGCGCATGAAGTACTATGCTGAGAAATGCGTACAGGCTCACAATGAGGCTGTGAAGAGAAAGGCCCTTGGGCGTCCTGGCATTGACCCCCGAATGGCCGCAAGAAGCCGAAGAAGCTTGCTGCAGCTGAACCCAAAGCCCCAAGGCAGGAACGACCAAGCATTATCTTCCCTACCAGCATGACTGGCTTGAAGCCAAAGGTCCTCTCAGCAGCTTCTGAGTAGAAGAAGACTAAGCTCGCTAAGGCTGAAGCCAAGAAGAGAAAGCATCATGACACTTCTGATGCTGCTCCATCCAAGAAGAAGCTGAAGACAAAGTCTTCAAAGTCTTCACGCAAAGAATGTGCTGCTCCCCAAGAACCACTGCTCGTTGAGCATATTTCTGTTGCATTGCCTGCCTCTACCAACTGTGAGCGTCGTCTCGTCGTGCATGAGCCTGCTACCACAGAGGCTCATGAGTCTGAAGATATTCCAGCTGCTGACCCCATCGCAGCTGAAGACATTGGTCAAGAAGACAATGTTGAAGATGATGTAGTCCTTCCTCAGATCATGCCCAACCTGGTATCATCACCTGCTCCCACGAGTAGTGGTTAAGTCAACATTGGCGATCCCACGACGCCAACCACATAAGATGCATTCTGGGAAGAGCAACACCCCAACTCCCTGTTGCACGAAGTGATTCCTCGCACTCCACCTACTCATGTCACCACTCCGGTGCTTGAGACACCGCAAGAGACTCCCGAAGACATGGAGAAGACCACTCCTTCACCAAAGGCGTCGCCATCTTTTCGAAGGCTTGGTGATAACCCACAAGTATAGGGGATCGTTTGTAGCCTTCTTTGATAAATAAGAGTATCAAACCCAACGAGGAGCTAAAGGTAGAACAAATATTCCCTCAAGTTCTATCGACCACCGATACAACTCTACGCACACTTGACATTTGCTTTACCTAAATCAAGTATGAAACTATTTTTGCAAGAATAAAACTACGAGTACTTTGTGAGAATAAAACTACAAATAAATTGCAAGATAATAAAAGAAGATAGCTTTTGTCAACAAGAAAGTCATTTGTCCCTAGGCAATCGATAACAAGTATCGGTAATCATTCTTGCAATCTTACATGAGGGAGAGGCATGAGCTAACATACTTTCTCTACTTGGATCATATGCACTTATGATTGGAACTCTAGCAAGCATCCGCAACTACTAAAGATCATTAAGGTCGTGAAACCCAACCATAGCATTAAGTATCAAGTCCTCTTTACTCCCATACGCCATAACCCACTTATCCGCGTTTAGGCTGCTGTCACCCCCGCAACACCGACAATAAGCAAACCATGAACACATTGCAACACCCTACAGCGGGGGTCCCTCACGTTTGCGCGAGACGGAGGGCACCGTAGGACAGCACCATAAATAAAATATACAATCATACCAACCAAGATCATGATTAACCCACAGGACAAAACGGATCTACTCAAACATCATAGGATAGCCAAATATCATTGGGAAATAAATATATGGAGTTGAGCACCATGTTTAAGTAGAGATTATAGCAGGGAGAAGAGATGTTACACCGCTGCATAGAGGGGGAGAGAGTTGGTGTTGACAGTAGCAAGATTGTTGATGTAGATCGCCATCACGATCCTAGCCCCGGCGGCACTCTGGCGCCACCGGGAGAGAGGGGGAGAGAGCCCCCATCCTTCTTCTTATTCCTTGGCCTCCCCCCTATATGGGAGGAGGGTTCCCCCTCTGGTCCATGGCCTCCATGGCGGCGGAGGGGCGGGAGCCCCTCCGAGATTGGATCTCCCTCTCTGTTCTCTTCTATTTCGCGCTCCCCAGATCCGGCCGAAAACCGTTTCTTATATTCCTGGAGATTCGTAACTCCGATTGCGCTGAGATTTTAACACAATTTTTTTCCATAAAATATCTTTCTTGCGCCCGAAGTAGAGCCCCAACCGACGTACGAGGTGAGCACAACCCACCACCACGCGCCTAGGTGTCTTGTGGTGTGTGTGGGCCTCCGTTTTGCGATGATTCCAACTCCCAAAAATCACAAATATTCCAAAATAATTCTCCATAAAATTTTATTGCATTGGACTTCGTTTGATATGGATTTTCTGCGAAACAAAAAATATGCAACAAACAGGAACTGGCACTGGGCACTGGATCAATAGGTTAGTCCAATAAATCATATAAAAAGTTGCCAAAAATATGTGAAAGTTGTATAATATTGGCATGAAACAATAAAAAATTATAGATACGACGGAGACGTATCAGCATCCCCAAGCTTAATTCCTGCTCGTCCTTGAGTAGGTAAATGATAAAAAAGATAATTTTTGATGTGGAATGCTACCTAGCATAAACTTGATTATATGTCTAGTCATGGCATGAATATTAAGACATAAGTGATTCAAAGCAATAGTCTATAATTTGACATAAAGACATCAATACTCAGGCATCCCAACAAACAATCATGTCTTTCAAAATATCAACGCTAAAGAAAGCTATCCCTATAAAATCATATAGTCTTGCCATGCTCTGTCTTCTTAACACAAAGTATTTATCATGCACAACCCCGATGACAAGCCGAGCAATTGGTTCATACTTTTTAACGCGCTTCAGCTTTTTCAACCCTCACACAATATATGAGTGCAAGCCATGGATATAGCACTACAGGTGGAATAGAGTATGATGATAGGGGTAAATATAGAGAAAACAAAAAAGTAAGAAAGTCTCACATCGACGCGGCTAACCAATGAGCTATGGAGATGCCCATCAATTGATATCAACATGAGGAGTAGGGATTGCCAAGCAACGAATGCACTAAGAGCTACTCCCTCCGTCTCAAAATTCTTGTCTTAGATTTGTCTACATACGGATGTATCTATTCACATTTTAGTGTTAGATACATCCGTATCTAGATAAATCTAAGACAAGAATTTTGGGACGGAGGGAGTATAAGTGTATGAAAGCTCAATATGAAAACTAAGTGGGTGTGCATCTAATCCTATAATAAAAAAATTCCCACTAGTATATGAAAGCAACAACATAGGAGACTCTCTATATGAAAAACATGGTGCCACTTTGAAGCAGAAGTGTGGGACTAGCATGCCCCTTCTCTTTTTTTTTCTTTTTTTTCTTTTTCTCTTTTTTTTCTTTTTTTCTTTTTTTTTCTTTTTTTCTCTTTTTTTTCTCTTTTTTTCTCTTTTTTTTTCTTTTATATTTTTTTCTCTCATTGTCCGGAGTCTCATCCCGACTTGTGGGGGAATCATAGTCTCCATCATCCTTTCCTCACTGGGGCAATGCTCTAATAATGAAAATTGATGATCATCACACTTCTATTTACTTATAACTCAAAAGAAATAAAAATTACAACTCGATACCTATAACAAAGTATGACTCTATATGAATGCCTCTGGCAGTGTACCAGGATGTGGAGTGATCTAGCGTAACATGTATGAAAAATGATGAACGGTGGCTGAGCCACAACTGCTATGTTAGCTATATGATCATGCAAAGCAATATGACAATTAATGCTCAAGTCATCAAAACGGAAGCGGTGGAAGTTGCATGGCAATATATCTCAGAATGGCTATGGAAAGGCCATAATAGGTAGGTATGGTGGCTGTTTTGAGGAAAATATAATGAGGCTTATGTGTGATAGAGCATGTCATATCACAGGGTTTGGATGCATCGGCAAAGTTTGCACCACGTCTTGAGGTGAGAAAGGGCAATGCACGGTACCGTAGAGGCTAGCAAATTGTGGAAAGGTAAGAGTGCGTATAATCCATGGACTCACATTAGTCATAAAGAACTCATATACTTATTGCAAAAGTTTATTAGCCCTCGAAGAAAAGTACTACTATGCATGCCCCTAGGGGGACAGATTGGTAGGAAAATACCATCGCTCGTCCCCGACCACCACTCATAAGGAAGACAATCAATAATAAATCATGCTCCAACTTCATAGCATAACGAGAGACTATACGCGCATGCTTCAGGAATCACAAACCTTAACACCAATATTCTTACTAACCACAACCGTTTACTAGTACCTCCCACATATTCCATCTCTATATCGCAAAACTATTGCAAGGAATCAAACATATCATATTCAGTGATCCATAAGTTTTATGTAGGATTTTATGACTAACCATGCAAATGACCAATTCCTGTTGACTCTCTAAATAGTTATAAGTGAAGCATGAGAGTTTAATTCTTTCTACACAATATCATGCTCTAATAAATATAAGTGAAGCAAAAGAGCATTCTACAAATAACGGTTTTCTATGTGAAGAGAAACAGGCAATCCAAACTTCAAATGATATAAGTGAAGCACATGAAGCATTCTATAAAGCCACACTCAAAAGATATAAGTGAAGTGCAATGAGCATTCTATAAATCGACCATGGACTATCTCATACCAGCATGGTGCATAAAAGAAAATGAAAAATAAACACAAAAGACGCTCCAAGATTCACACATATCACATGAACGAAACGAAGACGAAAACATACCGATACTTGTTGAAGAAAGATGGGATGCCTTCCGGGGCATCCCCAAGCTTAGACGCTTGAGTCTCCTTTAATATTTACTTGGGGTGCCTTGGGAATCCCCAAGCTTGAGCTCTTGCGTCTCCTCCTTCTCCTCATATTGAGACCTCCTCGATCTTTGATCACTTCATCCACACAAAACTCAACAGAAAGCTCGGTAAGATCCGTTAGTATAATAAAGCAAATCACTACTATAAGTACTGTTGCAAACCAATTCATATTTTGTTTTTGCATTGTAGCTACTGTAATATAACTTTTCCATGGCTTATACCACCGATAAAAATCGATAGTTTCATCAAATCAAGCAAAACAATGCATCAAAAACAGAATCTGTCATAAACAGGACAGTCTGTAGCAATCTGAACACCTACCATACTTATGGTACTCCAAAAATTCTGAAAAATTAGGAAAAGATAAAAAAAAATTATAGCAATACTGTGCAAAAAGTTTCAGAACCTTTTGATGTTTCTGTAAAAAATGTAAAATCGCGCACTACAGCCAAAGTTTCTGTTTTGCACCGCACATACCAACAAGCAATCTAATCATCCTAAAGGCAAATCTTGGCACATTATTTTTATAATACAATGGATTTGTACAAGGGGATAATTATTTTTGTGAGAATCTTCACTAAAAAAATTACATTTTTTCCATGAGCATGAACACAAGTGTTCAAGGTTGACCCTCACTTCTCCAATGCATCACCTTTCAATTGCTTCTCTCTTTGTGAAGTTTTAAGGTTCCCCTCTATATTTTTTTGTTTTTAAACTTTATAAAAGCACTCAACAGAAATAAATGACTCTCTAAAACTTCCGGGTTGTCTCCCTGGCAGTGCTTTCTTTAAATCCATTAAGCTAGGCATAAAGTGCTCAAGTAATGAATCCACCCGGATCCCAAGGTATATCAAAGCCAATTTTAATTAGCAATGATTTGGCATTTAGTAGTTAGCACAAAGCAACATATATCATGCATTGACAAAGTCTAACTCTCTTCCTATGCATTGGCATGTCATACAAGAAGAATTCATGCACATCAAGTAAAGGCCAATACATAGCACAAGCAGTTTCTTGCAATTCTATCGTGTTGGAAACATAAAGAGGTGGAGATGTAGTTCCTCTCTCATAATAATTGCAAGTAGGAGCAGTAAGCACATGCATATTATATTCATCAAAATCATCATGTGCAACGGTAAAAGGCAACCCGTCAATGTAATCCTTAATAAGTGCAAACTTCTCCGATATAGTGTAGTTTGGAGAATTCAAAAAGATAACAGGACTATCATGTGTGGGTGCAATAGCAACAATTTCATTCTTAACATAAGGAACTATAGCAAGTTCATCTCCATAAGCATAATTCATATTGGCATCAAGGCCACAAGCATAGCAAGCATCAAGTTCATCAAAAAGAGATATTTCAAAAGAATCAACGGGATCATAGCAATTATCATAGCATTCATCCTTCGGTAATAACGAAGGGAAATTAAACAATGTATGAGTTGAAGAGTTACTCTCATTAGAAGGTGGGCACGGGTGATCAATCCGCTCTTCCTCCGCTTGTTTTTCGCTCTCCTCGTCATCTTTTTCATCCAATGAGCTCACCGTTTAATCAATTTCTTCTTCCATAGACTCCTGCAAAATATTAGTCTCTTCCTGGACAGCGGAGACTTTCTCAATAAATACATCAATATCGTAATTGAATTTATAATTGTCATAGCAATATTTAAGGATAGCAAAATTTTCAGGTCTATAAACTGAATCATCAAAATCTTCAAACTTTCAAATAAAGATTCAATTTCATAAGCACCCTTAAAAGCAACAAATTCTTCTATTCGTTCCACATCATAGTAATCATATCTACCATTAGCATAACAAGCTAAGGTTTCATTATCATTAAATTTGCATGAAAAGGGAAGGTGTGGAGCATTCATCCTATAGCAACAAGTATAATCATATCTAGAGCATAGATTCCAAGCATACCATTTCAACATATGAATTTGATCCCATAACAGTTTCCCTTTTTGTGTCAAGCGATAATACCTAAAGTATTCACGTTGATCCAACGTGTCTCCCATTATCAAGTTGAACGGGGTTTTCTTAGGATTATCAAAGTATTGCATAATATTTTTCACATAACGAGCATCGAGGGTTTTAGGAGGTTCCCCATCTCCATGAGTAGCAAGTACAACTAATTTTTTTGGTGTTTCGTGTTCCATATCCATAACTAAAGATAGAGAACAACTTAGAACAGGAAATAAAAACTACTTAGTGATAAAGCAAACAAGCACACACGAGAATATTCACCCCACGCTATTGCTCCCCGGCAACGGCGCCAGAAAAAGGTCTTGATAACCCACAAGTATAGGGGATAATTTGTAGCCTTCTTCGATAAATAAGAGTGTCAAACCCAACGAGGAGCTAAAGGTAGAACAAATATTCCCTCAAGTTCTATCGACCACCGATACAACTCTATGCACACTTGACATTTGCTTTACCTAAAACAAGTATGAAACTATTTTTGCAAGAATAAAACTACGAGTACTTTGCGAGAATAAAACTATAAATAAATTACAAGGTAATAAAAGAAGATAGCTTTTGTCAACAAGAAAGTCATTTGTCCCTAGGCAATCGATAACAAGTACCGGTAATCATTCTTGCAATCTTACATGAGGGAGAGGCATGAGCTAACATACTTTCTCTACTTGGGTCATATGCACTTATGATTGGAACTCTAGCAAGCATCCGCAACTACTAAAGATAATTAAGGTCGTGAAACCCAACCATAGCATTAAGTATCAAGTCCTCTTTACTCCCATACGCCATAACCCACTTATCCGCGTTTAGGCTGCTGTCACCCCCGCAACACCGACAATAAGCAAACCATGAACATATTGCAACACCCTACAGCGGGGGTCCCTCATGTTTGCACAAGACGGAGGGCACCGTAGGACAGCACCATAAATAAAATATACAATCATACCAACCAAGATCACGATTAACCCACAGGACAAAACGGATCTACTCAAACATCATAGGATAGCCAAATATCATTGGGAAATAATATATGGAGTTGAGAACCATGTTTAAGTAGAGATTACAGTGGGGTGAAGAGATGTTACACTGCTGCATAGAGGGGGAGAGAGTTGGTGTTGACGGTAGCAAGATTGTTGATGTAGATAGCCGTCACGATCCTAGCCCCGGCGGCACTCTGGCGCCACCGGGAGAGAGGGGGAGAGAGCCCCCCTCCTTCTTCTTCTTCCTTGGCCTCCCCCCTATATGGGAGGAAGGTTCCCCCTCTGGTCCATGGCCTCCATGGCGGCGGAGGGGCGGGAGCCCCTCCGAGATTGGATCTCCCTCTCCGTTCTCTTCTGTTTCGCGCTCCCCAGATCTGGCTGAAAACCGTTTCTTATATTCCCGGAGATCCGTAACTCTGATTGCGCTGAGATTTTAACACGATTTTTTTCCATAAAATATCTTTCTTGCGCCTGAAGTAGAGCCCCAACTGATGTACGAGGTGAGCACAACCCACCACCATGCGCCTGGGGCCTGGGGCGCGCCCAGGTGTCTTGTGGTGTGTGTGGGCCTCCGTTTGCGATGATTCCAACTCCCAAAAATCACAAATATTCCAAAATAATTCTCCGTAAAATTTTATTGCATTTGGACTTCGTTTGATATGGATTTTATGTGAAACAAAAAACATGCAACAAACAAGAACTGGCACTGGGCACTGGATCAATAGGTTAGTCCAATAAATCATATAAAAAGTTGCCAAAAATATGTGAAAGTTGTATAATATTGGCATGAAACAATCAAAAATTATAGATACGACGGAGACGTATCACTTCGCAGAGGCCCTAGGCCCTCGGTCTCCATGTCGAGCATTCCTGGAGAGGATGTGCATACCACCAGCTCAGTAGCACGTCAAGTGTTTCCTGAAGCCATCCCTTCAGTAACTGCTCATGAATCTGAAGCCAAAGAGGCTAAAGATATTCCGGCTGCATCAGTCGATGACAAGGAAGAAGAAGACCATGAAGTTATTCCCCCTACTGTTGATCCAGTTGTTCAAGAAGAAGTGATTGTGCCAGATCCCCCAATCCATGAAGCCACTGAAGTTGAGGCAAAAATGGCTGCCACCACCACCACTGAAGCCAATGACGTTGTCATGGCTAAAGATAATGTGCAGCCCGAAGTCAATGATGCCACGGAAGACAATGCACAGCCATCCACCTCGGATGTGGCTGTTCCTCCCCCTGTGCCTCACACCATGGAACGCGCGTTCTATCATGGTGAGCTTGTTACTATCAAGTGGCCAATCTTGATGCCTCCAACTGTTCCTGGTCCTCAATATGACTACCATGTGGAGCAAAGGCCTTAGACACAGAAGCCAAAGCCCCAGCTGCCAAGGCTTCCAAGTGCTGTCACTACACAAGGCTCCTTCAGTGTGCTCAGCTTCAGAGAGCACAACACCTTCTTTGACAAGGCCAAGAACCCTTTTAAGAAGCCAAAGATTTCATCTGACAGGTTCTGGAGCCACCAGCAAAGGAGCTACTATTCTTGCATTCTCTACAATCAAGACATGATTTTTCCTCACAAGCGTCTTGACTGTGATGCCATTGCTGGGCTGCCATGCCTTGAAGAAGCCCTTGACTGCTTCCGTGAAGTTGGTTTGCTCCCATTTGTCACTGACAAGGAGCACTAGAATGAAGAGCTTCTTCTGCAATTCTATGCCACTCTACACATATCAGGCTACAACAGGGATCCGAAGACATGGGTCCTTGAGTGGATGTCAGGGGATGTCCATCATGAAGCTAAAGCTCAAGATATCATCGAGCTCACTTCCCTGCCCACTCCTGGTGATCTGTATGAACCAGGTTGTCAGCGCCATGTGCAAGAATTGCAGAGTGTCTTCCAGAAGCCTGAGCCCAATATGAGTCAGATGCTCAGTATGATGAAGCCATTGCCCATTGATGCCAAATATCCCAAGGAGTTCTATGTCAAGGACCTTGAGTACCTGCCCCACACCGTATATCACATTCTGAGGCGTACTCTGTGGCCTATCAAAGGGCATTCTCCTGACTCCAAGCTTGAAGGCACCATGAAGACATTGGTCTTCTACATCATCAATGGCATCAGGTTCAACACTCAAGACTTCTTCATTCATCAGTTGGCTGCTTCTGGCATTGATCTATTTGGCCTCAAGTTCTATGCTCCATGGGTCATGCGGCTCATTAAGCTTCACTCGTCCATCAACTATCAAGCTTCAGCGCGCAACCATGTTGTATTTCTGCTTGAAGTTGATACGTCATATGAAGCCATATACCCTGAGCCTGCCAAGAAGCCACTCCATGAATACAATTTCGCCTTTCAAAGTTTCACTCAACCTATTGAAGGTGTTCATGTGCCTAATCCTCCTGCTCCTGCTGGTCCTCTTGCTGGTCAACTTCATCTACCGCATCATGCAAACACTGATGCCACAGCCAGCACGGTAGCTCAAAGGCCTCAGAAGCGTGCTCGTGTCCTGAATGACAGAGAGCTTCTTGTATCACTTCACCAGAAGCAGGATAGGCATCATGACTGGCTGAAGCGTCAGATGCAGAGTCTCCTAGTTGATGTCAATTGCATTCGCAACCTTGCAACCAAGAACTCATTTGTTGCACATGAAGCCTGTCGGCGGTCCTGGAAGAGCCTCACACTGCTCTGTTCTGAAGACGATCTTCGAGCAGATGGCTTCACTGAACATTTCAAGTTTAACTCCAGGCCCCCACAATCAGCAAGTTGGCGTCCAACTCTTTCTCTTGAAGATTCAGATTATTGATCTTCGGCTCCAACTGTTGTTGCGCTAGTCATAGATGAAGAGGACGACGCCAGTTCACCAGTGATGGCTTCACTGCACCACGATTTTGCATCAGGCCCCTCTACACCGCCAAACTCCAACGTCGACCCTGCTGCCCCAACATCTTCACCGCCTGGGAACGAGTAGACACTCTATGTCTTCAAACCTTTTTGGTCATTCCTGACAAAAGGGGGAGAAGCATATGAGTTGATAGTCTTCATGCGGGTTCATATGGGTCGGGTGCTTATTTTTGCCTAAGTTTTTACAACTCTCGTTCTTGAACAGTTGGCTTTTGAGTTGTAACACTTAAACTTGATGGTCGTCTGGCACTTTTGCTGCTACCTTATGATGCGATGATAAATCCCGCATGAAGTCATTCTGCAGACGCCCATTTCTCATTATGCATTTCATTATCTTCATTACATTTGTGTATGCATGATGAATTGTCTTCATGTGTTGAAGAAGATCTCCACAAAGCAAAACCTGCCATGTGCATTTGCATTCAAAGGCAAAACATTTATATGCACATCTTCAGGGGGAGCCTCTTCCAACCTATGAAGCCAATGCCCATGTACTTTAACTTTCACATACTTTTATCCCCGTTGAAAACTTCAACCAGTTTGTCATCAATCACCAAAAAGGGGGAGATTGTAAGTGCATCTAGTGCCACCCCTAGTTGGTTTTGGAGTATTGACGACAAACATGGTTGAGGGACTAATGTGTTTCTGAGAATTGCAGGATAACACAGGTAGAAGTCCCTCATTGATTCGGTTTTCCTACCAGAGATGACCCTTAAAAATGTAAGAAGACATTGAAGACAATGGTGGTTCATGAAGACATTCATGTTGAAGATAATGACCTGTGAAGACATTCACTTGAAGACTATGGAGTGCGAAGACATAGTTTCTTTCGTAGTTTCCTTTTCTTCTTTATTGAGTCATAGGAACCACCGAACTGTTAAGTGGGGTCCAAGTGAATAAAGTCAGATGACTGATGTGATGCTCAACCAAAATCCTATGTCTTCGAGTGAAGACAGTGAGAGCAAATCTTATACAGAGTTGGATGAGTCAGCTTTGCTTGTAGCCCAAGCCAAGCTACCGCGTGTGTTTGAAATCCGACCGTTGGACACGTGTCAGTTCCTTAGTGACCCAGGGTCATTTCGGACATATCATGTCGGGTTGCCTCCTGGCTATAAATAGCCTACCCCCTACACCATAAATTGGTGGCTGCTCAGAGTTAGTGCACGGCTTTTGTCGTTTGAGAGCAACCCACCTCCGAAGCCTTTGAGAGAGAGATCCTTGCGAGGACAAAGCCCAAAACACCCAGAGCCAAAGAGTGTTAGGCATCACTGAAGTCTTTCTGTCCGCGTGACCTGAAGACTTGTTACACTTGAGGACTGTGCATCCTCCAGCCGGTTAGGCATCACGTTCTGAGGATCCAAGAGTCATTGTGGATCGCCAGTGAACGGAGTCTGTGAAGGTTTGGAAGTATACCTTGAAGACTTACCAGAGTGATTGGGCGAGGACTGGGTGTCCTTAGCTCAAGGGGAATAAGGTGAAGACATAGTCTTCTGAGTTCAATCTCAGCCTCCTAACCAGACGTACAGTTGTCACAGCAACTGGAACTGGTCTACCAAATCCTTGTCTTCACAAAGCTACTGGTTCTATCCCCTACCTTCTTTACATTTCAGTTTGTCTTCGTGAAGTCATTGCTTGCTTACCTGATCTGTTTGACTTCACTGTGCGAAGACTATTATCTGTTTGGCTTCATACTGTCTTCCATTCCGATCCGTACTACCTAGTTGCTATTAGTCTTCATGCTTTCACCATAATGCTTACTTGACTATGGCTTATCTAGAGTAGTTCATCTTTCGCTGCATATCATATAGGTTCATATTAATTGTTTGTCTCCAAAGACCTCGTGTTTTGAAGACTTTCATAAAAATCGCCTATTCACCCCCCCTCTAGTCGATAACTAGCACTTTCAGCATCGACCTCCAGTACACCGGCGGTCGTCCCAACATAGATCAGAAGGTTGCCGTCGCCCAGTTGTGCATGTGTCATCATGTCCTCATCTACCACTACTGCATGGCCACAGAGCCTTGCAACCGTTTCGCCAGGTTTGTTGATATGTCTCCAATGTATCTATAATTTTTTATTGTTCCATGCTATTATATTATCTGTTTTGGATGTTTTATATGCATTAATATGCTATTTTATATTATTTATGGGACTAACTTATTAACCTAGAGCCCAGTGCCAGTTTCTGTTTTTTCCTTGTTTTTGAGCTTCGCAGAAAAGGAATACCAAACGGAATAAAACCTTTGCGATGATTTTTCTTGGACCAAAAGACACCCAGGAGACTTGGAGTGCAAGTCAGAAGAGCCACGAGGTGGCCACAAGGGTGGAGGGCGCTCCCCCTACCTTGTGGGCCCCTCGGTGACCCCCTGACCTAGATCTTCCTCCTATATATTCACATATATTCCCAAACCACCAGAAGCATCCACAAAAACACTTTTCCACCACCACAACCTTCTGTTCCCGTGAGATCCCATCTTGGGGCCTTTTTCGGCATCCTGCCGGAGGGGGATTCGATCACGGAGGGCATCTACATCAACTCTATTGCCCTTCCGATGAAGCATGAGTAGTTTACCTCAGACCTACGGGTCCATAGCTAGTAGCTAGATGGCTTCTTCTTTCTCTTTGATTCTCAATACCATGTTCTTCCCGATGTTCTTGGAGATCTATCTGATGTAATCTTCTTTTGCGGTGTGTTTATCGAGATCCGATGAATTGTGGATTTATGATCAGCTTATCTATGAATATTATTTGAATCTTCTCTGAATTCTTTTATGCATGATTTGATATCTTTGTAATTCTCTTCGAACTATCGGTTTGGTTTGGCCAACTAGATTGGTTTTTCTTGCAATGGGAGAAGTGCTTAGCTTTGGGTTCAATCTTGCGGTGTCCTCTCCCAGTGACAGTAGGGGCAGCGAGGCACGTATTGTATTGTTGCCATCGAGGATAAAAAGATGGGGTTTACATCATATTGCTTGAGTTTATTCCTCTACATCATGTCATCTTACTTAAAGCGTTACTCTGTTCTTCATGAACTTAATACTCTAGATGCAGGCAAGAGTCGGTCGATGTGTGGAGTAATAGTAGTAGATGCAGGCAGGAGTTGGTCTACTTGACACGGACGTGATGCCTATATTACATAATCATTGCGTTAGATATCGTCATAACTTTGCGCTTTTCTATCAATTGCTCGACAGTAATTTGTTCACCCACCGTATTATTTGCTATCTTGAGAGAAGCCTCTAGTGAAACCTATGGCCCCGGGTCTATTTTCCATCATATAAGTTTTCGATCTACTATTTTGCAATCTTTTACTTTCAGATCTATAAACCAAAAAACCCAAAAATATTTACTTTATCTTTTGTTTAGTTTTGTCTATCTCTATCCGATCTCACTTTTGCAAGTGACCGTGAAGGGATTGACAACGCCTTTATCGTGTTGGGTGCAAGTGTTTGATTGTTTGTGCAGGTATTGGTGATTTGTGCGTTGTCTCCTACTGGATTGATACCTTGGTTCTCTAACTAAGGGAAATACTTATCTCTACTTTGCTGCATCACCCTTTCCTCTTCAAGGGAAAAACCAACGCAAACTCAAGAAGTAGCATTTGTCAGCAGCACCGACTACAAGTTCGCTACGATGGAAACCACCGACGATGTAAAAGCGCTCAGGGTTACAGGCTTGGCCTGCAAGATCCTTGTCGAAATCCGTGAGCACTACAGGGTCTGGGGCAGCACGAAGAAGGACTCCCTGGTTGAACTCGCCTCAGCCATCATGGACCCATACTACGAAAAGATGAAGCAGGATGCCAACAGAACATGTCCCGTATCCTGGCACGGGGCCTGGATGCGGCAATTGGATGAACCTCACCTCAGGTTCGCGGCCAAGAGCGTGTACACATGCTACGAGATGCACAGGCGGATCGTTGACATGAGGAAGTGCCCCGTTACCGAAATCGACGAGGCTGGACCGAGCCACAAGCAGAGCAGTAGCGGCAAGCGTCACAAGAAGTGGATGATGAATAGATGATCGTTTATCCTAGTTAATTATGCATGTAATATATAGTTGACTTTGGTGTGTGGAAATTTCATGTGTGTAGTAGCCACCTATGTAATTATGCATGTAATAGTTTACTTTGGTGTGTGCAAATGTCATGTGTGTAGTAGCCACCTATGTAATTGGATGTTTAATTTGGTTATGCAACCATGTCCTTATAAGTGTGTGTATATATATATATATATGTTGTTGTTCTGTAAGCAATCCCAATGCACAACACACACGTCTTATTAGCAGCAATCGTCTGTGTTATTATCGGTCTTCGCACACATGTCTGATTACAGACCTGTTTGGCGCGTATCACACACATCTTGTTATATTGAACCGTTTCTGTTATCTTGGCTCAACGCAAACAGTTCATCCGAGTGAACTGATTGCCCTCTATCGCACACACCTTGATCTGGCTGACCGTTTCTTTTGTTTCGCCTAATCACAAACAGTTCATTCGAGTGAACCGTATGTCGTATATCGCACACACCTTCATCTGGCTGCCCATTTCTGTTCTTCTGCCTCATCGCAAACAGTTCATTGAACTGAACCGTATGCCCTGCATCGCACACGCAACTAAAATCTGAACCGTGTTCGATGCATCATTCATCGCAAACGTTTTGCATCTTTTTTGATGGTTTTTTTACATCACCGTTTGTGATTATTGCATTGCACACATTTTCGTCGAAGGGTCTCTGATCGTAGTGTCGCGTTAGCAGCATCCTACAGTAGTGGTAGCTAGATGGCTTCTTCTCTCTCTTTGATCCTCAATACCATGTTCTCCTCGATGTTATTGGAGATCTATCCGATGTAATCTTCTTTTGCGGTGTGTTTGTCGAGACACGATGAATTGTGGATTTACGATCAGTTTATCTATGAATATTATTTGAATCTTCTCTGAATTCTTATATGCATGATTTGATATCTTTGTATTTCTCTCCGAATTATCGGTTTGGTTTGGCCAACTAGATTGGTTCTTCTTGCAATGGGAGAGGTGCTTAGTTTTGGGTTCAATCTTGCGGTGTCCTCACCCAGTGACAAAGTAGGGGTAGCGAGGCACGTATTTGTATTGTTGCCGTCAAGGGTAAAAAGATGGGGTTTTCATCATATTGCTTGAGTTTATCCCTCTACATCATGTCATCTTGCTTAAGGCGTTACTCTGTTCTTTTGAACTTAATACTCTAGGTGCATGCTGGATAGTGGTCGATGTGTGGAGTAATAGTAGTTGATGCAGGCAGGAGTCGGTCTACTTGACACAGACATGATGCCTATATTCATAATCATTGCCTTGGATATCGTCATAACTTTGCGCTTTTCTATCAATTGCTCGATAGTAATTTGTTCACCCACCATATTATTTTCCTTCAAGAGAGAAGCCTCTAGTGAAACCTATAGCCCCCGGGTCTATTTTTCATCATATATTTTCAGATCTATAAACCAAAAAATCCAAATATACCTTGTTGCAATTTATTTGTTTTTTACTTTGTTTTAAATTTTAGTAATCTTTTATATCTATCTCTATCAGATCTCACCTTTGCAAGTGATCGTGAAGGGATTGACAACCCCTTTATCGCGTTGGGTGCAAGTGTTTGATTGTTTGTGCATGTGCATAGATTGGAGACTTGCTTGTATTGTTGGGTAACATAATAATAATTCAAAAAAATTCCTACGTGTCACCAAGATCAATCTAGGAGATGCTAGCAACAAGTGAGAGGGATTGCATCTTCATACCCTTGAAGATCGCTAAGCGGAAGCGTTACAAGAACGTGGTTGATGGAGTCGTACTCGCGGCGATTCAAATCGCGGAAGATCCGATTCAAGCGCCGAACGGATGGCGCCTCCGCGTTCAACACACGTACAGCCCGGGGACGTCTCCTCCTTCTTGCTCCATCAAGGTGAGAGGATAAGTTGAGGGAGAGCTCCGGCAGCACGACGGCGTGGTGGCAGTGGAGCTCGTGGTTCTCCGGCAAAGCTTCGCTAAGCACTACGGAGGAGGAGGAGTAGGAGGGGGAGGGCTGCGCCAGGGGCAAGGGTACAGCTCCCATGCACCTCCCCACTATATATAGGGGTGGAGGGGGATGATTTCTTGCCCTCCAAGTCCATTGGGGCATTGGCAAAGGTGGGAGGAAAGAAATCCCATCCTTTTCCTTCCCCAGCTATTGTTATCCCCCCTTTTTAGGGATATTGATCTTATCCCTTCGGGATATGATCTTATTCCTTCTAAGGGGGGATCTTGGTGCGCCTTGACCAGGGGTGTGGGGCCTTGCCCCCACTACCCACGTTCATGTGGGTCCCCCCATGCAGGTGGGCCCCACTCCGGAACCTTCTAGAACCTTCCTGGTACAATACCGAAAAATCCCGAACATTTTCCGGTGGCCAAAATAGGACTTCCCATATATAAATCTTTACCTCCGGACCATTCCAGAACTCCTCGTGACGTCCGGGATATCATCCGAGACTCCAAACAACTTTCGGTAACCACATACAATTCCCATTACAACTCTAGCGTCACCGACCTTAAGTGTGTAGACCCTACGGGTTCGGGAACCATGCAGACATGACCGAGACACCTCTTCGGCCAATAACCAATAGCGGGATATGGATACCCATATTGGCTCCCACATGTTCCATGATGATCTCATCAGATGAACCACAATGTCGGGGATTCAATCAATCCCGTATACAATTCCCTTTGTCCATCGGTATGTTACTTGCCCGAGATTCGATCGTCGGTATCCCTATACCTTGTTCAATCTCGTTATCGGCAAGTCTCTTTACTCATTCCGTAACGCATGATCCCATGGCTAACTCCTTAGTCACATTGAGCTCATTATGATGATGCATTACCGAGTGGGCCCAGAGATACCTCTCCGTCATACAGAGTGACAAATCCCAGTCTTGATTCGTGCCAATCCAACAGACACTTTCGGAGATACCTGTAGTGCACCTTTATGGTCACCCAGTTTCGTTGTGATGTTTGATACACCCAAAGCATTCCTACGGTATCCGGGAGTTGCACAATCTCATGGTCTAAGGAAATGATACTTGACATTAGGAAAGCTCTAGCAAACGAACTACACGATCTTGTGCTATGCTTAGGATTGGGTCTTGTCCATCACATCATTCTCCTAATGATGTGATCCCGTTATCAACGACATCCAATGTCCATGGTCAGGAAACCACAACCATCGATTGATCAATGAGCTAGTCAACTAGAGGCTCACTAGGGACATGCTGTGGTCTATGTATTCACACATGTATTACAGTTTCCGGTTAATACAATTATAGCATGAACAATAGACAATTATCATGAACAAGGAAATATAATAATAACCATTTTATTATTGCCTCTAGGGCATATTTCCAACAGTCTCCCACTTGCACTAAAGTCAATAATCTAGTTACATTGTGATGAATCGAACACCCATAGAGTTCTGGTGCTGATCATGTTTTGCTCGTGGAAGAGGTTTAGTCAACGGATCTGCGACATTCAGATCCGTATGTACTTTACAAATATCTATGTCTCCATCTTGAATATATTCACGAATGGAGTTGAAGTGGTGCTTGATGTCCTTGGTCTTCCTGTGAAACCTGGGCTCCTTGGCAATGGCAATAGCTCTAGTGTTGTCACAGAAGAGAGTCATCGGGCCCGACGCATTGGGAATCACTCCTAGGTCGGTGATAAACTCCTTCATCCAGACTCCTTCCTGAGCTGCTTCTGAAGCAGCTATGTACTCCGCTTCACATGTAGATCCCGCCACGACGCTTTGCTTGCAACTGCACCAGCTGACTGCCCCACCATTCAAAATGTACACGTATCCGGTTTGTGACTTGGAGTCATCCAGATCTGTGTCAAAGCTAGCATCGACGTAACCCTTTACGACGAGCTCTTCGGCACCTCCATAAACGAGAAACATATCCTTAGTCCTTTTCAGGTACTTCAGGATATTCTTGACCGCTGTCCAGTGTTCCATTCCAGGATCACTTTGGTACCTCCCTACCAAACTTATGGCAAGGTTCACATCAGGTCTGGTACACAGCATGGCATACATAATAGAGCCTATGGCTGAGGCATAGGGGATGACACTCATATTTTCTCTTTCTTCTGCCGAGGTCGGGCGTTGAGCTGCGCTCAATCTCACACCTTGCAATACAGGCAAGAACCCCTTCTTGGACTGATCCATATTGAACTTCTTCAATATCTTGTCAAGGTATGTGCTTTGTGGAAGACCAATGAGGCGTCTCGATCTATCTCTATAGATCTTGATGCCTAATATGTAAGCAGCTTCTCCAAGGTCCTTCATTGAAAAACACTTATTCAAGTAGGCCTTTATGCTTTCCAAAAGTTCTATATCATTTCCCATCAACAGTATGTCATCCACATATAATATGAGAAATGCTACAGAGCTCCCACTCACTTTCTTGTAAATACAGGCTTCTCCATAAGTCTGTATAAACCCAAACGCTTTGATCATTTCATCAAAGCAAATGTTCCAACTCCGAGATGCTTGCACCAGCCCATAGATGGAGCGCTAGAGCTTGCATACTTTGTCAGCATTCTTAGGCTCGACAAAACCTTCCGGCTGCATCATATACAATTCTTCCATAAGGAAACCATTAAGGAATGCCGTTTTGACGTCCATTTGCCAGATCTCATAATCATAGAATGCGGCAATTGCTAACATGATTCAGATGGACTTCAGCTTCGCTACGGGTGAGAAGGTCTCATCGTAGTCAACCCCTTGAACTTGTCGATAACCCTTAGCGACAAGCCGAGCCTTATAGACGGTCACATTACCATCCGCGCCAGTCTTCTTCTTAAAGATCCACTTATTCTCTATGGCTTGCCGATCATCGGGCAAGTTCGTCAAAGTCCATACTTTGTTTTCATACATGGATCCTATCTCGGATTTCATGGCTTCAAGCCATTTGTTGGAATCCGGGCCCGCCATCGCTTCTTCATAGTTCGAAGGTTCACCATTGTCTAACAACATAATTTCCAGGACAGGGTTGCCGTACCACTCTGGTGCGGAACGTGTCCTCGTGGACCTACGAAGTTCAGTAGCAACTTGACCCAAAGTTTCATGATCATCATCATTAACTTCCTCTCTAGTCGGTGCAGGCACCACAGAAACATCTTCCTGAGCTGCGCTACTCTCCGGTTCAAGAGGGGGTACCTCGTCAAGTTCTACTTTCCACCCACTTACTTCTTTCGAGAGAAACTCTTTCTCCAGAAAGGATCCATTCTTGGCAACAAAGATCTTGCCTTCGGATCTAAGGTAGAAGGTATACCCAATAGTTTACTTAGGGTATCCTATGAAGACGCATTTTTCCGATTTGGGTTCGAGCTTTTCAGGTTGAAGTTTCTTGACATAAGCATCGCATCCCCAAACTTTCAGAAACGATAGCTTAGGTTTCTTCCCAAACCATAATTCATACGGTGTCCTCTCAATGGATTTATACGGTGCCCTATTTAAAGTGAATGCGGCAGTCTCTAAAGCATAACCCCAAAATGATAGCGGTAGATCGGTAAGAGACATCATAGATCGCACCATATCCAATAGAGTGCGATTACGACGTACGGACACACCATTACGCTGAGGTTTTCCAGGCGGCGTGAGTTGTGAAACAATTCCACATTTCCTTAAGTGCGTGCCAAACTCGTGACTCAAGTATTCTCCTCCATGATCTGATCGTAAGAACTTTATTTTCCTGTCACGTTGATTCTCTACCTCGCTCTGAAATTCCTTGAACTTTTCAAAGGTCTCAGACTTGTGTTTCATTAAGTAGACATACCCATATCTACTTAAGTCATCAGTGAGGGTGAGAACATAACGATAGCCACCGCGAGCCTCAACGCTCATTGGACCGCATACATCAGTATGTATTATTTCCAACAAGTTGGTTGCTCGCTCCATTGTTCCGGAGAATGGAGTCTTGGTCATTTTGCCCATGAGGCATGGTTCACACGTGTCAAATGATTCATAACCAAGAGACTCCAAAAGTCCATCTGCATGGAGTTTCTTCATGCGTTTGACACCAATGTGACCAAGGCGGTAGTGCCACAAGTATGTGGGACTATCATTATCAACCTTACATCTTTTGGCATTCACACTATGAATATGTGTAACATCATGTTCGAGATTCAATAAAAATAAACCATTGACCAGCGGGGCATGACCATAAAACATATCTCTCATATAAATAGAACAACCATTATTCTCGGATTTAAATGAGTAGCCATCTCGCATTAAACGTGATCCAGATACAATGTTCATGCTCAAAGCTGGCACTAAATAACAATTATTGAGGTTTAAAACTAATCCTGAAGGTAAATGTAGAGGTAGCGTGCCGACGGTGATCACATCGACCTTGGAACCATTCCCGACGCACATCGTCACCTCGTCCTTCGCCAGTCTCCGCTTATTCTGCAGCTCCTATTTTGAGTTACAAATGTGAGCAACCGCACCGATATCAAATACCCAGGAGCTACTACGAGCGCTGGTAAGGTACACATCAATAACATGTATATCATATATACCTTTGGCGTTGCCGGCCTTCTTATCCGCTAAGTACTTGGGGCAGTTCCGCTTCCAGTGACCATTTCCCTTGCAATAAAAGCACTCAGTCTCAGGCTTGGGTCCATTCTTTGGCTTCTTCCCGGCAACTGACTTACCGGGCGTGGCAACTCCCTTGCCCTCCTTCTTGAAGTTCTTCTTACCCTTGCCTTTCTTGAAACTAGTGGTTTTATTCACCATCAACACTTGATGTTCCTTTTTGATCTCCACCTCCGCTGATTTCAGCATTGAATATAACTCAGGAATGGACTTCTCCATCCCTTGCATATTGTAGTTCATCACAAAGCTCTTGTAGCTAGGTGGAAGCGACTGGAGGATCCTGTCAATGACCGAGTCATCTGGAAGATTAACTCCCAGCTGAGACAAGCGGTTGTGCAACCCAGACATTTTGAGTATATGCTCGCTGACAGAGCTGTTTTCCTCCATCTTACAACTGTAGAACTTGTCGGAGACTTCATATCTCTCGACCCGGGCATGAGCTTGGAAAACCATTTTCAGCTCTTGGAACATCTCATATGCTCCGTGTTGCTCAAAACTCTTTTGGAGCCCCGGTTCTAAGCTGTAAAGCATGCCGCACTGAACCAGGGAGTAATCAGCACTACGCGGCTGCCAGGCGTTCATAACGTCTTGACTTGCTGGGAAAATGGGTGCGTTACCTAGCGGTGCTTCAAGGACATATGCTTTCTTGGCAGCTATGAGAATGATCCTCAAGTTACGGACCCGGCCAGTCCGTATAGTTGCTACCATCGTCTTTCAGCTTGGTTTTCTCTAGGAACGCGTTGAAGTTGAGGGCAACATTAGCGTGGGCCATTGGATCTACAAGATAGGTTGTAAAGACAATTTTAGACTAAGTCCATGATAATTAAGTTCATCTGATCAAATTATTTAATGAACTCCCACTCAGATAAACATCCCTCTAGTCATCTAAGTGATACATGATCTGAATCGACTAGGCCGTATCTGATCATCACGTGAGACGGATTAGTCATCAATGGTGAACATCTCCATGTTGATTGCATCTACTATACGACTCATGTTCGACCTTTCGGTCTCTCGTGTTCCGAGGCCATGTTTGTACATGCTAGGCTCGTCAAGTCAACCTAAGTGTTTCGCATGTGTAAATCTGGCTTACACCCGTTGTATGCAAACGTTAGAATCTATCACACCCGATCATCACGTGGTGCTTCGAAACAACGAACCTTTGCAACGGTGCACACTTAGGGGGAACATATTTCTTGAAATTTTTAGTGAGGGATCATCTTATTTATGCTACCGTCGTTCTAAGCAAATAAGATGTAAACATGATAAACATCACATGCAAATCATAAAGTGACGTGATATGGCCAATATCATCTTGTGCTTTTGATCTCCATCTTTGAGGCGCGGCATGATCACCATCGTCACCGGCATGACACCATGATCTCCATCATCATGATCTCCATCATCGTGTCTTCATGAAGTTGTCTCGCCAACTATTACTTCTACTACTATGGCTAATGGTTAGCAATAAAGTAAAGTAATTACATGGCGTTTTCATTGACACGCAGGTCATACAATAAATTAAGACAACTCCTATGGCTCCTACAGGTTGTCATACTCATCGACATGCAAGTCATGATTCCTATTACAAGAACATGATCAATCTCATACATCACATATATAATTCATCACATCCTTTTGGCCATATCACATCACATAGCATACCCTGCAAAAACAAGTTAGACGTCCTCTAATTGTTGTTGCATGTTTTACGTGGCTGCTATGGGTTTCTAGCAAGAATGTTTCTTACCTACGCAAAAGCCACAACGGTGATATGCCAATTGCTATTTACCCTTCATAAGGACCCTATTCATCGAATCCGATCCGACTAAAGTGGGAGAGACAGAAACCCGCTGGCCACCTTATGCAACAAGTGCATGTCAGTCGGTGGAACCTGTCTCACGTAAGCGTACGTGTAAGGTCGGTCCGGGCCGCTTCATCCCACAATGCCGCCGAATCAAGATAGGACTAGTAACGGTAAGCAAATTGAATAAATCATCGCCCACAACTACTTGTGTTCTACTCGTGCATAGAATCTACGCATAGACCTAGCTCTGATACCACTGTTGGGTAACGTAGTAATAATCCAAAAAAATCCTATGTGTCACCAAGATCAATCTAGGAGATGCTAGCAATAAGTGAGAGGGAGTGCATCTTCATACACTTGAAGAACGCTAAGCGGAAGCGTTACAAGAACACGGTTGATGGAGTCGTACTCGCGGCGATTCAAATCGCGGAAGATCCGATTCAAGCGCCGAACGGACAGCGCCTCCGTGTTCAACACATGTACAGCCCGGGGACGTCTCCTCCTTCTTGATCCAGCAAGGGGAGAGGAGAAGTTGAGGGAGAGCTCCGACAGCACAACGGCGTGGTGGCAGTGGAGCTCGTGGTTCTCCGGCAGAGCTTCGCTAAGCACTACGGAGGAGGAGGAATAGGAGGGGGAGGGCTGCGCCAGGGGCAAGGGTACAACTCCCATGCACCTCCCCACTATATATAGGGGTGGAGGGGGCTGGTTTCTTGCCCTCCAAGTCCACTGCGGCGTTGGCAAAGGTGGGAGGAAAGAAATCCCATCCTTTCCCTTCCCCACCGATTGTTATCCCCCCTTTTTAGGGATCTTGATCTTATCCCTTCGGGATATGATCTTATTCCTTCTAAGGGGGGATCTTGGTGCGCCTTGACCAGGGGTGTGGGGCCTTGCCCCCACTACCCACGTTCATGTGGGTCCCCCCATGCAGGTGGGCCCCACTCCGGAACCTTCTAGAACCTTCCCGGTACAATACCGAAAAATCCCAAACATTTTCCGGTGGCCAAAATAGGACTTCCCATATATAAATCTTTACCTCCGGACCATTCCGGAACTCCTCATGACGTCCGGGATCTCATCCGAGACTCCGAACAACTTTCGGTAACCACATACAATTCCCATTACAACTCTAACGTCACCGAACCTTAAGTGTGTAGACCCTACGGGTTCGGGAACCATGCAGACATGACCGAGACACCTCTCGGGCCAATAACCAATAGCGGGATCTGGATACCCATATTGGCTCCCACATGTTCCATGATGATCTCATCAGATGAAGCACGATGTCGGGGATTCAATCAATCCCGTATACAATTCCCTTTGTCCATCGGTATGTTACTTGCCCGAGATTCGATCGTCGGTATCCCTATACCTTGTTCAATCTCGTTACCGACAAGTCTCTTTACTCATTCTGTAACGCATGATCCCGTGGCTAACTCCTTAGTCACATTGAGCTCATTATGATGATGCATTACCGAGTGGGCCCAGAGATACCTCTCCGTCATACGGAGTGACAAATCCCAGTCTCGATTCGTGCCAACCCAACAGACACTTTCGGAGATACCTGTAGTGCACCTTTATGGTCACTCAGTTGCGTTGTGACATTTGATACACCCAAAGCATTCCTACGGTATCCGGGAGTTACACAATCTCATGGTCTAAGGAAATGATACTTGACATTAGAAAAGCTCTAGCAAACGAACTACACGATCTTGTCCTATGCTTAGGATTGGGTCTTGTCCATCACATCATTCTCCTAATGATGTGATCCCGTTATCAACGACATCCAATGTCCATGGTCAGGAAACCACAACCATCTATTGATCAACGAGCTAGTCAACTAGAGGCTCACTAGGGACATGTTGTGGTCTATGTATTCACACATGTATTACGGTTTCCGGTTAATACAATTATAGCATGAACAATAGACAATTATCATGAACAAGGAAATATAATAATAACCATTTTATTATTGCCTCTAGGGCATATGTCCAACATGTATCTCCTACTGGATTGATACCTTGGTTCTCAACTGAGGGAAATACTTATCTCTACTTTGTTGCATCACCCTTTCCTCTTCAAGGGAAAAACCAACACAAGGTCAAGAAGTAGCAGACCATAGCGACTCGCTCAAGTATGGCCACTTGTCGTCATGACATATGGCAGCGAACACCCCACTTGTCCATTGCGGGACAGATCCCCATCAACATTGATTCTGAATGTGCATGCATTGGGCGGTTTTCGGCCCTGAGTTTGTTATTGGTGCAACAGAGTCTTGCTGGTAGTAGTTCTCGTAGCCTTTATGCTCTCCAGATCAGCTATGAACCGTTGCACAAACAGATGCGTGGCAAGGTGATACCTCTCCAGCGTATCTATAATTTTTTATTGTTCCATGCTATCATAATATTTGTTTTGGATGTTTTATATGCATTATTATGCTATTTTATATTATTTTTGCGACTAACTTATTAACCCAGAGCCCAGTGCCAGTTTCTGTTTTTTCCTTGTTTTTGAGTTTTACAGAAAAGGAATATCAAACGGAGTCCAAACGAGCTGAAAATTTACGGTGATTTTTTATGGACCAGAAGAAGCCCACGAAGCACAAGAGTTGGGCCAGAAGAGTCCCTAGGCAAAGACAAGGGTGGAGGGCATGCCCTCTTCCTTGCCGCTGCCTCGTGGACCCCCCCCTGACGTGAAACCGACGCCAAAAATTCCTATAAATCCAGAAACCCCTAGAAAGCAACCTAGATCAGGAGTTCCGCCGCCGCAAGCCTCTGTAGCCATGAAAAACCAATATGGAGCCCGTTCCGGCACCCTGCCAGAGGGGGAAACCATCACCTGTGGCCATCTTCATCATCCCGGCGGTCTCCATGACGAGGAGGGAGTAGTTCACCCTCGGGGCTGAGGGTATGTACCAGTAGCTATGTGTTTGATCTCTCTCTCTCATGTTCTTGATTTGGCACGATCTTGATGTACCACGAGCTTTGTTATTATAGTTAAATCATATGGTGTTTCTCCCCCTCTACCTTCTTGTGATGAATTGAGTTTTACCTTTGAGGTTTCACTATTATCGGATTGAATACTATTATGGATTTGAGAACACTTGATATATGTCTTGCGTGGGATACCCGTGGTGACATTGGGGTGTTCTATTGATTCACTTGATGTATGTTTTGGCACTCAACTCACGGATTCCCGAGGTGACATTGGGGTAATCTATGCATAGGGGTTGATGCATGTTTTCGTCCTTGTTTCTCCGGTAGGAATCTTGGGGCACTCTTTGAGGTTCTTTGTGTTGGATTGAATATTATGAATCTGAAGTTGTTTGATGCATATCGTATAATTGACCCACGGATACTTGTGTTGACATTGGAGTATCTAGGTGACATTAGGGTTGATTGATGTGTATCATATGGTGTTATTTTACTACGAACTCTAGGGCTATTTGTGACACTTATAGGAATAGCTCAATGGATTGATGGGAAAGAATAACTTTGAGGTTGTTTCTGTAAGAGATATGCCCTAGAGGCAATAATAAATGTTATTATTTATCTCCATGCTCATAATTAGGTTTATGCTCCATGCTATAACTGCTATGGTTCTCGAGTCTACAATAACCACGAGGCTGGGAGGAAGACTCATATGCACGTGTGGAATAATAAACGGTAAAATGTATTCCTAGTCTAGCCTCTAAGACTAGCTCAAGTGTTGCATGATGGTCCTGTTTTCCTGATCATGGGCATGTCTATGCCAGCAACTTTGAGGGCACAATGTTAGAAGAACATTTGTGTTGAATCGACCCGATTGATGTTATGCTATGAGTTACATTCGTCACAAGTTAATGGTTAATAACACAGAGATGGTTAACGTTTGCATGATTCCTTAGACCATGAGAGTATCGAGTTTCTTCATGCTTGCTTCATGAACTTTGGGGTTTGTTAAACGTCATCCGTAAATGGGTGGCTATTACGGCGGCTTACGGGTTGATGGAAAAGTATGTCAAGTAACTTGATAGCTCAAGATTGGGATTTGCTCCTCCGACGATGGAGAGATATCTCTGGGCCCTCTCGGTGTTACGGTATCCATCATCGTCTGGCCAGACACTTTGTGATTTGATCACGGGGATGCCGGAACACGGTAACGAGAAAAGAGAACAATACCGGTAACGAGGTAACTAGCACAGTGGACAAGTTGTTGATCCACGGGAATGCCAACATGTCTCACCTCGGGTATTTGTAACATATCGTGAAGCAACAGGAATAGCACACGACAACTGGAGGTTCACTCGAATATTCATTCGTGTGGGTATAGGGGTCAATATGGGTGTCCACGGCTCCGATGTTGATCATTGATCGGAAGGGGTTCCGTGTCATGTCTATACTTCACCGAACCTATAGGGTCACACGCTTAAGGGTCATCTATCTGCTGAATACTAGACAGGGAGTCTGAGAGAAAATCACCGAAAAAGTTTCGGACACCGAAAAAGTTTCGGAGAGCGGAAAAGTTCCGCAGAGAGAACACCGGATGAGTTTCGGTGAAACTGAAAAGTTGTTTCGGGGTATTCCATTAAGTCAAATTGGTTTCGGCACATGCCTGATAATTCTTGGAGGGTGCCAGAATCATTCTGGAAACTTTTGGGAATTTTCTGGAAGAAAAACCGGAAATGTTCCGGAGCTGCCGGAACCGCTTCAGATGCTTTTCGCAGATGAAATCACTAAACTGGAATTGTTCCAGAATGCGTTGAAAATTATTTTAGTGGGTACTGGAAATGTTCTAAGCCCACATAAATATTTTCAGTTCGAACTGACGCTGAAAAATGTTGTCATGAATAGTGAAAGTGCTTTTTGGGTTACTTTTTGGAAAGCCATTATTTTGGGTTTTGTCCCAAGATATTTTTTGGGGGGTGACATGGATGGATGAGGCTCCCTTGAGGGGGCCCCTCCTAGGTGTGGCCGGCCACATGGGGGCTTCTCCTTGGAGCCCCCTCTTGTGCCTTGGTTTCACATTTGGGTCCTTGTGGAAGGACTTCATTCATGTGCTTTTGGGTTTTCTTGTAAAACCACCCTACCCCTTGGGATTTCCTATAAATAGAGGTGGAGGGGCAGCCCTCCACACTCACTCCTTCTCACATACAAGTGCCATTGCATGATCTGGCTTCTCTCTCCCACCCCACAAAATAGTTTTGCAGAGCCGAAAGGCTGTCTGGGTTCCGGTGGGAACTAGTTCTGGACGGCGAAGCCCTGCCGGATAGATGACACCGTATGTGTGCAACTCTGTAGAGAGGTTGTAGTTTCGATCTTAGTGCCCGAGGGGCTGTTCGTGAGTGCCTCCCGAAGGGCTGTCCAAGTGACGGTCCAAGTTCTGTGAGTCCTCCCGAAGGGCTGTCCGAGTGACCGTTCGAGTTTCGAAGGTCCTCCCGAAGGGCTGTCCGCGACACCGTCCGGGGGACTGTTCGACCGCCTCCCGGAGGGCTGTGCGAAGGGAAGACGAGGGTATACATCCTCGTGGTTGGGAGGTTGTAAATCCTAGCTGCGGGGATCTGCACCGCCGATCGTCATCGACTCTACTTCCGCTGCGCTACGAGTCGGTAACGAAAATGATCAAACCTTGTATGCAGTCTCCATAGTGGTCCTGGGCTGGTGCGTAGGTCGGAAATTTTTTGTTTTCTGCTGTGTTACCCTTCAGTGGCATCAAGATCCGTGCTATGCGTAGATGCAGGTTGCGATCTAGAATACATAGTGATGTATGGGTGTTGCACAATATAATTAGGTAGTAGATGAGTTCTATTACTGAAAATTATTTGTGCGGGTAGCAGATGAAATCTGTTACTCGATGTTCTTGTTGCTTCCCTGGAATTTGCATATTTCCGATCTTGATAACAGCATGGTGGAGTTTCAATGTTCTGGCAATCCGCGATCCTGATTGATCAACGAAGTGCTAACAGTTCATTGAATTCCACTGTAGTTAAAAGGAAAGATGAAATTTCGCAGACGAAAGGGCAATGCAGATATGATCTGCACGGGGGTCATGCGTATGACGAAGTTTAGTATGGGGCTCGAGATTTTATTATCTCGGTTTTCATACACCCTGGAAAGTTAATCTAGCGACTTGAATTATCATACTTGATGATGGACGTTGGTAGCTTCGGTTTGTTTCGAAACCTTAGAAGCCACGAAAAACAAGTTTTTGCATGAACCGATTAGAGACGTCTAACTTGGTTTTGTAGGAGGGTTTGCATGTGCATATGATGTGGTATAGCAGTGCTCATAATAATTTGATTATGTATGAGATGACTATATGATGTAAATTAATTAACATGACCTGCGTGTCATGATTCGGCATGATGGCTGGAGCCATATGATTGCACTTTAAATGACCTATGTGTCAACCTTGTTGTAATGCATTATTTTATTAGCTATAGAGATAGCAATATTATCTGGTGCATCGACAAGGTGGTGGCAATCTTCGCGAAGGCGAACACCAACGCGAATGCCGAAGACGAAGAAATACAAGACTTCTCCGTCAGAAAGGGCTATACCATATCATGCTATTATGAATTGCCTGAGATGTTTATCCCATTTGTTGCACCCTTCTTGATTGCGCGGTAGTCGCTTTTTATTAGGGTGATCTCCCACTTCAAAATATCAAAGTAGTTAGTGTTCACCCAAGTGTAGCACCGTCTGTAATTCGTATCTTTTCGGGGTGCGCCATGTCCACATGGGTACGAATGAATCGAGAGGAATGAGGTGGGTGAGGTCAGACCTCGCAGCAAGATCACTTGGTTGTCTTTGACGTTCAGGCAGGATCATCCTGAGCTCGGAACACACCCATCGAAAGATGAACAAGAGTCACATGGAGATGTGATCGGCAAGTTTGCCTACCAATTGAAATTCTCGTCATCAGTGATGTCCACATCAATGGCGTTGAATCGAAGTGTGGGTCTTGTATCACTCACAAATCAATTATGAGAGATATTGATTTGAGTGGGAGCGCACTGTTGAATTAACTTGTTCAATTCTCAGTGCAATTAATTATGGACTCTGTCTAAGTGTGATTTGCATAATAGTTGTAGAATTATGGCTCGCGTTTCCACCTTCCCTATTAAAATTGAATAGCTGTTAAATATCTGGTTAAAACTTTACGGTTGGTAACATAATGTGAGGATTGTCCTCAAGAGTGCCGAGAAGGACTTGGTCCTATCGCATACTTTCGGTATTCTCTCGCTTATGCTATGGATCATGTGACTGTTGTCCTTCGATCCAAAAGCTAGAATTCTGTTTCAGTCAAGTACAATATGTTTGCTTCCATGAGACCCGAACTTCGACAGTTTGGATAGTTATGTGATATTCATGGAATCTAAAAATCATTTTCAGAGACAGACAAAGGCTAAAAGATATGAGATATCCAAAGCAATGTTTGTTTGCAAACTATTAGTAAAGGAGTTTTACTATGCATTAGACTGATAAGAGAGGGATCCAGGAGAACGCCTTTCATATGATGAAAGGTGAATAAAAACTTAAAGAGAAAGGAAGTGTCCGAAGGGTGTTAGTGAAACTTTCACGCCTAGGAAGTCCAGGGCTAACGCCACTCTTAAGTTGGGTGCTTCTTCTGGAAGTAGGAGAAATACTAAAAGTTAAACTGTTAGAAGTATAATGGAAATAAGAAAGAAGACTGGAATATCCAGCTCATGTATGAATGTCATACAGGTTTTTGATGTATAGAAGGCTGGTCAAAGATATAGTTCTTGGGAATTATGATTAAATTGTTAATCACTGATTCTTGGGTATTGTGAGTTAATCACAAAGATACCCGCTCGATTGCTTTCTGTTGCAACTCGATGTAAGAACTACTATGGCCTGAAAGACTAGCCAGGAATGAGGTTTAGGTATACACAGGGAACATAGTAAATATTACTATACCTTCCATCGGTGTATTACCGTCTGTATTTATTTTCATAATCCATTTTAGAGTTTCACACTCTAGCCCTTTGCATAAGGTATCTTGCAAAAAGGTTGTTCATAAGAGAACTTTTGATGTTCGATGTTATGAATAACATAAGGGCCATATTTTCATTGGGAATGAGATGTATGTTATGAATAATGATAATAATATATTACCTCTGTTTTTACTTTCATAATTCATTTTAGAGTTTCATACACTCTAGCCCATTGCAAAATGTTTGTTGCAAAAGGGTTGTTCATAAAAAGAACAATTGTTGTTCAGTATTATGAATAACATGAAGGGCCATGCTTCCATCCAGATGGGATGTATGTTATGAATATTGATAGTAATATGATACACCCATAACACTGACGCTAAATGTCGTAAGACTAAGAGAATACCACATAAGTGTGGCACTACATTTAGTCACATTGGAGAAACACGCATGGATAAATTCCATTATGATGGATTTTGAAGTCGTTTGATTTTGAATCATCTGACACTTGCAAATTTCCTCCGAAAAGTGAAGTGACTGAAATACCGTTCACAGGCCATAAGGAACGAGCAACAAACTTATTGGTGATCATACATTTTGATGTGTGTAGTTCAATAAATGTTGTTGCAAGTAGTGGATTTATCTATCTTCGGAAATGACTCAAGTAGATATATGGATATTTACTTGATGAGACGTAAGTCTGGATCTTTTGAAATCATTCGAAAGGTTTTCAAATATGAAGTAGAAGTTATTGTAACAAGAAAATTATGTTTCTACAATTCGATTGCAGAAAGGAATATTTGAGTTACAAGTTTAGCGAATGTCTGATGAGTTGTGAAAGGGGTTTCATAACTTGCACCTCCCGGAACACCACTGCAAGTGGAAAGTCCGTGAAGATGTAATCGAACCATTTATGACATGGTAAGATCAAAGATGACATAAAATAATTTTGCCATTATCCCTTTTAAAAGGTGATGCTTTAGAGACTGCGGCTTTTACACTGAAAAGAGCTCCATCGGGTCTGTTGAAATGACACCATGGTATGGTACGCCCAACCATGTTATATCTTTTCTTAACATTTGGAATATGGGGCTTGTGTAAAAGGTTACAAACCTATTCCAAATCAGACAAGTGCTACTTTGTAGGTTATCCCAAAATGTTGGGTATTCCTCCCTCACTATGCCGAGGCAAATATGTTTGCCACTAAGAACGGTATGCTTTTTGAAGAAAATGGTTCTTTCAAAAAGGTGAGTGGGAGAATAGTGCAACTCGACGAGATAAACAGTATCTTCGTCATCAGATCAAAGGAAAGAGACCTTGGAAGTAATTCCAGGTTTTCCTACTGCGACTGATACGGAAGTCTCTACAATAAAATGTATGGACTTCGGTCAAACTTGCAGCTGAACCACGTAGGCGAAAGCTCATGCAAACCTCTCAGGTGCGCAAATGAGATATTGTTGTTAGACAACAATATACCTACAATACACAAGGAAGCGTTGATGGGCCCTGACTCCGGAATTGGCTAAATGCCAATACAACCCGAGTTAGTTTCCATATAAGTGATTCAAGATTAAAACCTTGATACAACTTTCGGAAGACTTAGAGTCTAACGAATATTTATGGAACTTAAAACTGATACGGATAAAAATGTTTTATCCATAAAGCTCGACTTGTTGCAATAACAAGTTCAAGGAGTTGACTACGATGAGGTTGTTTCATCGTAGCGATGCTTAAAGTCGGTTCGGGTTGAACTTGCAATTAATACATATTTCAGTCATGAGATATAAAACATGGATGACAATAGGATTTCCATATGATGGAAATGAAACCAAGGACTTGCATGTGTTACAGTCCAAGGTATTTTGTCATTCCAGAGGATGCTAGTGAGTGTGCAAACTTCAGAGTTCCAGCAATGGACAGAAGAGAGCATAATGGAGTTGGAATCTTCGTGTTTTGATGAAATGGTCAAAAGGGTTTGACTTCATCAATGGGTAACGAAGATGCTTGTGATTCAAGAAAGTAAGTGGGAGCATAATAAATTTCTAAAAAACGTTGTGTGCTTGACACATTGTTAATTGGAAATAAATTTCTTGACACGAATTAGGACTTCATTTGAAAATAGTTTTTCGATGAAGTGCTTGGGCTAAATAGCCTTTATATTAGGCATGATGATCTATGGAAATAGATTTACCTAATGGGGCTGAGCAAAGATACATATTGACAAGATGCTAAAACCTTTTAGCATTAAAAACGTCAAGGAGTGATTCTTGCCGAAGTCACATGGAAAGAGTTTTTGCAAGACTCGGTGTCCCAAAACACTCATGAGCAAAATACATGATGGAGATTCCACACACTCTTGTGTTTGGATTAATCATGTATTCCTTGGTATGTAAAAACAAACCAGATATGTCCAATACTCCCAAAGTTGTTGCGAGTATAGATACCAAAGTGATCAAAAGTACTGATCATGGGACAACAGTGAAAAAGGGTCATTGAGTACTATAATAGCACTGATGACATGTTTTCTCGCAAGCGGAGATCATGAAGAGTTCATTGTAAAAGGTTACAACGATACAGTCTTCATCCATGCTTCATGCGATTTTCGATTTAAATTGAGGGTTTTGTGTAACACACAATCTGGTGGCACAGTTAGTTGGAATTTGTCCAAACAAGTTACTGTGGCGAATTCTATAACAGAGGCGAAGTATGTTGCCGCTTTTAAAGCGACAAAGAAGACGTTGAATCATATAGTTCATTCATGAACTTAGTATGGTTCCAAGATGGCTTTTGTCAATGGGACACTACTGCGGGTAGTTGCTCCATAACTCAGTCTGCGGAATCCAGGTTCGACCTGTGATTCACATACATACAAAGCCAAGTCCACACAAAATATGTATTTTGTGAAAGCGTGAAAACACGAGGATATGCAAAGATACACACAGAGATGAAGTCGTCAGATCCGTTGGACATCAGGCTATACCACAAGCGAAGCATATTTACACCGGTGTACCACAGGTGTGAAGTGCATTAGCATTAACTAGATTATTGACTCTAGTGCAAGTAGGAGTCTATAGGAGATATGCCCTAGAGGCAATAATAAATGTTATTATTTATCTCCATGCTCATAATTAGGTTTATGTTCCATGCTATAACTGCTATGGTTCTTGAGTCTACAATAACCACGAGGCTCGAAGGAAGACTCATATGCACGTGTGGAATAATAAACGGTAAAATGTATTCCTAGTCTAGCCTCTAAGACTAGCTCAAGTGTTGCATGATGGTCCTGTTTTCCTGATCATGGGCATGTCTATGCCAGCAACTTTGAGGGCACAATGTTAGAAGAACATTTGTGTTGAATCGACCCGATTGATGTTATGCTATGAGTTACATTCGTCACAAGTTAATGGTTAATAACACAGAGATGGTTAACGTTTGCATGATTCCTTAGACCATGAGAGTATCGAGTTTCTTCATGCTTGCTTCATGAACTTTGGGGTTTGTTAAACGTCATCCGTAAATGGGTGGCTATTACGGCGGCTTACGGGTTCATGGAAAAGTATGTCAAGTAACTTGATAGCTCAAGATTGGGATTTGCTCCTCCGACGATGGAGAGATATCTCTGGGCCCTCTCGGTGTTACGGTATCCATCATCGTCTGGCCAGACACTTTGTGATTTGATCACGGGGATGCCGGAACACAGTAACGAGAAAAGAGAACAATACCGGTAACGAGGTAACTAGCACAGTGGACAAGTTGTTGATCCACGGGAATGCCAACATGTCTCACCTCAGGTATTTGTAACATATCGTGAAGCAACAGGAATAGCACACGGCAACTGGAGGTTCACTCGAATATTCATTCGTGTGGGTATAGGGGTCAATATGGGTGTCCACGGCTCCGATGTTGATCATTGATCGGAAGGGGTTCCGTGTCATGTCTATACTTCACCGAACCTATAGGGTCACACGCTTAAGGGTCATCTATCTGCTGAATACTAGACAGGGAGTCTGAGAGAAAATCACCGAAAAAGTTTCGGACAGAGGAAAAGTTCCGCAGAGAGAACACCGGATGAGTTTCGGTGAAACTGAAAAGTTGTTTCGGGGTATTCCATTAAGTCAAATTGGTTTCGGCACATGCCTGATAATTCTTGGAGGGTGCCAGAATCATTCTGGAAACTTTTGGGAATTTTCTGGAAGAAAAACCGGAAATGTTCCGGAGCTGCCGGAACCGCTTCAGATGCTTTTCGCGGATGAAATCACTAAACTGGAATTGTTCCAGAACGCGTTGAAAATTATTTTAGTGGGTACTGGAAATGTTCTAAGCCCACATAAATATTTTCAGTTCGAACGGACGCTGAAAAATGTCGTCATGAATAGTGAAAGTGCTTTTTGGGTTACTTTTTGGAAAGCCATTATTTTGGGTTTTGTCCCAAGATATTTTTTGGGGGGTGACATGGATGGATGAGGCTCCCTTGAGGGGGCCCCTCCTAGGTGTGGCCGGCCACATGGGGGCTCCTCCTTGGAGCCCCCTCTTGTGCCTTGGTTTCACATTTGGGTCCTTGTGGAAGGACTTCATTCATGTGCTTTTGGGTTTTCTTGTAAAACCACCCTACCCCTTGGGATTTCCTATAAATAGAGGTGGAGGGGCAGCCCTCCACACTCACTCCTTCTCACATACAAGTGCCATTGCATGATCTGGCTTCTCTCTCTCTCCCCGCAAAATAGTTTTGCAGAGCCGAAAGGCTGTCTGGGTTCCGGTGGGAACTAGTTCTGGACGGCGAAGCCCTGCCGGATAGATGACACCGTATGTGTGCAACTCTGTAGAGAGGTCGTAGTTTCGATCTTAGTGCCCGAGGGGCTGTTCGTGAGTGCCTCCCGAAGGGCTGTCCAAGTGACGGTCCAAGTTCTGTGAGTCCTCCCGAAGGGCTGTCCGAATGACCGTTCGAGTTTCGAAGGTCCTCCCGAAGGGCTGTCCGCGACACCGTCCGGGGGACTGTTCGACCGCCTCCCGGAGGGCTGTGCGAAGGGAAGACGAGGGTATACATCCTCGCGGTTGGGAGGTTGTAAATCCTAGCTGCGGGGATCTGCACCGCCGATCGTCATCGACTCTACTTCCGCTGCGCTACGAGTCGGTAACGAAAATGATCAAACCTTGTATGCAGTCTCCATAGTGGTCCTGGGCTGGTGCGTAGGTCGGAAAATTTTTGTTTTCTGCTGTGTTACCCTTCAGTTTCGTACCCTACAAGCAATTTCATCTTATGTTCTCCGCGATAGGAACTTTGGAGTGACTCTTTGTCGCACGTTGAGGGATTGCCATATAATTTAATTATGTTATCATTGTTGAGAGAACTAGCACTAGTGAAAGTATGAACCCTAGGCCTTGTTTCCAAGCATTGCAATACCATTTTTGCTCACTTTTACTACTAGTTACCTTGCTGTTTTTATATTTTCAGATTACAAAAACCTATATCTACTATCCATATTACACTTGTATCACCATCTCTTCGCCGAACTAGTGCACCTATACAATTTACCATTGTATTGGGTGTGTTGGGGACACAAGAGACTCTTTGTTATTTGGTTGCAAGGTTGTTTGAGAGAGACCATCCTCATCCTACGCCTCCCACGGATTGATAAACCTTAGGTCATCCACTTGAGGGAAATTTGCTACTGTCCTACAAAACTCTGCGCTTGGAGGCCCAACACGAGTCTACAAGAAGAAGGTTGCGTAGTAGACATCAAGCTCTTTTCTGGCGCCGTTGCCGGGGAGGTGAGTGCTTGAAGGTATATCTTTAGATCTTGTAATTAAATCTTTTAGTTTCTTGTTTTATCACTAGTTTAGTCTATAAAAGAAAACTACAAAAAAATGGAATTGAGGTTGCCTCATATGCTTCATCTTTTTAATGTCTTTCGTGAAAATGATGGAAAGGAAAATTGTGCTCAAGTGTTAGAAGAAGAAGTTCATAAAATGTTTGGCATAAAATCTTAATGATGAGCATGATTGCAATGTTATTGGTCTGAATTCTTTGAATATCCATGATGCTAATGATATGCAAAGCCATAAGCTTGGGGATGCTATGTTTAATGAAGATAATATTTTTTGTCCCCCAAGTTTTGATGAGAAAAGTTATTATGATGATAGCATGCCTCCTGGTTATGATGATTATAGCATGCCTCCTGGTTATGATGATTATGTTGATGAAAGTGGATTTGGAGAGGTCATGACTTTATTTAATGATGATTCCACTATTTTGGAAGAGGTTCCAATTGATTATGAGAACAAAGTTGCTATCTATGATGATTATTGTGATGACATGTATGCTATAAAGAATAATGATAACCATGAAACTTGTCATCATGATTTTAATTTTCAATTGGATTATGCCTCACATGATAGTTATTTTGTTGAGTTTGCTCCCACTACTATTCATGAGAATAAATTTGCTTATGTGGAGAGTAATAAACTTTCTATGCTTATGAATCATGAAAAGGATGCTTTATGTGATAGCTATATTGTTGAAATCATTCATGATGCTACTGAAAATTATTATGAGAGAGGAATATATGCTTGTAGGAATTGCAATAATATCAAGTTTCCTCTCTATGTGTTGAAAGTTTTGAAGTTATGCTTGTTTTGCCTTCCTATGCTAGTTGATTCTTGTTCCCATAAGTTGTTTGCTCACAAAATACCTATGCATAGGAAGTGGGTTAGGCTTAAATTTTCTAGTCATATTCTTCATGATGCTCTCTTTGTGTTTCAATTCTTATCTTTTATGTGAGCATCATTGAAATCATCATGCCTAGCTAAAAAGGCATTAAAGAAAAGCGCTTGTTGGTAGACAACCCAATATTTCTACCTACTATTTTTGTGTCTTCACATGATTAGGCTACTGTATTAATCATGTTTTATAGCTTTTGTTTCAATAAAGTGCCAAGTAAGACCTTTGGGATGGTCTATGGTGATAGTTGATTTGATCTTTCTCAAAAACAGAAAATTTTGCGCACAGTAAAATAATTTTAGTTTTTTACAAAACCGTGATAAAATCCTGATTCTTTTTGCACAAGATTGATATACAAATTTCCCAGGTTTTCCTAATTTTTTAGAATTGTTGGAGTTACAGAATTATACGAAGTTTCCAGATCACTACAGACTGTTCTGTTTTTGACAGGTTCTGTTTTCATTGTGTTGTTTGCTTATTTTGATGAATCTATGGGTACACTGGTACCGTAAGGTGCTATACAAACGGTTTTTAACCCCTTTTCGTGACGGCATTTGGAACCGTCGTCAAGTGAGTGTGGGCGATAGGGGGGTCCTTCCCACACGACCCAGAAACCGTCGGGGATGGGCGAGCGGCTACTGACGATCGCCATAGAATAAACGTATGAGAAGCCGCCCCAGTCCCACACGTTACATCTCGACGTTATGTTTCTGATCAGAGAGACATCCCAAACGATTACGCCGCTATAGTTGTGTGAAAAAGGTGGACATCAATATTTAATCTACCGATATGTTTGTGATAGGTACGTTATCGCATACGGTTCACGAATGTAAAATGTGTGCGGTGCCTCTACTAACGCCAACGTGTCCATTTTAATAACTGTCTGTGATTGGTATTCCTATCACACACACACACTGGTTTGCAACGTTTGCCGTATTACCATGAATCGCACACGCATATGAGACGAAACCGTGTGTGCGTCCGTCGGGCATCGCAAACGTTTCACGTCAAAGAACCGTATGTTCTCTTTTTTTCATCGCACACGCTGTTTTCTTTCTAACCGTGTGCACATTATTTTATTCACTCCTGTATATTTTTATTTTTCCCTGTAATTTATTATTCGAATTGGAAATTTTGAAATATGAAACGTGCAATTCAAATTCTCGGCACAATGGTTCAACAACGAATCCATAAATAAAATTGTCAGTACAATATGTTCAGTAATTACAGGATTAGACAGCAATTAACTATGATGAACCACAATATTTAGAGGCGATAAAGGTGAAGAGACAAGTGTAAATCATTTTGACTGCCGATGGTGTTGAATAAGCGGAATGCCCATAATGTGCCTTCCTGCATGCCATAGGCACGAACAACTTTTATCCAACCCCTTGTGACGATCGCCCGCCAATCCTTCACCGCCTTCAGGAAGACTTCTAGAGCATTATCATGGTAGCATGACTTATATACTTTAACCTTAGTTGCCTCCACTCCGGTCATGTAGTTTGCAAGTTAATCATCAGTAAATAGCTTCGGAAACCACTGAAAAGAGAAAAATATCAGATACTGAGGTCTAATAGAGTAACTTATTGTGGGCGGGGGGAAAAGGCAACACATTACTTACCATCCTAAAGTTCACTGTTGTCTTGGACAAAGTGTAAATAAAGAGCTTAATTCCCATCACTCGTTTTTTTCGCCTAACAATCTTTCTTAGTTTCCTCACTTGACGATTGTTCATGAATATCTCATTGCCCCATACGCAAAAGGGATCGAAGCGTGGATCAGTACCGCTCATATATGTACCTACAAGCAACCAGTAAATGTTAGAAGTTAAACTGAGATTGCACAAATGATGTAAAATACAACTATCTACGTTCCTAAGTACAAGTATTTTTGGAGATTTCAATATGAACTATATACGGATGTATATAGAATTATAGATATAGTTTTGATTAGAATCCGAAAGTCCGCTTTTGATCCCGAGCTCATATGCTCCCGCATGAACAGTAAAATCAAAAAAAATAGTAAAAAAATTCAAAAAAATCTAATTTTTTTTTCTGATGAACATTGATGAATGTTCTAAGAGCGTGCAAAATTTCAGATTGAAATGACATTCATGGAAGTCTGGGCAAAAATAACAAAATCGATGCTCCAAAATGCTTCCAACAATAGTCTTTTTGGACCATCGATTTTATTTTTTTCGCCCAGACCTCCACGAATGTCATTTCGACCTGAAATTCTGCACGCAGCTAGAAAATTTGTCAATGTTCATCACAAAAAAAATTCAGATTTTTTTGAATTTTTTTCTATTTTTTGGGATTTTACTGTTCATGCGGGAGCATATAAGCTGGGGATCAAATACTCCATGTCCATTAGAATCTAGATTCACTCATTTTGCTCCTTATGTAGTCTATATTGGAATCTCAAAAAATACTTATATTTAGGAATAGATGGTGTATAAGACATGGGATGCAGCTAACCTCGACGGCAAACAATAGCATCGCCCATTGTAGCCCTGTGTAAGTACATGGAAAGCCAATGTTAACTACAACAGGGTTAACATCCACCAAAAATAGCAAATGGTAATAAAAACGACAGCATCTGTAGTGATATCTTCATTGCGAAAGAGTAGCACGGTAGCAAAGGAACGGATTAAAAAATGAATACAACTGTTAATTGCAACAGGCTTAACAGCATCCTAAGTCATGTTTTATAAGTTTGTAGCCATTGAAATACAACTGTTTAAAAATGGATACAACTGTTAATTGCAACAGGCTTAATAGCCATTGAAACCGATACTGATAAAAATGCAATTGGCAGAGTTAAACATCACAAGGCAGGTGCTGCCAGAGCAGAGAATGGCCCAGTTGTCTATAAAAAGGTAGGGAAAATAGCTAAAACGTGTTAGGCATGTTTACTACAACATGCTTAATACATCGACCGTACAAAACATAGCCATTAATTGCAACTGGTATTGGTAAGATTGAACTGGTGAGTTCATACTTGGTAAGTCCTGAGAGGTAGTTGCTGGGGCACTTCATCTTGGCCAGAGCCCGCCCAAAGTCAGCGGCGGCGGAGGCGAGCTCTTCCTCGGGGTCGAAGCGTGGATCAGTGCCACCGACATGTGTACCTACAAGAAGCAAGTAAATGTTAGAAGCCAAACTGCAATTGCACAAATGATGTAAAATACTGTAAGACATGTGATGCAGCTAACCTCGACGGCAAACAACAGCATCACCCGTTATGGCCCTGCGTAAGTACATGAAAAGGCATGTTAAGTACAACAGGGTTAGCATCTACCAAAAATAGCAAATGGGGAGCATCTCTAGTATATCTTCATTGCGGAGAGAAGCATGGTAGCAAAGGGACAGATTAAAAAGTGGATACAACTGTTAATTGCAACAGGCTTAGCAGCATCCTAAGTCATGTTTTGTAAGTTTGTAGCCATTGAAATACAACTGTTTAAAATTGGATTCAACTATTAATTGCAACAGGCTTAATAGCCATTGAAACCGATACTGATAAAAATGCAATTGGCAGAGTTAAACATCCCAAGGTAGGTGCTGTCAGAGCAAAGAATGGCCCAGTTCTCTATAAAAAGGTAGGGAAAGTAGCTAAAACGTGTTAGGCATGTTTACTACAACATGCTTAATACATCGATCGTACAAAACATAGCCATTAATTGCAACTGGTATTGGTAAGATTGAACTGGTGAGTACATACTTGGTAAGTCCTGAGAGGTAGTTGCTGGAGCACTTCATCTTGGCCAGAGCCCGCCCAAAGTCAGCGGCGACGAAGGCGAGCTGTTCCTCCGGGTCGAAGCGTGGATCAGTGCCACTGACATGTGTACCAACAGGCAACCAGTAAATGGTAGAAGTTAAACTCCAATTGCACAAATGATGTGAAATACTGTAAGACATGGGATGCAGCTAACCTCGACGGCAAACAACAGCATCGGCCGTTATGACCCAGCGTAAGTACATGGACAGGCATGTTAAGTACAACAGGGTTAGCATCCACCAAAAATAGCAAATGGGAAGCATCACTAGTGATATCCTGAGTCACGTATTGTAAGTTTGTTGCTGGTATTGGTGAAATTGAGCTGGACAGTTAATACTTGAATATCACATAGTGTGCAGTACTGAAATAAACAAGGCACGAACATGCTTAATACATCAACCGTACAAAACATAGCCATTGCAAGTGGTATTGGTAAGATTTAGCTGGTCAGATCATACATGTTAAGTCCTGGGGGGTAGTCGTTGGGGCACTTCATCTGGGCCAGAGCCTGCACCATGTCGGCGGCGGCGGAGGCGAGGTGTTCCTCCAGGTCAACACGCACAGCGGCCATCGCGCCATGGACCGCCATCAGCTCCTCGACCTCCACGTGATATGTGGTTGGGCTTGCACGGCGATGCTCTGGAGGTAGGGGCGATGGGGATTTGGAGGCATGAGGATGTTTCACAGGCGCCATTTAAGCAATCAGGCCGGGGCCGTGATAGAGATCGGTGGGTTACCTGACTGGATCCGAGCAGAACGTAGATGTGGTTGAAGCTGTGGTTGCGGCGGCGGCGGTTTGAGCTGCCGGTAGGGGGAAGCGGGGAGAGGCGGGGGGGAGGGGGAGATACTGAGGAAATTTGATGGGTGAGGATGTGGTTGGAGGAATAAATTCTGAAATCGCGCGCCTAATGAAAATTTCGCTCCGAAACTTGAAACTTGGGCGTGGGAAACACACAACGCAGACGAAGCGCGTAAAATACTCGTGTGCGAGAAAAGAGAAAATTGGCAGATCCCATCTCCAAAAAAATGTACACGTGTAGTTGATTTTTTCGGTCAATGGTACGCCTGGTTTATTAGGAATATCGCACAGGTAACTGACTTATGGATCATTAACGCAAAAAAACGCACACGGGTACGCCATAGAAACCGTGTGTTTTGTGATCTTCTAATGATTCTTATATCTATCAGCATCTCCAACCGCACCTAATTTCAAAAATCTCTTTCATTGTATCAGGATTATTCAATGTACATGAACGAGGCAAGGTGACACCCGATGAGCAATCATCGGTTTATGAAATGCAATCAAGTGTCAACCTGCCTCGCTCGCGTAGCCAGATTTGATCCTATGCAACAAGAGAGAAGCTTGCTGCCATCCGCCAGTGCGGCAATGTAAGCCGGTGTGCGGCCAACTCGCGCGGCGAGGTGGGACTAAAAACCAGCTGCGGCCAGCTCTAGTCTCCTCCGGTGGCTGCGGGCGGACGTTTCGGTAGTATTTGGGGTTGGGGTGCGGCTACAAAAGTTCAGTGAACACATGCTAATCAACACTCAAAGCCCTCAAAGGATGCTCTTACCGACATTGTACGTTAATACTACAAACTTAAAGTACTACTGGTAATTTGCTCTAAGACTACGGGCGACACACGCACTAACTACTTCTCACATGCTGCCATCGGGGCATGCTGGCCAGACGCCGGCGTTCTCCTTCCCGGCCTTGTAGGCGGCAGCCCACCGTGCTTCGATCTGCGCCAAGCTCTCCTCACCACGGCGTGCGGCCTCTTCTTTCTTGCGGCGGCGGGACTCTCTTTTGTTGACTGCTTTCTGCCTTTTCCGCTTCTTCTGTGCGGCTTTGGCCGCCTCTAGATCCACCGCCCATTCGGCCATGGCAGCCGCAAAGTCCGCCCACGTAACTGTGTGGCCGCCGGCGGCGATGAACTCGGTGCGGCGAGATGCCATCGCTTCCTTACCATGTGTGCAGTCGCGGGCGGCGAGGAACGCGGCGCGGCGGGATGCCATCGCTTCCTTACCAGTTACTGTGCGTCGCGGTGCCATGAACAACGCTTGGAGAGAGCTCTAGGACGGAGGGGCCGGGCAGCCGTACAGTGCGGTGGTTTTTAAGAGCTCAATGACAAACGACAAAGGAAATTTGGCTTCCCTTACAATTTTGCTCGTTCATTATCGCACACGGTTCATCTCCGTCGCTTCCGGAAATAGTGTGTGCTGAGTCTATTGTGTGTTGCGTTATGATTGGCCGGAACCCCAGCCATGCGGATCGCGCGTGTGCACCGTAGGATGCGCCGCGATCGAACGGCAATCCACATCCCTCACATCACACCCGTGCAGCTGTAGCTGGATTGGATTTATATGCGCTAAATGCCTAGAAAATGCACATAATCCCCTAAATATGGTAAATGAGCCCGGAAAAATGCCAAATTTGAACACGGTGATTTGCAGGGTGTATGTTCGTCGTAGAAAAAAACTCTAGGGCAAAGAACGAAGAAAATTTGGATTCCCCTTCAATCTTGGTGATTTCCCTCTCGAAAGCATGGAACTTCCTCGGTGATGGTTCAATTTATGAAGGGCGTGCATGACGATATAAGCCAAACCATCTCAAATTTTTACCAGGGCATGGTGAGGCCATACCATGGCACCATGCCAGGCGTCATGTTTTTCAAGCATTTATTTCATTTTTTTCTATAGTTGAAACCCCAATAAACAAACGTTTGTGGTTGACTATTGCCACACATTTCATCGAAATATCTGCCCATTCCTTGTAAAAGGCATGAGAATTTACTAAATGGCACGAGCATGGTTTTCCAGGCCGTTCTTGTGCACCCTTTCATGCACCGATTGTTTGAACTTGAATTATGTGCATTAATGCCTAGAAAATGCATATAATCCCCTAAATATGGTAAATGAACCCGGAAAAGTGCCAAATTTGAACACGCTGATTTGCAGGGTGTATGTTCATCGTAGAAAAAAACTCATGGACAAAGGACAAAGGAAATTTGGATCCCCCTTCAATCTTGGTGATTTCCCCCTCGAAACCATGAAACTTCCTCGGTGATGGTTCGATTTATGAAAGGCGTGCATGACGACATAAGGAAAACATTCTCAAATTTTTACCAGGGCACGGTAAGGCCCTACCATGGCACCACGCCAGGCATCATGTTTTCCAAGCATGTATTTCATTTTTATATAGTTGTTAACCCAGTAAACGACGCGTTTATGGTTGACTATTGCCACACATTTCCTTAAAATATCTGCCCATTCCTTGTAAAAGGCATGAGAATGTACTAAATAGCACGAGCATGGTTTTCCAGACCGTTCTTGTGCACCTTTTCATGCACCGATTGTTCGAATTTGAATTATGTGCATTAAAGCCTAGAAAATGCAAATAATCCCCTAAATATGGTAAATGAGCCCGGAAAAATGTCAAATTTGAACACGTTGCATTTGAGGTGGTATGTTGATCGTTGAAAAAAACTGAATGACAAATTAGGACGAAAATTTGGATTCCCCTTCAATCTTGGTGATTTCCCTCTCGAAAGCATGGAACTTCCTCGGTGATGGTTTGATTTATGAAGGGCGTGCATGACGACATAAATCAAACCTTCTCAGCTTTCAACCAGGGCATGGTGAGGCCATACCATGTCACCATGCCAGGCGTCATGTTTTTCAAGCACGTATTCATTTTTCTATAGTTGATAACCCAGTAAATGACGCGTTTGTGGTTGACTATTGCCACGCATTCCCTTGGAATCTCTGCCCATTCCTTGTAAAAGGCTTGAGAATTTAATAAGTACCACGAGTATGGTTTTTCCAGACCGTTCTTGTGCACCTTTTCATGCACCGATTGTTCGAATTTAAATTATGTGGATTAATGCCTAGAAAATGCACATAATCCCGTAATATGGTAAATGAGCCCGGAAAAATGCCAAATTTGAACACGTTGCATTCGAGGGGGTATGTTGATTGTAGAAAAAACTGAATGACAAGCTAGGAAGGAAATTTGGATTCCCGGCCCCTTCAATCTTGCTGATTTTCCCCTCGAAACCATGAAATTTCCTCGGTGATGGTTCGATTTATGAATGGCGTGCATGACGACATAAGACAAACATTCTCAAATTTTTACCATGGCATGGTAAGGCCATACCATGGCACCACGCCAGGCGTCATGTTTTCCAAGCATGTATTTCATTTTTGTATAGTACCCAGTAAACACATTTCCTTGAAATATCTGCCCATTCCTTGTAAAAGGCATGAGAATTTACTAAATAGCACGATCATGGTTTTCCAGACCGTTCTCGTGCACCTTTTCATGCACCGATTGTTTGAATTTGAATTATGTGCATTAATGCCTAGAAAATGCACATAATCCCCTAAATATTGTAAATGAACCCGGAAAAGTGCCAAATTTGAACACGGTGATTTGCAGGGTTTATGTTCATCGTAGAAAAAAACTCATGGACAAAGGACAAAGGAAATTTGGATTCCCATTCAATCTCGGTGATTTACTATCGCACACGATTCATCTCTGTCGCCTCTGCGAACCGTGTGTGTTCACCCACACATGCAAAAGGAAAAAAGAAAACCCTCGCCCACTTCGTCCCCACCCACTCGCCGCGGACTCCTCCGCAACACTGCATCTCATCAACTTCTATCGCGGCGGCCACCCTAAGCTCGACGGTTGTTGTCGGCGGGCGGAGGTCGTGCTCCAAACGGCACGGGATTTCGCCCCTATCGCTTTCCGCCGCCTATCTGCACCGACATTCTAGACTCTGGTCGATTGGGGTTTTCTGCGGGATTGGGCCAGGGATTTTTCTCATGGAGAAGGTAATCAACTTAGCGAAATATTCACTCATCTCTTATCGCAGTCCGTCCATCGCTGTTAATCAACCGGCGGAAATCGCCATGGATTCATTTTTGTTCTAGCTGATTCATGGGTGTTCATTCATGTGTCCACAGTACGAGCACAAATCGGGCAAGTGTGGTCGCGGCCAGTCGGAAACGAAGTTCTATCTCACCATTCCAGATGACTTCAGGGAGCGCTCGGTATGTTCAATCTCAACCTACCACGGTCGGCATGGCCTAAATTTGTGAACATATACCGTCTGTTGCTACATTTGGATAAAAAGTACGGTGCCACGTGCAGCCTAGATGTCGAAGCCGATCCCCCCCCCCCCCATATTAGGCAAATATATGATGTATTGTTCATTCAGCTACTCTCATATTTGCATCAAATCTTTGTTACATTATCTATTTTTAATTATATATTTTTGTACTTTGCTTTCATCTATATATTGATCTGTTCTATCAGTTACTCCCATATTTGCATCTTGCTCTGTTATTTCAATATATCTAATTTACGATCTTAATTTTCATTTCAAGCAGTACATCCCTTGCTTTGCAAGAACAGGAGTAGAAGGAAATCTTGGGCTTTACTTTGTTGATGACTCCATGGATGTCATATTGACAACGCAGCATGGATTTACAATGACGGTTAGCGTAAAACTTGATAAAGATGGTCACTCCTATTTTAATGTGGACCTTTGGAGAAAAATGTCTAAGTGTTATGAACTGAAAGGCTGGCAATAAAATTCTAGTGTGTGCACCACAGCCTGGTCTAATTAACATGGATGTTTACTTCCCCAACGTCATCAGCCGATCAAAGTCTAATCAAGATTAGTGCCCTTTCAACTTTCTCCATGCTGGCATATTACTTAGCAAAATCGGGGTATTTGTTCTGACTAATTGATCACTATTTAAGCAACCAATTGTGATTTCATTTTCTGACTCCGTTCCTAGACAGTAACAAATTCTATTTACCAATTTAAGCGCACTATATATTCTTCTGCCATGTTCTGAATAAATAATACCTTTTCACCTTTTAAGCAGGATATGTTGGATGCATAGTGAATGATCTATATGTTACTAAGCGTACCAAATTTCACTGGAAGGACTTGAAGCATGTCATAAACTTTGTTGATAATCTGACAGAGATAGCACAACGTATGAACGCTGGATTTTGGATGTGATTAATTATACCTATGGTACACACATTGAACAAGACCAATTGTGTGAACAAAACGCTAGTAAAAAAGTCTTATTTTAATGTTGATGCTCATAAACTATATATATATTCAACGATATGTTACAATTGGTTTTTATTCTACATTTCAACAGAAATTGCCCATTGTAGCAGTTCCTGGATCGATTTCCCAGCGTGGTCGAATTACACTTGTGCCTGCTAATAACGCCAAAGTGATTGCAAGGTACTGCATTTCCCGCAGAAATGGATCCATTCAAATTAACAAGTTCTCGCTTGTCGTGGCAATGCATTCATATTGGAAAATTGGAGACATTGTTCTACTCATGCTCTACCAAGGCACAGGAGGGCTCTTCCTTTTCACTGACGAGATGTCGAGTCGCCGTGATCAAACTGCTTCCAGCGGATAGTTGTGGTTATTGGCCCTCAGCCTCTTAAAATGTGCTAGTTGTTACTATGTTAAGTATGTAGATATGTACCATATGATTGTTGGCCCTCAGCCTCTTAAAATGTGATAGTTGTTACTATGTTAAGTATGTAGATATGGACCATATGATTGTCAAAACCGTGTTACGAAGATCCTCCTTTTGTCGAATAGTGTAACCACTATATATATATGTTATTCAAATGTTGTTAGCCAAGTTCTTAAATTTTCATGGAAAGTATTAGTATCGTACACAGTTCATTGAGTTTAAGCGTGTACCCGATGTCTAGAAGGCATTTGCATATTAACTGTCCATATTGCAAATTCACACATGTGTTAACATAAGGAAACGTATATGTAACTTACTAATCATCGCACACGAGTACTCGCAGACGCATTGTGTGCGATACTACTAGCTACCGCAAGCAACTAGTTTGCATTTTTTTAAAGATTTTTGTACACACAGAATCGCACACGAACTAACTGTATTAACTGTCTATGTTATAATTTCTCATTGCAAACAGTTCATCTGAGTCAGCTGTTTGCCGCGTATCACACACATCTTGTTTACACGACTCATTTGTGTTCTTTTGGCTCATCGCAAACAGTTCATCCATGTGAACTGTATGCCGCATATCACACACATCTTGTTAAGTTGAACCGTTTCTGTTGTGTTCCCTAATCGAAAACAGTTCGTCCGAGTGAATCGTATGTCGTATATCACACACACCTTGATCTGGCTAACCGTTTCTGTTGCACTCCCTAATAGCAAATAGTTCATCGGAGCGAACTGTATGCCATATATCGCACACACAATGATATGGCTGCCCGTTTCTGTTGTTCTGCCTCATCGCAAACAGTTCGAATGGATCAACCGTGTGCCCTGCATCGCACACGCAACTAAAATCGGAACCGTGTTTGATGGCTCCGCCATCGCAAACGTTTTGCATCTTTTTTGACGGTTTTTTACACATCACCGTTTGCGATTAATGCATCGCACACAGTTTCGTCAAAGGGTCTCTGATCGTAGTGTCGCGTTAGCAGCATCCTGCAGTAGTGGTAGTATCAGAGGGTATGAACCATGGACAAGTTAGAATACAGTAGATATAACACCAATATAAATTTAGAATGAGTTCACAACAGTACCCAAGTGGTGATTTGCTTTATTATACTAACAGAGCTTACGAGTTTTCTGTTGAGTTTTGTGTTGTGAAGTTTTCAAGTTTTGGGTGAAGTTTCGATGGACTACGGAATAAGGAGTGGCAAGAGCCTAAGCTTGGGGATGCCCAAGGCACCCGAAGGTAATATTCAAGGAATACCCAAGCAACTAAGCTTGGGGATGCCCCGGATGGCATCCCCTCTTTTGTCTTCAATCCATCGGTAAAATTACTTGAGGCTATATTTTTATTCACCACATGATATGAGTTTTGCTTGGAGCGTCATTTTATTTTATTAGGATTTGCTTGCTGTTATTTAGAATAATGTTTTGCATCTTTTAGTTCAATAAAAAGGTCAAGAATAGCCTTTACCATGCTTATTTTGCAAGTCTATATGTTGTTGTTTTGAAAACAGAAATTTTTCTATAATTGTATGAATACTTATGAATAGTCAGAATGTGATAAAATCTTGAAATTTTTACACAATGAGTAACAACAAATTTCTACAGTGTGGTAATTTTTTAGAATTTTTGGAGTGAGGGAAGTATGATTCCTCTTGCATTCTTTACAGACTGTTCTGTTTAAACAGATTACGGTTATGTTTGCATATGTTTGCTTGTTTAATGATTCTATTTGAGGATAGGACTCTTAAATATGCAGAGGCATTTAGTATGCAATGTCAAATTATAATTTTAGTGATTTTCTACAGTAGAGAATGGTAAGGTTTTGCATGGATTTATACTAACTTATCTCACGAGTTCTTGTTGAGTTTTGTGTGGATGAAGTTTTTAAGATTTAGGGAAACCGTGATATAAAAGGAATTAAGGAGACCCAAAAGCTCAAGTTTGGGGATGCCCAAGGCATCCCTAATTAATATTTCAAGAAGTCTCAAGCATCTAAGCTTGGGGATGCCCTGGTAGGCATCCCACCTTTCTTCATCAACAATTATCGGTTAGCTTCGGTTGAGCCTAAGTTTTTGCTTCTTCACATGATATGTGCTATCCTTGCAATGTCATTTTGTTTTGCTTGTTATTTGAATAATATCCCAAGATCTGAAATTTTTAAATGAGAGAGAGTCTTCATATAGCTTCATAATTATTCAACTACTCATTGATCTTCACTTTTACCATTTTGGAGTAGTTTGTCATTTACTCTCGTGCTTCACTTATATTATTTTGAGAGTCTTCTAAACAACATGGTAATTTGCTTTGGTTATGAATTTAGTCCTAATATGATGGGTATCCAAGAGAGATATAATAAAAACTTTCATAAAGTGCATTGAATACTATGAGAAGTTTGATTCCTTATGATTGTTTTGGGATATAAAGATGGTGATATTAGAGTCATGCTAGTGAGTAATTGTGGATTGGTAAAAATACTTGGGTTAAAGTTTGTGATTCCCGTAGCATGCACGTATGGTGAACCGTTATGTGATGAAGTCGGAGCATGATTTATTTATTGATTGTCATCCTTTGTGTGGAGGTCGGGAGCGCGCAATGGTTAACTCCTACCAACCTCTCCCCTAGGAGCATGCGTGAAGTACTTTGTTTCGATAACTAATAAATTTTTGCAATAAGTATGTGAGTTCTTTATGACTAATGTTGAGTCCATGGATTATACACACTCTCATCCTTCCACCATTGCTAGCCTCTCTAGTACCGCGCAACTTTCGCCGGTGCATTAAACCCACCACATACCTTCCTCAAAACAGCCACCATACCTACCTATTATGGCATTTCCATAGCCATTCCGAGATATATTACCATGCAACTTCCACCGTTCCGTTTATTATGACACGCTTCATCATTGTCATATTGCTTTGCATGATCATGTAGTTGGCATCGTATTTGTGACAAAGCCACCTTTTCATATTTTTTATACATGTCACTCTTGATTCATTGCACATCCCGGTACACCGCCGGAGGCATTCATATAGAGTCATATTTTTGTTCTAGAATTGAGTTGTAAGTAAATAAAAGTGTGATGATCATCATTATTAGAGCATTGTCCCATGTGAGGAAAGGATGAAGGAAGCTAAGATTCCCTCACAAGTTGGGATGAGACTCCGGACTTAAAAAAAAGGAGGCCAAAGTGCCCAAATAAAAAAAGAAGAAAAGAAAAAAAAAGGAAAAAAAGAGGCCAAAGAGCCAAAAATAAAAAAATATATAAAAAAATGAGAGAAAAGAGAGAAGGAGCAATGCTACTATCCTTTTTCCACACTTGTGCTTCAAAGTAGCACCATGATCTTCATGATAGAGAGTCTCCTATGTTGTCACTTTCATATACTAGTGGGAAATTTTCATTATAGAACTTGGCTTGTATATTCCAATGATGGGCTTCCTCAAATTACCCTAGGTCTTCGTGAGCAAGCGAGTTGAATGCACACCCACTTAGTTTCTTTTTGAGCTTTCATACACTTATAGCTCTAGTGCATCCGTTGCATGGCAATCCCTACTCACTCACATTGATATCCATTGATGGGCATCTCCATAGCCCGTTGATACGCCTAGTTGATGTGAGACTATCTCCTTCTTTTTGTCTTCTTCACAACCACCCTATTCTATTCCACCTATAGTGCTATATCCATGGCTCACGCTCATGTATTGCGTGAGAGTTGAAAAATTTTGAGAACATTAAAAGTGTGAAACAATTGCTTGGCCAATACCGGGGTTGTGCATGATTGAAATATTTTGTGTGATGAAGATGGAGCATAGCCAGACTATATGATTTTGTAGGGATAACTTTCTTTGGCGATGTTATTTTGAGAATACATGATTGCTTTGTTAGTATGCTTGAAGTAGTATTGTTTTTATGTCAATATAAAACTTTTGTTTTGAATCTTATGGATCTAAATATTCATGGCACAATAAATAAAATTACATGGATAAATATGTTATGTAACATTCCACATCAAAAATTATGTTTTTATCACTTACCTACTCGAGGATGAGCAGGAATTAAGCTTGGGGATGCTCGATACGTCTCCAATGTATCTATAATTTCTTATTGTTCCATTCTATTATATTATTTGTTTTGGATGTTTTATATGCATTATTATGCTATTTTATATTATTTTTGGGACTAGCTTATTAACCCAGAGCCCAGTGCCAGTTTCTGTTTTTTTTCCTTGTTTTTGAGTTTTACAGAAAAGGAATATCAAACGGAGTCCAAATGAGCTGAAAATTTACGGTGATTTTTTATGGACCAGAAGAAGCCCACGAAGCACAAGAGTTGGGCCAGAAGAGTCCCGAGGCAACGACAAGGGTGGAGGGCGCGCCCCCTGCCTTGCCGCTGCCTCGTGGACCCCCTGGCGTGAAACCGACGCCAAAAATTCTTATAAATCCAGAAAGCCCCAGAAAGCAACCTAGATCGGGAGTTTCGCCGCCGCAAGCCTCTGTAGCCATGAAAAACCAATCGGGAGCCCATTCCGGCACCCTGCCGGAGGGGGAAACCATCACCGGTGGCCATCTTCATCATCCCGGCGGTCTCCATGACGAGGAGGGAGTAGTTCACCCTCGGGGCTGAGGGTATGTACCAGTAGCTATGCGTTTGATCTCTCTCTCTCGTGTTCTTAATTTGGCACGATCTTGATGTACCGCGAGCTTTGTTATTATAGTTGAATCATATGGTGTTTCTCTCCCTCTACCTTCTTGTGATGAATTGAGTTTTACCTTTGAGGTTTCACTATTATCGGATTGAATACTATTATGGATTTGAGAACACTTGATGTATGTCTTGCGTGTGATACCCGTGGTGACATTGGGGTGTTCTATTGATTCACTTGATGTATGTTTTGGCACTCAACTCGCGGATTCCCGAGGTGACATTGGGGTAATCTATGCATAGGGGTTGATGCACGTTTTCGTCCTTATTTCTCCGGTAGGAATCTTGGGGCACTCTTTAAGGTTCTTTGTGTTGGATTGAATATTATGAATCTGAAGTTGTTTGATGCATATCGTATAATTGACCCACGGATACTTGTGGTGACATAGGAATATCAAGGTGACATTAGGGTTGATTGATGTGTATCATATGGTGTTATTTTACTACGAACTCTAGGTCTGTTTGTGACACTTATAAGAATAGCTCAATGGGTTGATCGGAAAGAATAACTTTGAGTTGGTTTCGTACCCTACAAGCAATTTCATCTTATGTTCTCCGCGATAGAAACTTTGTAGTGACTCTTTGTCGCACGTTGAGAGATTGCCATATGATGAAAAGGAAAATTATGCTCATAATTTGCCTCTGCATCCACGGTCAAAAATATTTGGTGCAAGAGACCCCGCTTGCACGAAGCATTGCTATTATCAATCATCATCAACTCACGCACGTATGTATAGGGCGATCATTAGTAAGACGCACAATCGGTCAATCGGTCATAGAGAGACGCACAACCTGTCAAAAAAAAAAGACGCACAATCGGTCACATGTTCTCATCTCTCGGTATCCAATTATCAAACCAAATACCCCTAAAAAAATTATCAAACCAAATGTTAAAAAACCTCAAGGAAGACCGGAAGAAAAGAAAATTTGGGCCTGCTTTCATTTAGGCCCAGCCTTGGTAAGGATACGGTTCGTGAACCGACCCGAGAGGACAAAGGTCACGCGTCGTCATCCACGCGAAACCCTAGCGCCGAATCGCGATCCCCTTCCCCTCGCCGTCACCACGATCCCATCCCGTGTGACCGCCGATCTGCTGCCGATGACGCAGAAGAAGCGCCGCCGCCGCAGGAGGTCTCCTCGCGAAGGGCCCTCCCGCCGTCGCCGCGGTGAAGAAGGCGCATCGTTGTCTGGATCCCTTGTCGAATCGGATAGCAGCAGCACGACATCCAGCGCGCCGCCGTCCGGATCCTTGGACGAGCCGCCGGTCGCCTGGCCGGCCCGCCAGTCCAGGTACCATGAGATCCTCGCCTCGCGCCTCGCCCGATTGCAGTTACAAGCGGGCGTCGCCGTCGACAGCCCAAATCTTCCTTCGGATGAAATTGTCCAAGTCCTCGCTCGTTCTAATTTCTATGATGATGAGCTGCGGGCTGCTCTGGTACAATATCAAGTCCACAAGTTCTTGAGCGAACCCCACGGACCAGATGTTGGAGATACATACTTTGGAGAGGACTCGGGCGATGATATCACTGCGGAGGAATTCGTCGAGTACTCCGGACAGCTAAAGACTCGCAGACCTGCTGAAATTGACACTGAGACTGGACTGGATCAAAAGCAGTTGGACAGCCTCCTTGCCAAGTATAAACGTTATCGCTTCAAAGCTTACCTGGTTAGTCCCATATCACCACAACTATCTGTCGATCGCGATCAAGCATGTACACCCTCTTATGTACCTTATCCATCTGTCCATCTGTGTAGTTGTTGTTAGGAAAGCCTGTCGACGAGCTAGAAGAAGCTGCATTGGAATCCAAGTACCCTATGGAGCTTGCCTTGGAGAACGAGTTCTTCTATCCTTGCCATCATGATAGCGCCTTTGGCTGGTATTTTGACTCCGACCTCTGTTTACTTGCAAACTTGAGCGACTACCAGCGGCTAGTCCTTCCTAACTGTGTAAGTATATGTGTGTATTCACAACTTTGAATTGAGTGATGCATATACACTTAATCTGTGCTCATGCGGCCAGTAACCAATTTCTTCTTCTCTTCTTACCTTTGAATGGGTGACCACAAATATTTCTCTAACAGCTTGGTTAGTTAATGAATCATGACTGCAATTTCTCATTGTTTTTATAGCTTGGCTTTGTGTGAGTAACCTCTTTGTTCCAGGGGCCTGAGGTTCTTGCCGAAATGCAAAAATAAAACTATGAACGTCACATCCTCTGGAGATTAAACACAGCTTAAAATATGTGTGTTTGCAATAAATTATGGAAAATCTCATAAACTGTGCACAGTAGAAGAAAAAGACAAGAATTATAACTTCTTCCCTGAGAGTTTATTATACTGATGCATTTTTTGCACAGAGCAAGTCCTAAAAAAATCACAAGCGGTCCACATGCAGAAAACTCCCAAATACGAGTACCATACTTTTTCTGTATGCGTAACCAGATTTTTGCCTGATGTCCCTAGGCCCCATATAGTTTACATGTTACAATACTGTTTTTTTTTTGGGAATTTTGTGAAGTGCGAAAGTACTGTAACCAATGATAGTCACACACATATTAAGAGCATTCCATGCCCTTATGCCCAGCTTGTTATTCTCAGGACAGCTGTGATATGCTGCTTCCCTTCCTTTCTGGTGCAGGGTGGGAATGAGTATGAATATGACAGATGGAGTCAGTATAAAGCGTTTTATAACACCCCTGATGCTGATAGAGAGTATGTGCTGTACTGGGAAAAGATGGTCAAGGAAATGAAGGTATTCATGGTGCAATGATCAGCCAGTCCAAGTTTAAAACTCTGTTCAGTAAAAAAGAAATTGGACTAACAACCTTCTGTTCTTAACAGTGGCTTGAAAATCATGTGCTTAAAGATTTTCTGGAGGTAGGCCTATATGACCTCTCAAAACCATGGAATGACAACTAATCTTACATACGCATTGTAGCATCACAATAACTTCTCTGTTCTACTATTTAGTGGGAGCCAATGCGCCGTAAAGGTTTGTACCAATCAATTAAGATTGCCAATGGGTTCACCAACATTCATTTGGGTCTAGCATGTCATGGTTTCGAGGTACGATTCCTTTGTCGCTTGCTCATTTAGATGGTCAGCTCTAGTTATGATTATATCTAACAATCGCAATCTTTCGATTAAATTTAGGAGTATGTATGGAGGACTCGCCTTTATCGTCTGTTTGTGGAAGGTCTTGACCGTGCCTTTCTTGAGATTTGGAAGCGGGTCAATGAGGGTCAGGTCAGCATTGTACATCAGAACTAACAACAGTTTATAATTATTGATCGGGTTTGTCAGTGCTTTCTAACCCTGTATATGCTCGGTGTTGGTGTTTTCTTCTTTGTTGGACAACTTCTAGACGTCTTTCAGAGATGCTCTGCAGGAAGTTTACAATGAGAATCCGGTTCCATTGCGCCAACATACTTTGAAGGCTGAGCTGGAGTGGCCCGGCGGTTTTTTGCAACTGGAGCGACAAGTAGGTTTCTTTTTTGTTCATAGGAGTTCTGTACGTGTTTTCATTTGTTAATTAGTATCTCTTACGATGCAAATGCTTTAATCATCTTTCCTTGCAGTTCCGCCGGTGCACAGAAGGCATTAGTAAGGAAGTAAGTGTAAGTATAGTATGGTGTGGTCTAGCAATCCATTGGAATCTGTTATTATATATAATCATATGGTCTGATGTCTCTCCTTGGTGTATGTATATAGCTCCCAGATGAAAGAGACCAAGAGTTGATTGCACAGGAAATTAATTACAAGGTAGGTTGTAGATATTGGTGGGCAAAAAATATTGTTTCCCCTTGCAGGTTTTGTATGTAATAATAGCTCATTCTTTTCCAATTTCAGCGTGCGTTGCCAAAGACATATGCACAGTACGCCAGGAAGAAGCTCCAGGTTGCAGAACTCTTGGGAATCATTCCCAGGGCCGAGATACCAGCGTAGCTAGCTGTGTTCGTTTGTTGCTGGCGTCCGTGGTGATCTTTTGGCATTAATTAGATGCCCATGTACATGTGGGCTTATATATATGGCGTACCCTTTTTGAGCAAATTGTTCATTGTGCCTCGAGATCTGACACGATATCATTTGATGTGGTTCGTACTATGGAATTGTGCGATGGGATCTTTTATTGAAGAAAAAACTTTATATGCGGCTGATGGTGCTAAAGAAGTAAGCATCCCTAGGTATAGTCCAAATTACAACAATATGTGGCAAGATTTGTCTCCCGGCCGATTTCTCATTTGCCACCGCTCCTGTACTTTCCAAGACCAATGACCATCTCCAGAGTCACCATTTAGGGCTCAATATCCTGGTAAGAGCATCTACAGCCGGACTTTGCAAATCTGATCCGTGGTCTGCTGACACTGACCGGGCACTCCGTAAATCTGCGCCTTCACACCCGCATATCTCATAGCCCGACTTTGTAAATTAGATCCGTGAGCCGGACTTTGCAAATCCGATTCGTGGTCCGCTGACACTAACCGGGCACTCCCTAAATCTGCACCTTCGCACCCGCATATCTCATAGCCCGACTTTGTAAATCCGATCCGTGGTTCGCTGACATTGATCGGGCACTCCCTAAATCTGCACCTTCACACCCGCATATCTCATATCTTGCACCCTATGTCCATACAAATTCATGCACCGTAGTACGTAGATAACAAAACAATCAAAATCGACAGGAAACACACATATAAACCGATAGCAAATGGGCATAATTCACATAAATATCACCAAAAGATCATCAAAAGGGCATAATTCAAATAAACATCACCAAAATATCATCAAACGGCATAATTCACGCAGTTCAACGATCCGACACATTGTAATTACATACTCACTCCGTCCTTAAAAGAGTGTACATCCAACTTTGTTCGAAAGTCAATTTTTTTTATGTTTGACCATATTTATACAATAATGCACCAACATTTATGCCATCAAATTAGTACCATTAGATTCATGATAAAATATATTTTCATCATATGCCTATTTGGCTTCACAAACATTGACATATTTTTCCACAGACTCGGTCAAACTTTGAGATAATTTGACTCACCAACAAAGTTGAAAGTATACTCTTTCAAGGACGGAGGGAGTAGTAGAACTAGATTATAGAAAAGGAGAGGGCGAGCTTCACCACTTCCTCGCCGGCCCTTTGCCCTTCCGGTCGTCGGCGCTGCCGTAGGCGTCCGCGGCAACAGGTGGGTCGCCGTCGGAGTCGGACCCGTCGGAGGAGGAGGAATCGGAGATGACGATGTAGCCTTGCAAGTGCCGGACGATGCGGTCATGCTTGCGCTTGAGCTTGGCCATCCTCGTCGCCACCGCCGCCTCCCGCTTGGATTGCTCAATGCCGACCGGGAGCTGTTTGGCGTTGATCCTCCAGAGCCGCCGGGCGTCCGTCTCCGCGGTGGTAAGTGACCGACGGTACACCCACTGGAGGAGACGCTCCTCATCGTCGGGCACCGACATCACGCGGCGGCTGGGGCGGGCGTACTGTGCAGTTGCGTCGGACCCCGCCCACCATCTCCCTTGCCCTCTGCCTTTTGCGGCGGGCGGCACGTGCCTCCGACTTCGGAGTTCGCATGCGCGGCGCCGGCGGAGCGGGCACTAGAATCCACCGCTGCACGCGCGGAGTAGCGGCCGGACATGGAGGAGGCCGTCGGGCGGGCGGAGTAGATTGGGCAGGCCTCGCAGATCTGCAGGCGGGGCGGGAAGGGCCGGCACCGGCGTCCGCGCTGTGGCGATGGGCGGCGGGTGGCATCGCATCGGACCCGGAGCTGCCGCCCGTATCGACCCGCGAGCGCTCGAGTGCGATACGGAGCGCCAGCTCGTCCTCTTCTCCGGAGCTGCCGTCGGAGTGGATGCAGATGCTGGACATGCTCGCCGGCGCTAGGGATTGGACGGATTGAGGAAAGGGGAGCGTCGAGGAACGCAGCGGAGCGGAGTGAAGTGAGCTAGGGTTTTTCCGGAGGAGTTTTTATGGGGTCGGGGTGGGCTAGCGATGGGCCGGGCTGACGTGGCGTGCGCTCCCGGGCCGCCTCATATCCATCATATATTTGGGCTGGATATGAGGAGTGCCGGTCAAGCCGGACGTTTGTCCATGGTTTGAGAGGTCCGGTTAAGTCGGTTTTTTGTGATCGATCAGTGATCAGACCGTCTTCCCGGGCGTCCGAGACGTGTTTGAGGGCTCCGGCTGTAAAACATGCATAATGAGAGAAACCTGGAGTGCAAATGTGCCATGCGCCGTCCTCCCTTTCTTCTCTGTGCCATGCGCGTCCTCCACCCTGACTTGCTCGCCATCTCCCTGGTCACCGCACAGCTGGCGGTCGCCCCTTGCCGCCTCCTACCTACCTCCTCCCTGAACAGCAATTGTGCCGCTGTTTTTTCTTTCTTTCTTTTGTCTGAAATGGCATGCTAAAAAACATTTAGCCACTGTTTTTGGTGCTTTTGTGCAAAATGTCATGAGTAAAATGCATCCGTGGTCACTGTATTTATTGTGTACGCCCACTTTGATCACTGTATTTAAGAATACGGTCAGTGGGTAAAACAACAACACCTTTGTCAGCTCTATATGCACTGGCAGGGACTAGGGACTCGAACTCAAAACCAGGCGCGGGTAGCCGCCCTGCGCTGACCAGTCGAACACACAATGTTCGTGTTTCACTGTTGAGCGACGACTTTATATAACTGACAGAAACAACCGTAGAAGAGAAGTTTCAGCAGGTGGAAAATCAGTAGTGTCACTGCCTGCCGCTCGCCACCGCGAAGTTTCAGCCACCCACCCCGAGAGCTCGGCCACTGACCAGTGCTGCTCGCGCTCCCCTGCGAGCAGTGGCGGAGCTACGAGGGTAAACCTGGGCGGGCCAAACTAAAGAAAACACAAAATATTTCAACTCAAGCAATGGATGCTGCTGAAAACTCTTTCTCAATATCTGTAATTGTGTCATCTCTTTTTCTCTTGAAAACCAAACCGATTCTGGGTTGATTAGCCTTTGCTGCCAATGGCAATTATCTAGTACTCCCTCTGCATCACAGTATCAAAACGTTTTATATTTTAATACGGACAGAGTACCAAATTAAGATGTTAATTATCAATTGATTGCATATCAGAGTGCTAGTATAAGTATATTTTATAGGAAAATTAGTACTGTCCGAGAGAAGAGAGTTTGGGGGTGCGCATGTGCGTGTGCAGCAGCGCTCGTGTTGCTACTCGTCCGGCTGGCCGTGGCCGTGGCCGCTGCTAGCTGGATGCCAATGTTAAGGAAAAAGTTTATTTTAAACTCTGAATTCGTAGGGGTTTGGCGAAACGAACTCCCAAGTTGAAATCCTTACTATGCAATCTCGATCTAAATTGAATCTTCGGGTCGTTTGGATGGCCGGGATTGGGACAATTCGCACAGGGCGCACACCAGCTCCCTGCTGGGCCGGCCCGCTTTAGTTTTTTTTCGCAAAAATTCGCAAAGGTCGCTACATCCTGCCCCCTGCTGGGCCGGCCTGCATATTTTTTTTTCAAAAGAAAAGTCCACGGATTTGGGAAAAAATTCATAGATTCTGAAAAAGAAACTGTAAAATTGAAAAAGAGTTCGTGGATCTTTTTCTTTATTATTTCTTTTCTATCTTTTCTTTTTTATTTTGTTTCTTTTTTCATGTATATATACCAAGTTCATTGCGTATATTAAGGAAATCTTCACGGTAATTTCCAAAAATTTCACTCATTTATAAAAATGTTCATCTTGTATTACAAATTTGTTCAGTGTATATCGCACAATTGTTGAATATTTATTCGGAAATTGTTCAACATATATTGCAAAAATGTTTATCTATTCATATTTTTTCACAAATGCTATCATATATTTGCCGCGAGTTTGAATTATCTTCCACGCACCTTTTTCATTTTTTCTTGAATTCGTGAAGTTGCATATTTTCAAAAAATAAGCGCACAAATAAGAACCACGTGAACCAGATTTTCAAAAGAATATAAAGTTGTTCATGAACCAGATTATAAAATTGTTCAGAATGTTTTTGTTCCATATTTTTGACAACTTTTCAAAATAAATGTTTGCGATTTTAAAAATTGGTTCCTTTACAAAAATTCCTCACAAATTAAAAAAATGTTGCGTGTTCTAATTTTGTTCCGCAGTTTCAAAAAATATTCCTATATTTCATAAAATTCTAAAAATGTTTGTGTTTTCAATAAAAAATCAGGAGTTTGAAAAATGTTTCCGTTTCAAAACTGTTTGTGAATTTTAAAAAACTTTCATGTTTTCAATTTTTCCTCGGGAGTTTTATAAAATGTGCATGTTCCAAAAGTTTGCTGGAATTTTCCAAATTTAGTTTCATAAATTTGTTCACAAACTTCAAAAGTGATCGGTTTTCATAAACACTGAAAAAAATAGCGTTCGAAATTTTAAAAATATTCGAATCTGGTGTTGATTCTTTTTGTTTTGTGTTGCTATAGACACAGATTTGGTCGCTAGCCCAACTGGTTGTACCAGAGCATTTGATGTTGCAGATCCCGGGTTCGAAACTTGTCAAGTGTGTATTTTTTTAGCGTTTTCCGCCTGTGCGAGTGATAGAAAAATAATGACAAATTTTTTTAGCAAATAAAAAAACAAATGGGCTGGCCCAGCGTGGAGGACGGGTGCACACGCCGTGGTCAACATGCTGGTCCTTGGCCCACCAGCTAGACAAATCCCGGTTGACTTTTGCCAGTGTTTGATTTAGACCGGGATTGCATAGTTTAGGGTACAATCGACAGGGATTTCGACTTAGGGGCTTGTTTCGCCCGACCTTTACGAGTTCAGGGTTTAAAATAGACTTTTTCCGTAAAAAATAATAACCCTGGCGGTTATTAAGGGGGTAATCCCCGCTCCTCATTTAGATGTCACGGCAGTTGCCTCCCGTGGAGGCACCCATAACTAGGGCTGGACCAAAAGCTCGTAGCTCGCGAGCTTGACGAGCGCTCGATAGTTCGGCTCGTTAAACTCGTAGCTCGCTTCTTAATGAACAGAGCCAATCGTTGATTTCAGCTCGATAAGCTTAACGAGCTTAACGAGCTAGTAAATGAGTTTCACGAGTAGCTCGTTAAGCTCGTTAGTAATAACACAACACATATTTTCATCTTACGTGATAAAGTTTTTGTAGCACCTCAGTCCATCTATTCAATCTAATCGACATATGAGGCAACAAACTACTGCATTTCTTTTTGTAGTCACCATATTTCATCTTGAAAACCATACCTATACATTCATCCTGTATATCGTAACACATTATAATCTCTTAACGAGTGCTCGCGAGCGCTCACGAGCTTAACGAGCTTCAAACAAGCCGAGCCGAGCCGAGCCGAGCAGGGTTTTCTGCTCGTTAATCTTAACGAGCTTAACGGGCCGAGCCTTAACGAGCACGAGCTTAACGAGTACGAGCTTAACGAGCCGAACTGCTCGTTAATCCACCCCTAGCTCGCCATAACAAACCGTCGTGCCAGTCCTTGGCCCACCAGCTAGACAAATCCCGGTTGACTTTTGCCAGTGTTTGATTTAGACCGGAATTGCATAGTTCAGGATACAATCGACAGGGATTTCAACTTAGGGGCTTGTTTCGCCCGACCTCTACGAGTTCAGTGTTTAAAATAGACTTTTTCCGTAAAAATAACAACCCTGGCGGTTATTAAGGGGGTAATCCCCGCTCCTCATTTAGATGTCACGACAGTTGCCTCCCGTGGAGGCACCCATCACAAACCGTCGTGCCAGTCCTTGGCCCACCAGCTAGACAAATCCCGGTTGACTTTTGCCAGTGTTTGATTTAGACCGGGATTGCATAGTTCAGGGTACAATCGACAGGGATTTCGACTTAGGGGCTTGTTTCGCCCGACCTCTACGAGTTCAGTGTTTAAAATAGACTTTTTCCGTAAAAATAATAACCCTGGCGGTTATTAAGGGGGTAATCCCCGCTCCTCATTTAGATGTCACGGCAGTTGCCTCCCGTGGAGGCACCCATAACAAACCGTCGTGTCCTTTTCCATTGTATATAAGCACTAGTACATCATCAAAATAAAGAGAGAGTTCGATTATTTATTCTTTTCGATCTCAAACAGCTTTATCAGCACGAAGAACTACCAGGAGCGCAAAAATGAGGAAGGAAGCGAGCACTCGCCGGTAATGCCGGCCTTGTTTCCTTTTTCCTCCGCCTCATCTGCGAGGATGGCCGTCGTTGTCGCCTCGTTGCTCGTCGTCGCCATGGAGTCGGCGGACTCCGTCGTTGCTTCATCGCGAGGCAGCGATGCCGCTGGACGCGCTGCACGTCGCGCCCATCGCCGTTGGACGAGGTCACCACGCCGTTGGACCGAGCGTGCCTCCCGTGCATGCCCCCGGACTCGGAGCCTCGCCTCTACCTCTGCATCCGGCATCGACAGTCAACGTCTTAGTGTGATTCCGCGGGGCACAGCCTTGCCGACTGTGCACCCCGGAACAGCGCTGCCGGTCGCAACGGCCCCAACCTCTCGTCCCCAGGCTGCTGATGCGGCACCCGACGAGAACGGCGGCCTGACGCGCGCATCGCCCAACCCGTGGTAGGAATGGTGTGAAGTGCACGGCTTCGGCCCGTGGCCCCGCCGCACGTCGTCTTCATAGATGCCGTCGCCAACTCCGGCCGACACGCCAGTACAGGAGGACACCGCGCTGCTGGACGCGGTCACTGCACTGATCCCAGGGCCGTCGACAAGGGGGTGAAGGAAATATGCCCTAGAGGCAATAATAAAGTTGTTATTTTATATTTCCTTATATCATGATAAATGTTTATTATTCATGCTAGAATTGTATTAACCGGAAACTTGATACATGTGTAGATAAACAGACAAAACACCGTGTCCCTAGTAAGGCTCTACTAGACTAGCTCGTTAATCAAAGATGGTTAAGTTTCCTAACCATAGACATGTGTTGTCATTTGATGAGCGGGATCACATCATTAGGAGAATGATGTGATGGACAAGACCCATCCGTTAGCTTAGCATATTGATCATTCAGTTTTATTGCTATTGCTTTCTTCATGTCAAATACATATTCCTTCGACTATGAGATTATGCAACTCCCGGATACCGAAGGAATGCCTTGTGTGCTATCAAACGTCACAACGTAAATGGGTGATTATAAAGATGCTTTACAGGTATCTCCGAAGGAATTTGTTGGGTTGGCATAGATCAAGATTAGGATTTGTCACTCCGAGTATCGGAGAGGTATCTCTGGGCCCTCTCGGTAATACACATCATAATAAGCCTTGCAAGCAATGTGACTAATGAGTTAGTTGCGCGATGATGTATTACGGAATGAGTAAAGAGACTTGCCGGTAATGAGATTGAACTAGGTATGAAGATACCAACGACCGAATCTCGGGCAAGTAACATACCGATGACAAAGGGAATGACGTATGTTGTCATTACGGTACGACCGATAAAGATCTTCGTAGAATATGTGGGAACCAATATGAGCATCCAGGTTCCGCTGTTGGTTATTGACCGGAGAGGTGTCTCGGTCATGTCTACATAGTTCTCGAATCCGTAGGGTCCGCACGCTTAACGTTCGATGACGATTTTGTATTATATGAGTTATGTGATTTGGTGACCGAATGTTGTTCGGAGTCCCGGATGAGATCATGGACATGACGAGGAGTCTCGAAATGGTCGAGAGGTAAAGATTCATATATAGGATGATTATATTCGGACACCGAAAGTGTTCCGGGGTGTACTGGGTACATATCGGAGTACCGGGGGGTTACCGGAACCCCCCCGGGGGAACAATGGGCCTTATGGGCCATAGGAGGGGAGCACACCAGCCCACAAGGGGTGGTGCCCCCCCCCCCCTAAGGAAGGAGGCCGAATAGGAGAAGGAGGTGGGGGTTCGGCCCCCCTTTCCTTCCTCCCCCTCTCTTCCCTTTTCCCCCTTCCGGTAAAAGGAAAGGAGGGAGGCCGAATTGGACTAGGGGCCCAAGTAGGATTCCTCCTACTTGGGCACCCCCTTGGCTGCCTCTCCTCCCCTCCAACCTATATATATGTGGGGGGGGGGGGGCACCGCGAGAACATACACCAACAATTGTTAGCCGTGTGCGGCGCCCCCCTCCACAGTTTACGTCTCCGGTCATATTCTCGTAGTGCTTAGGTGAAGTCCTGCGTGGATCACTTCACCATCACCGTCACCACGCCGTCGTGTTGACGGAACTCTCCCTCGACACTTTGCTGGATCAAGAGTTCGAGGGACGTCATCGAGCTGGACGCGTGCAAAACTCGGAGGTGCCGTACGTTCGGTGCTTGATCGGTCGGAACGAGAAGAAGTTCGACTACATCAACCGCGTTAACAAACGCTTCCGCTTTCGGTCTACGAGGGTACGTGGACACACTCTCCCCCTATCGTTGCTATGCATCTCCTAGATAGATCTTGCGTGAGCGTAGGATTTTTTTTGAAATTGCATGCTACGTTTCCCAACAATGGCATCCGAGCCAGGTCTATGCGTAGATGATATGCACGAGTAGAACACAAAGAGTTGTGGGCGGTGATAGTCATACTGCTTACCACCAACGTCTTATTTTGATTCGGCGGTATTGTTGGATGAGGCGGCCCGAACCAACCTTACATGACCACATTCATGAGACCGGTTCTACCGACAAACATGCAACTAGTTTTACATAAAGGTGGCTGGCGGGTGTCTGTTTCTCCAACTTTAGTTGAATCGAATTTGACTATGGCTGGTCCTTGTTGAAGGTTAAAACAGCAAACTTGACAAAACACCGTTGTGGTTTTGATGCGTAGGTAAGAACGGTTCTTACTAGAAGCCCGTAGCAGCCACGTAAAACTTGCAACAACAAAGTAGAGGACGTCTAACTTGTTTTTGCAGGGCATGTTGTGATGTGATACGGTCAAGACATGATGTGATATACGTTATTGTATGAGATGATCATGTTGTGTAAAAGTTATCGGCAACTGGCAGGAGCGTTATGGTTGTCGCTTTATTGTATGAAATGCAAACACCATGTAATTGGTTTACTTTATCACTATACGTTAGCGATAGTTGTAGAAACAATAGTTGGCGGGACGACCACGACGCTACGATGGAGATCAAGGTGTCAAGCCGGTGACGATGGAGATCATGACGGTGCTTTGAAGATCGAGATCAAAGGCACAAGATGATGATGGCCATATCATGTCACATATATATTGATTGCATATGATGTTTATCTTTTATGCATCTTATTTTGCTTAGTACGGCGGTAGCATTGTAAGATGATCCCTTACTAAAATTTCAAGGTATAATTGTTCTTCCTGAGTATGCACCGTTGCGACAGTTCGTCGTGCTGAGACACCACGTGATGATCGGGTGTGATAGGCTCTACGTTCACATACAACGGGTGCAAGACAGTTTTGTACACGCGGAATAGTCGGGTTAAACTTGACGAGCCTAGCATATACAGACATGGCTTCGGAACACTGGAGACCGAAAGGTCGAACGTGAATCATATAGTAGATATGATCAACATAGAGATGTTCACCATTAAAAACTACTCCATCTCACGTGATGATCGGACATGGTTTAGTTGATTTGGATCACGTGATCATTTAGATGACTCGAGAGATGTCTATCTAAGTGGGAGTTCTTAAGTAATATGATTAATTGAACTTAATTTATCATGAAATTAGTCCTGATAGTATTTGCATACCAATGTTGTAGATCAATAGCTCGCGTTGTAGCTCCCCTTTGTTTTTGATATGTTCCTAGAGAAAACTAAGTTGAAAGATGATAGTAGCAATGATGCGGACTGGGTCCGTGATCTGAGGATTATACTCATTGCTGTACAGAAGAATTATGTTCTCGATGCACCGCTAGGTGACAGACCTATTGCAGGAGCAGATGCAGACGTTATGAACGTTTGGCAAACTCGATATGATGACTACTTGATAGTTTAGTGTGCCATACTTTACGGGTTAGACCCGGGACTTCAAAAAAAAATTGAACGCCATGGAGCATATGAGATGTTCCAAGAGCTGAAAATGATATTTCCGACTCATGCCCGTGTTAAGAGGTATGAGACATCTGACAAGTACTTTTGCCTACAAGATGGTGAAGACACTCTTGATGATCAAGTTGGAGAGGAACTTGATCCATCACTTGTTGAGGCTGGAGATAATCTTCCAGATGAGATAGTGATTGACAGAATTCTCTAGTCACTATCACCACGTTACTAGAACTTCGTGATGAACTATAATATGCAAGGGATAACGAAAACGATTCCCGAGCTCTTCGCGATGCTGAAATCGACAAAGGTAGAAATCAAGAAAGAGCATCAAGTGTTGATGATTGACAAGACCACTAGTTTCAAGTAAAAGGGCAAGGGAAAGAAAGGGAACTTCAAGAAGAATGGCAAGCAACTTGCCACTCCCATGAAAAAGCCCAATGCTAGACCCAAGCCTGAAACTGAGTGTTTCTACTGCAAAGGAAACGGCCACTGGAAGCGGAACTGCCCCAAATATTTGGCGGATAAGAAGGATGGCAAAGTGAACAAAGGTATATATGATATACATGTTATTGATGTGTAATTTACTAGTGTTCATAGCAATCCCTAGGTATTTGATATCGGTTCAGTTGCTGAGATTAGTAACTCAAAACAGGAGTTGTAAAATGAACAAAGACTAGTTAAGGGCGAGCTGACGATGTGTGTTGGAAGTGATTCCAAGGTTGATAAGATCACCATCGCATACTTCCTCTATCTTCGAGATTAGTGTTGGACCTAAATAAATATTATTTCTGTCAAGATGTAGATGGTCAGGAGGTGCGAGCCTATCAAAGATTATGTTCAAGGCAACAACTTGGATCTGAATCTCTATTGCTACGTAAATATGTGGTTTGTGCCAAGAAAATTCAGTTAGCCGTATGATTCTATTTTTGGTGTTCGTTTCTATTAAAAGTTAAAACCGTAAGTCAAATATGTTTCTTACCGGAGTCAATTGCATGAACATTGAACATGTCAAAACTGAACAGTGTATCGACCACCCATCCTGTATTACAGGATGGAAACATATATACATCATTTGTACATGGCGAGCGTGGAGCGAAAACCATCCAGATACCAGTCTGCCAGCCAGTCCAGGTTCTGAGCGGGGCAAGCGGGCGTGTGAGTGGTAAGCATCAGACTAGGGCCATTATATTCTGAGCGGTCCATAGGAAAGTAATTATTTTATATGTGATTCTTTTTTCAAATTAAATGAAATTGCAGTTGTCTTAAGTCCTGTATAAAAATCCATTAGGCTGTAACCACCATTACTGATCAATGCAAGAGTTTTAGTTTCTTGTCAGATTTGTGTAGCTCTTGTGTCGGGAAGAAGAGGATGGCTTTTCTGTTGGTAGTTATATTTTTTCTAACACTGAAAAATAAAAAAAAGAGTTCATGATCTCCGAGGAGGAGCACACCAGTGCCATTAAGTAGGAAATTAGCAAAGTTGCTAAGATCGGAGAATAGCTTGACATTGATGTGCTTCTTCATGGACAGCATGAGGTCAACATCCTTCTATTAATAATGTTTAGTGTCATGCTTGAGAAAATCAATGTTATTTTCTTATAATTGACAATGTTTGATTTCACATTTAAGTGGGTTGATATGTATTCGATGGAGGAACGATATGGTTGAGTATTTCGGTGAGCAGCTCACTGGTTTTGCATTCACTGCCAATGGGTGGGTGCAAACTTTCGGATCAAGGTGTGTCAACTGTCAAGACATCAATTATCTATGTTGACGTGAGCCACCTCAACCCCACGGCAGTGTTCTGGTCCAAGCGCCAAGTCCGGTATGAGATTGAGGAGAGCTGCGAGGTGGGCATGGTACACTGGTGACTGCCAGAGGAGGTTGTGCAGCAGTTGTGGTCGGGGCGGACACATCATGGTATGCGCATGGTTGGTGGATTCTTCATTGGACTCTGAGGTTTGTATAGGCAGCTTCAAGGGAAAATACCCTTTGGAACATGATGGTAATTACACCTGGTTACGTATTTTATTTTTAAAAAATTCAGAAAAAGTCAAACCGTACCAAAACTTTTTCGCAACAAACTTTCTGGCGTACAAAAATGTTCTGCAACGAAATATTCCCTGAAAAAATTCTGACAAAAATGACATATATTCTCTCACAATAGCATGAACAGCATGGCGTATATAGCGACAACTTCATTTTTTTACGCCCACAACAACATGAAAGTCATTTCTTCATGAAAGTTTTTATACGAGTGTAATAATAAATCTACTTTGTTTGCAAAAAGTTTCAGATTTTTTTTGACTTTCTTACAAATTACTATTACCTGAGAGCCATACGTTCCCGTCCCAGCTTCAGGCCATGTGTTGGCATTGCTGCCCACAAGGATTATCTCGATTGAGCGGGACTCATTTGGTGCCTTATTTTAGTGAAAAGGCAATCACGAGCTGCAGGAATTTCCTATGGGGTGAAGTCACTCCCTCCCTCTCGTGATCGCGTCGCCCCCGCGGGCGACCGGCCGTGTCGGCCTCCCTCTCCTCTAGCCCCCCCTCTCCCCTCCCTCCCCGCCGCCGTCGCTGGCGCCCGCGGCCGGACTGGCCTCGAGGACGCCGGTGGCGGCGGCCCCTGACCTTCCCCTCTCGATGGCTCTCCGGCGTGGGGCAGAGCTGCACCGAGGGTGCTCCTAGGCGGCGACGGTCCGGGTGGCGGCGGGATTCCCCGGCGCGGGCGGGCGGCTAGGCGGTGGCGGCGGCGTTGGCGGCAGGGTGGCGCGGCGGCGCGTCCTGGCGGCCGCGGCTCGGTCCAGATCTGGGCCCCTCGGGCCCCATCTGGGCTTGGGCGAGCCGGCGGCGGGGCAGGTCTGCAGCGTGGCTTCCGGGAGGTGAGGGAACGGCTGGGTGCTGGCGGCGACGATGCCGGCCTGCTGCAGCGTGGCCAATGGGGCTTAACGGGCCCATTTCGGGCCTGGCCGGGCTAGGGGTGGCCTGGTATGCCCTGCTGCCGTGTCCGGATGGCGACCGCGACGGTGCCGGAGGCGCGGGCCTCTCGCACGACTGAAGTGGAGGTGGTTCCCTCCCGCTCGGCTTCGGTGCTGCTGCTCCTGTCGCTTAGCACTGCTCTCCGGTCTTCTTGGCCTTGTGGTGGTGCTCGCAGTGAGACAACGTGGGTGGCGGCGCAACCGCGATGGCGCATGGTGTTGGGCGGTGTTTTGGCTGGTAGGCTCCGGTTGGGCGGTGCGGGAGAAATCCTTACCAGTTCGTCCGGCTCCGATGCGGTGACACCGGCGGGTGCCACCATTCCTTCCTGGAGGGTGTCGGTGGTAGCCATACCCAACTTCCCTCCGTGTGCCGGGGGAAACCCTAGGACTCGTCCGGGCAACAGCGTCGTCGGCGTCGCATGCCTTCTTGGAGGTGTTGCTTGGTACGCGGCGGATCGGAGCCGTGGGCTATGGTAGTTTGATTCCGGAGGGCGCAGCGGTGACGGGTCATCCACGCTTTGTCGATCTGCCATTGTTGACATTTGTTTCTTCTTCTTTCTCTTTTGGGTTTGATGTGCTACTCGCCCCAGCAATGCTATGTGTTCGGTGTTGGTTGCTTTGGAATACAAAGCGGGGGAAATCCTTTTACGGTAAAAGGCAATCACGGTTCTTATATTTTAATTAATTGTGTTATGAAAAAAATACATAATTCTCATCATCAAAGTCTTTATTCTAACCTTGAGGTAGGAGGATTCATACGAGTGGAACTATGAGCTCTAATGCAATGCTAAAAAAAAGGAGAGGACTTTGTGATTTCTGATCTATGGCGTTGCTAAATTGTTTTAGGGATTGTTGAATTTTTCATAACTTGGAGGGAGTGGATGACAATGCTGCAAGCCATTAGAAGTTAGGGACGATGGGAATGACTATGGCAATTTGGCGACTTAGACAGAAGGCATGTGGATCTGGAGCAAGGTGAAAATGTAATAGCTGAAGCAGAGCGACTCATGGTATATTCATTTGTTTGTCCGTAGGTTAGGGATGATAGAAATTAGTATGTAGGTCATGGATGATGCGAATGACTACGACAATTTTACGAACTTGAAGAAAACATAGGAGGATTTATAGCGCGGTAATAAATGACTCAATGACTGAACCGTTGAAGCTGAATGGCCTTGCGATAAATCCCCTGTTGCCACGGCAACGCACGGGTTTTCAACTAGTGTTGATAGATGTCCAATTATATACATGTATGACTACACCCGCAAAAAAAAACATGTATGAGAAAAGGCTAGCCCGTGCAATTTGATGACTAGTAAAGCTAGCCATGATGGCTTTCCTAAAAAAAGCCAGTGATTGGACCAGCAAGAAGAAACTGAACCAATAACCTCATCAGTCCGGTTTTTCTAAATGACGAACACGAAAAAAACCAGAGTACGAACAGGAAAAACCAATAAAAAAGAATCGGGTGCAACCGCCAGCCCATCAGAGTGAATTTTGCAGCTAGAGCAAACAAGGGCCTGTCTCCGGACGCGACGTCCTGCGTTTTTGTTTGCACACGTAGGTTCTATGGGCTCATATACAATGGGCTTTGGAGTCCTGAAAAGTGTCTCAAAAAAAGAGCAAGTGTTGAAAAGGAAAAATAACAGGGAAAGAAAGAAACCCTCGTTCCCCACTCGCCGGCCGCCGCATCCCCGCGGAGCTCCACGCGCGGCAATTCCTCGCCGCCGCCGCCGCCGCCGCCGGCGGCGGTGGGCTTCCTCACCACCGGCGAACTCTCCTATCCCTCGTAAGCCTTCTCTCTATCATATCCGATTCACCCCCAGGTCATCTGCACTTGTTCCCTTTCCTTAATCGTAAACCCTAACCCTCGCCGATGGGATTAACAGGAATTCGTCGCCGATCCGGTCCCGTCCTGCTGCGCAAGTCCGGGCTTACCAAGCTGCTTCTCATCTCCTAAGCCGTCCTCGACAGTGCCTCCCCGCCCCGTTCTGCCGCACCCAGCAAGGTGTGTACCAACCATGCGTTTTCTTTCTTTCTTTAGATCATGGTCCGCTACATCAATCACTTTCTTTTCCTTCTTTATTTACTGTCCATATTCCTACATGCTTGCGGCAGTGTTGTTTACCATTACATGCTTATTGATTCATCCACTGTTGTGGGCACTAATTCAGTAACTGTGGGTACAATCATCATTCGATTTTATGTTATTTAGTGGACAACTTGTATCGAATTTTACTTGTATGTATCTGATTCTAAGGTCCATGCAGACACATATCCACTTGCAGCGGCATAAAAATTGTTATTTATCTATATAAGGTCAAATCAACTTGTTTGTTTCCTCAAGTTTTATTTGTTGTTTATGTATATTTTTACAGCTCTTCTCAATGGCACAACCAAGTGGCAGTGAATCCAGTGGTGGGGGAAAAGACAATGATGGCTCAACTCCTATCCCCTTCACTCTTCATAGAGATGGTGACACTAGTCTGGGTTATCTCTATTTGGAGATGCCTTCTGGTATGGAAGACATCTCCAAAAGTAACGCTTGTCCAAAGGTTTTTCTTTTAGTGAATGATAAAGACAAAAATCAAAAGGATTGCCTAAAGATGATGCATAATTTCATTCATGAAAATGTACTGGGAGTGAAGTTCTGGGAAGAGGTCCAAGGTGAACCATACATCCGGGTTTACGTCGAGCCATACACTGCATTTGTTTCAGAGCTTCTTAAGAATGCTGAATTTGCTGTGAATCCAACAATACACTCGGTTCCATCTCGGGATTTTAAAAAAATTGTGTGGTATGTTCATATACTACGTTTATTATTAAATTGTGAATTACATTTTCAGTTTGCCATTATACACAATTAACCGTATAAATTTGTTTACAGGACAGCAATAAATGCCTTGGATTACATTAGACAGAGTGGTAATTACCATGGCAACTTTTCATGGAGAACTACGCTTTACCATGAGGCGAATGGCAACATTGTAGTCAAGTTAGCATACTTTGAAAGGAAAAGTAAGTTAATCAAATAACTCATAAGTCCTATACACATTTTGCAACCCATAAAACAGAAATTGATAAGTTTATCGGTTTGAAATTTTAGAATCTAATTTTAACAAGAACACTATCCTAGTGGAGTTGGCGGAGTTCCACTCCATATCTGAACTCTAGAGCTTAGCTGCAATTACAGCCCCGTGATGACTTTCTATCAAAATGTCTACTTGACACGTGCTTGTTTTTTGTAATGCAACTGCACAGTTTATTTATTTCTTGCTCGTAAAAATGAAGGATAAAAAAAGTGTACTTATTTGCATTGAAGTTAGTTATGTTCACATTAAAAGTAATGTTTTGATGCACAGTACCGTTTGTCAATGTTATTTATTTGTCAAAAAATAATGAACTAATTTGTTCAGTCTTGCGCAACATCATAGAAATGCCTTACTACACCAACTCTAGCTTGGAAACTAACATACAGTCTAAAATAATTTAAGTTTAGAATATAACTTCTATTTTTACCTTGTTTGCGTCATTTCAGACTCCAAAACTCTGTTGCAATGTCAAGTTGAAGATTTCATCTCTTGAGGCGGTATCTCGACATGTGAGGAATAACTATGCTAATTTCCAGAATCAAACTTGTTGCTTAATAGATGATCTTGCAAGCAAGCTGAAGTCTGTTACCGAGTAAGTTATTGGATCATGCCATTAAAATCGAGAATTTTCCTTTTGTTGATATATTTGTTTATGCCTGACATCTTATAGTATTTTTTCCATAAATTTTCAGGTTTTCGGTTGGTACAGCGAAACATGATCTTGAAGATCATGATTTTTTTTGGGATGAGAAAAGGACGAAGATGTTCTTTGCCTATGAGGTACCCAAGATTTTTAAGAATGAAGCAGTTAAGAATAGATTTAGGGCGCTTCCAACTTGTCCAACGCTCCCATGGAAAACAAAATGGTCACCTGATCCATTATCTGACCCAATTCTGATCGAAATGGAGAAGTATCGTGCAAAACATGGACTTGGAAAGTACAATGAAAATAGTTTCGAAGACTTTTTAAGATTTATAAGCGGGATGTACACACATGAAAATTTACTCAGGAAGGAGGTAATTTGTAGGCAACACACACAAACACAATACACATAGCCGATAAAACATTGAGTTGGATAACAAAATGTTCTGTTTTGTTACAGATTGAAAACCTCGTTGTTGATGCAGAAGTTCGCGTGAGGTTTCCTCGTCTATCTTATGATTTAAATGCTATCATACGGGGTGCTGCGTAAGGTGATGCCATGGAAGAATGAGATATATTTTTAGTCTTTTCTATTTCTTAAAATCATTTTTCTAGTAGACGAAAATTTTACAAACAGATTTTACTTATTGAAAATTATAAGAATAGCAATTGTGGGTTTTTAATAAGAACAACACTATTAAACATGCAATGAACGTTGTTAGAGAAATGTACCGAGCAATGGTGATTGTTAGGAAATTATCACACTTAAGCAATTGTCGAGTTTGATTATTCAATCATCTATTTGGTAGGGGGAATGGGTTGGTACTCACAAACTTAGCAATGGTAGAGTTAGATTATTTATTCATCATTTGGTAGGGGAATGGGTTGAGCCAACTTTGATTGTCCTCACGCCATAGTCGCTTATCGTACAATACTATTAAACATGCAATGAATGTTGTTTGAGAAATATACTTAGCAGCTGTTAGGAAATTATGACAAACTTAGCAATGGTCGAGTTAGATTATTTGTTCATCTATTTGGTAGGGGAAATGGGTTGGTTGTTAGGATATTCACAATCTTATCAATGGTGGAGTTAGATTATTTATTCATTTATTTGATAGGGGAATGGCTTGAGCCAACTTTGATGTCCCCCCGTCACTTTCGCTTGTCCTACAGCTGCTCTTGCACTCCGTTCTTTCTTTTTATTTCTTGTTTGATGAATCAATGGGGTTCTGTAGTTAACTGCTGGAATGTTTCATGCTGTAAGAATGACATAGTTTCTGCATCTGAAAGTATAGTCTCTGAAGAATCATTGCTAGAATGAGCATGTCCTTGCTGATCTTAATTTTGCTGGTCTTAATTTAGGAGTCAATCTTTGTGACTCTTGGTTGGAGACATGTTTTAGTATGGCACGACACATGTTGCTCAGTGATAACGACATGTGTTTTAATTAGTATTAGGTTTTATACCGTCCATTGTGCTTCTGCCCTTCCGATTGTACCTCTATTCCTATTTGGTTGCCAATTGATCTGCAAGGGTGGCAATTTATTCTCAAGTACATGGTCCATGTGTGCAATGACATGGTCATTTCTGGATTAAGCATGTTCTTTTTCCACATGTGCGCTGATATTTTATCGCTGCTACATATAATAATGCAGCACCTTGTATGCTTGTACAGGACATACCTCTTGCTGTTGTGTGCAGTCTTGACACTTGTTTTTTTTTCTTCTGAATCTTGTGCTTAATAATCAAACTGATTATGGCAACTTAATTGTTTAGTCGTCTTCTACTGTGCATGCAATGGAAGAAATCAGCCTACCATGTTTTCGCAAGTCATCATTAAATTGAGTGCTTTTATTTATTTTAACATGCTGATGTGCTGAATAAACATACCCGACCTGTCATTGTGCATGACCTGTGAGCATTACGATGAATTGATCACCTACATTTTTAGTTGTTGAAGGGCAATTACTATTCATCCGCTGATTGTTTTGCCATTGGGAATAATTAAGATGATTGTTTTTTTAGTTCTGTTGCACATGCATCATCGGATTATACGCTAACTTGCTTAGTGTATTACGAGTATATGTCATCTCCTTTTGTTATTAACACTGATTTGATAAGGTGCCTTTGAATAAAGGTGACCTGATGACTTGGAACGAGTTTTCTCATGATGGTCACAGTTATCAACTTTGACGGAACGTTTGCTCATAGAATCGCCTTTGGACTTGATGTGCAGGTCTGATGTTGCTGGCCTTGAGGAGTATCACAGAGACCACATGAGGATGCCAAGCTTGTGGGAGTGCATGTAGTTTGATGTTGGAGTCATGAAGGAAACACTGAATCAAGGCGCTGTCGGTGCAGCTGAAATTTAAGCTGTTTGTATCTGTATTCTGTAGTACAATGTTCCAGCATGGTAGTGATGTTGCCTAGTTTAATTCAGATGCCTAGCATGGCAGTGATGTTGCCTAGTTTAATTCAGAGGTGGAGCATGATAAATCGAACTGTGATGTTGCCTAGTTTAACTGTAGTTGTTGTTAACTGTAATCTTGGATGCTGTGGATCTGCTGTTTTAGTTGCTTGTAGAAGACACTTGGAATATTATTATGATCCCTGTGCGTCGAACTAGTACTTTTGTAGCAAGGGGATTGGGATTACTGTTTTCCTTGCTAATATAATCCAGATATGGCCTCTCAAAAAGAAAAAAACATGAGCAGAATGGATCATGTGCAGAAATGAAGCAGAACATATGCCCAAATGTCCAGCCGAATCATGCCATCGGTGACAAGGCAGGCAGGCCGGGCGTGTGAGTGAGTCCTTGACAAGGCAAGCCGGCCAGGCCGCCGCCATGGAGGCATGGAGACTTTTGGTAGGCTGGCGGAGGAGCGGGAGGCGGGCGGTGCCAAGGAGGCCGTCAGGGAGGGAGGGAGGGAGCTCGTGGAGGACGGTGCGGCCAGCTCAAGTCAAAGTGGGGGGAAGGCAAAGGCCAAGGCCGACAGAGGCGCTGCTAGTGCAGGTCCAGCCCGCTCGATGCTGCCGGGCACCGAAGGCTCGATCGCTCATCCGATGCGATGCGCTCTTCTGCTGCTCCTCGCCCAAGCCCAGCCACAGCCGCCGCTGCGCTCGCGATCATCGATTCCCTGCCTGCGTCGCTGCCCTCGCACGACCATCTATCTTCTCACCAGTGTGGAGGAGGCCAGCTGATTTCGTCCAACACACGTCTGTCTGGCTGGCGAATTCTTTCTTGGCCTACGAGATGAGTGCGAAACACAGCATAAAAAAAAACGGCACTTGTCATCTCTGGGGTGGGTGATTTTGTACCAATTTGAACCCGTAACAGAGTTGCATAATATGAGCCCGTATACGCCCGTTGGCAATGACCGGACAATGCCCATTTTTCGCTGTCTATAACCAAATCCATACAATGCATGCAACCACATAGATCAAATATCCAAGGATAAATTTAGGGTATAGTTAATCGGTCAGGCTGAATCCGAACTAAAAGACATTGTTCACCGAATTATACTGCAAACAAAATAAACATAAAACGGTGCGGAGAGGGCAAGATCACCACTTCTTGGGGCCCTTGCCCTTGCGGTCAGGCGGTCCATCTTCTCCATGTACGCGTCCGCGGCGGGAGGACTGCCGTTCGAGCTGCTGATGCCACTCTCCGACGCAGAGGAGATGTAGCCCGACAGTCGGCGGATGGCGTGGCTCTGCTCCCGAGCGTGGCGTGCCGCCTTCGCCTTGGCGCTCTCCTTCTCCCTCGTGAGGCGCTCCGAAGCCTCGAGCCCGAGACAGAGCGCCTTCGCATTCTTGCACTGGAGGCGCCTCGCGTCGGTCTCCGTCGTGGTGAGCGAGTGCCACATCACCACGGAGGAGCGCCTCCTTCGGATCCACGGGCACGGAGCGTGCGTGCTGCCAGGGCGGTGCCGCAGCCGAAGGAGAAGGGGAGGGGGGCGCCCTGCTCCGGATTTGGAGCAGGGTAGAGCGAGACGGGCGAGCGCGGGCTGCATTGCGGCGGCGCGATCTGGTGGAGGTGACGGCGGATGCCACTGAGCTCGAGCTTCCGTCGGTGTCCGGCTGCAACCGCTCAATGGAGATGCAGAGCGCGAGTTGCTCGTCATTAGGCGCATCGTTGCCCGAGTCCTCCTCCTTCATGAGGCCGTCCCAGTCCATGGGATTGGTCTTGTTGCCGGACTCGTCGCCGGACTTGGCCATGGCGGAGGACGCAGAGATATTCGGGTGAGTAATGGAGAAGATGAGAGGGGAGCGAAGAGGGCGAGTGGACTGAGATCGACTAGAGTTCGACCGAGAGAGTGGGGGTTTTGTGGGGACTGTGGTGGGGCGACGCGGTCCATAGCGAGTCAGGCCTATGTGGCGGGCGTGCCCGGGTTCCCATATCCGTCCCAGACATTGGCCGGATATGGAGAGTGCCGGTGAGGCTGGGCATTTAGGCCGGATATGGGTAGCCCGGCTGGGTGTCGTTTTCTGATCCGGACAGTGACCGAGCAGCAGCTCGTCCGGGCCCTCGTTTAGGGCAGACATGGGTCCGGTTGTAACAGTTTCAATTTTCAAGTTTGTGCACCAAGATGGACCCACAACACAAGTTTAAGTAGTGGCGTTTGGTGCGCTAATTTGCAGAGGGTTCACATGTGGTATTTGGCTAGCCTAATTTGCAGATAGTTCACCTGCATGTTTGGTGCGCTGCCTGTTGCTAATATTTGTGATAGCTGCAGCGTGTTGGACTCTTGTTTCGCTATGCATATGTGATCTTATATGAACGAGTACCCGACATCCATGAGACGGAGTGTAGCCCTCTCCCGCACCATATTATTATGATCCCTGTGCGTCGAACTAGTAATTTTGTAGCAACAAGAGGATTGGGGATTTACCTTTGACGGGGGAGGGATTTGACACTTTGAGCCCAGACCCTGCTAGCTAGGATCTGGTCATTGGGCGCTCAGGATCATAGTTTTAAATAGCCGGCAGGTGCAGCTAAATGGTCGCCTTCACAGATAGCCCGCTTTAGCCCGCTATAGCTTCGCTGTAGCTGATTTGGAGGCCCGCCGCTATTTTTCATAGCCCGCTATTTAAAACATTGCACAGGTTGCATTGGTCATCCCACTGCTGGCTGCGCCTCTGTCTGCCTTGCCACAGTGCAGCCGGCCTGCCGCTCCTCGCCTCGCTCGCCGAATCAATCAGCTGCATCAAGGACGAAGCAAAACATGAGCACAAGGGATGATGTGCAGAAATGAAGCAAAATATATGCCGACTCACCCAAATGACAAGGCAAGTCGGCCGGTGGTAGAAGGAGAGCCGGCCGCCCGCCGCCATGGAGACATGCATCTAGTGCAGTAGCAGTCGATCGATGCTGCCGGACTGAGACTGCACTAGATGCATGTTATCGATCGACTGCTCCCGACCTTGGGTAGCCCGACGGCGTCGGGTGAGGTGGTGGAACGCGGCGGAGGAGCGAGAGGCCAGCTCAAGTGGGGGAAGGCCAAGCAGACAGAGGCGCTGCTGAGGCCTGCCGTGGACGCGCGCGCGCGAGCCTGGCGGACGTGCGCCGCCTAGTGCAGCTCGAGCTGCCGGGCACCGCAGGTTCATCCGATGCGATGCGCTCTTGTGCCGCCGGCCGCGCTGCGCTCACGATCATTGATTCCCCGCGTGCGTCGCTGCCCTCGCACGACCATCTATCTTCTCACGGGTGGTGTGGTGTCAAGGAGGCCAGCTTGCCGCGTAGGGCGAGAGCAGCGTGTTGCGCAGCGCACGGCACGTGTCCCCACGTGGCATTTCGTCCAACACCTGTCTGTGTATGTCTGGCGAATTCTTGGCGTACAAGGAGATGCGTGCCGACACACAGATAGGATTTCACAAAAGAAGAAACACACAGCGGCACTTGTCACCTCCAGGGTGTGATTTTGTACCAATTTGAACCCCGACTAGCAGGTGGTTGCAATTTTCAAGTTTGTGCACCAAGATGGACCCACAACACAAGTTTAAGTACCCTAACGTAATTGACTAGATGGTTACAATTTACGTAGATGCTTAAAGATTCCGGAAAACACTTATTTTTTTTGGAAATTCTGATTATTTTCACAAGTTCCTATAGATGCTACTAGGTAGCTTAGGACGGAGATTTGGTGAACATGGTTCCACGTGCACCCTTTACGAATAGTAAATCTGAAAAAAAAAGTAAAAAAACCAAAAAAATCTGAAACTTTTTTGTAATATACATAGTTAACCGGTATACTTGGCGTACGAAGTTTCACGAAGAAATCACACTCGTGGTAATCTGGGCAAAAATGACAAAATCAAAGCTATATTAAAAAACATTATTTGATGAATAGTATGGTCCCAATTATATTTTCTCCACAAAGAATACCATGGATGTCAATACATCATGAAACTTCAAACGTGAGTAGAATGGTCGACTAAGTTCCATATCCCGAAATTTCAGATTTTTTTTTTAAATTTTCTAGTATTTTTTCCAATTCTACTATTCATGTGGGTGCGCGTGGAACCATGTTCACCTTTGTATTTTGGCTACTGCATGTAATACTCCCTTTGGTCCTTTTTACTCGGCATATAAAAATTGTTTGAAGTCACACTTCATAAAGTTTGACCATATTTATATGAAAAGATATCAACATATAAGAATTGTTTGAAGTCAAGCTTCATAATGTTTGACCATATTTATATGAAAAGATATCAAAATCTACCATGCTAAAATTATACAATATGAAAATGTAAGTCTTGGCGCATCTACTGATATTGATTTCACATTGTGAATATTGGTATTTATTTCTATAAAGTTGGTCAAACTTTATGAGGCTTGATTTCAGACAAATCTTATATGCGAACTAAAAAGGACCGGAGGAAGTATATGATACATGTTCACCGGAGCCCAACAGCTTCAGCACACGCAAAAAACAACACGAGTGACCGACAATCCGACCACACCTAGAGTATCTCCAACGCTCATCACCAAATCGGACACAGTCTATCCGTGGACTTGGTGGGGACCAGTACATTCTTTTTTTAGAAAAGGAGGATTACCCCGGCCTCTTTATCTGGGCGATGCATGCAGCCATTTTATTAATTATTCACAAAGACCTTATAAAGTAATACATCAGTTTGTCCGAAGCCACCATCTTAGCAACAACTGTCGCTATTCCTAACCACTTGATGAAGGGGTGCCGACAGTCCGAGCCTAATACCAAACAGACATCGCACGAAAGCCTAACATCTAAAGCCGGAAACCCCAACCGAGCCAGATACTGGGTTTGGGATACAAACCAGTCCGACACACTCTCATGTGTCGTCGCCGCCGTCTTCCACCAATCCATCTTCAGAGCAGAAACTAACACACCGACCTTGCCAGGCCTCTCTGCCATCGACGTCACCATGACGCCAGACAACATCCTCCTCCTGCGCGAGTCCATCTCCGCGCATCGGACACCGAGTCTCCACTGCACCACGCCGCCGAGATCCGCCGCCATCAATGAGTAAGATGAAGCACCGCTCCACCAAAGAAGCCATCCACTGGTCCCTCGAGCCCGTGCACACCTCCAAGAATGACGCCCCCAAGGGGGAAACGACATCAGAGCGACGCCATCATCTGATCTACTGATTTAGGATTTCCCTCGGAGGTAGCGGATAGAGGTCTAGAGTTTCTCCATGGCAATGCCTTCAAGAAGGTGACGGCATGAAAAGGTGCCACCATCGCCGGTCTTGGCAACAAGCCGAGAACGAGGTTTTCACTCGGATCTGCTCGACGAACCTCCGTCTCGCATCGTGCGCACGGACCACCACCGATCTCCGCCGCCGCGGAGCAAGCAAGCCACTCTGGCCAGATCAAATCTGACCGGAGGGCCAACCACGCCCGCAGCAGACCAGCCCACCAAAACCCTCCACGCCGCCACCGATCCGAGGTGCCGTAGTGCCGCGGCCAGATGCAGCAGCTCCACCCGCCGCCGGGAGCGAGCCACCGCCGCGGAGGCTCATATCTGGGGGCGCACTTATGCTCGCCCGGGTGCCCCGCGCCACCCTCGCGCGCGAGAAGGAGAGGCTCCTCCGCCACCGCTGTCAGCCGCCCAGGCTTAGCCCGGCGACTTCCTCCAGCGGTGGCGGAGGGGAGGGATGGGATGGAGATAGCCCGGCGGCTAAGGTTGGGGCCCCTCGGCCGCTCGCGTAGGGGGCGGCGGAGGGGAGGGATGGGATCTGGAGATGCGAGTCGGAGATAGCGGATGGGAGGCGGAGGCAGAGGTAGCGGATGGGATCTGAAAAGCTACCCGGTTCTTTTCGCAGTTGATGTTGGGGTTGAAGCCCAGGAACTGCCCCTTATTGATGTGGGGACCAGTACATGGACAATAATACGGGAGCCGCCCATCCAACCTTGTCCCGTAAAACTTCCGCCTTTTTGTTTAAGTCCGCGAGCTCAAAGTAACAATATATCATTGAAAATGTACAAATACGACAGTAGTTTTAATTTTAATATTACAATCCAACAATAATGTTTTCAAATTAAAGTAGTTCAAAATTGAATTGATGCAAAAGCAGCTTTAAATTGCGTGCTTTGCGATGGGTGTGACTTGCGTGTTGGCATTGCCCTCTGTGTCGATTTGCCGGAGACTGGCGTGATGCCGTTCTTTTCTCTCCCTGATTTCTTGTCTAACTCTATAGAGTTCTCTAATCCTCCTCGGCTCCAGCTCTGTTCCTCCAGATTCGATCCTCTTTTTCTGTCAAATCTACTCTCCCCTGTTTCACCTGCCACTCTACATTTGCCATCGCCCCCGATGCTGACTGGTCCAAGAAGTTGTTACTCTAGCTCGATCCAATCCACTAATCCATTGCACCCTAGCTCTTCCAGGCCGATTTCCACGATCCAACCTCCGTGCACCAGCACCTTAGCAAATCGTTGCAGTTTAGTTTAGCATACGACCGGCAGGTGGGAGCGTACGGGTGCCAATCTTCCTCAATCCAGGGCAGGTTTTGGACGGAGGGGCGTCCATGCTCATGCTTTGGTCAAGACGTCCTTAGTTAAGATTTAGATTGTGAAGTCATCCCCAAGGGTTCCAGCCGCGCCATGAAATTCATTGGCCGGAACTGCCTAGGCGTGGGAAAGGACCTACGCAACTCCAATAAAATGGAGTATCTTGCCAAACTAATGGCATCCACTAGAGCACAGATAATATTCCTCTCGGAAATCAGAAATTCAAGGTACATTTCCTCTCAACTTAATAGTAGATTTAACATTGCAGATAACTTTGTAGTTGCTCCTAAGGGTCTCTCCGGTGGTCTTTGGTTGCTTTGGTCTTTTTTTTTTTTGCGTGTGGTTGCTTTGGTCTGACAAAGTCCAAGTCATCATTAAGTGCTCCAATCACTACTCAATCTTAGCTCTAGTTGTACGTATAGTGACCAATCTTGAGTTTGCGTTGGCTTGTGTACATGGGGATCCTCATCATCGCCGCACGAGAATGATTTGGGACCAGATTTCGTCTTTTGTGTCTGATAACACAGGAAAGCCACTAGTTTGCTTAGGTGATCTCAACAACATCATGTGTGATGTGGATACTATCTCCTCTAACATAAACCACTGTCGTATGCGTACTTTTAATGGTTATGTTAAACAATGTGGTCTGTTTGATCTTGGTTTTAGTGGCCCTGCTTATACATGGACGAACAAACATTTCTCGTCAACTCCTGTGTTTGAAAGGCTGGATAGGTGTCTTGCGAATGCTGAGTGGTGTAATTTGTTTCCAACACAAATGGTTTTAGTCTTCCTATTATTCTTGCAGAGCATACGCCTATACTTGTTTCAACTGAATCTCAATTTCATAGATCGAAACTCAGTTTCAAATTTTAAAATTGGTGGACCATGGAAGAAGACTTCCAAAATGGTGCACAATCTTCTTGGCGTTCTTCTGGGACAACTAACCTTGCAGGTACCCTTAAGAAATGTGCAAGAAGAAGCCAATACAACAACAGCCAGATGCCCTTCAAGATCATATCAATACTATCCAGAAGCAACCGATTCAAGATCAAGATCACTCCTTCGAGGCAAAACTTATTGCTCAATATGAAGAAAACATGACCAAGCTCACTGAATTTTACAGGCAACGAGCAAAGAAACACCAGGCAGTGCACGGAGACAGGAACACCTCATATTTTCACAATGATGTGCTCAAGCGTAGACATAGAAACCGCATCGTTTCAACCTCTTTGACCCAAACGAGATCGCTCATGAATTTGTTCATTATTTTAAAACAATCTTTCACTGCTCTTGTTCTAACAATGGCAGGCCATACTTGAACAATTCTTGTCCACATGATGCACATGATTTTACCAATTCTATTCCGGACAAGAAGGAGATTTGGGAGATCCTCAAAACAAAGAAGAAACATGCATCTCCAGTCCCTGATGGATTCAATGTCGCCTTGTACACCTTGGCTTGGAGCTAGATTGGAGATGATGTGGCCAGACTGGTAAGAAACTTCTACATCACAGGTATCCTTCCGCCTCATCTCAATGATACAAACATTGCATTTTTCCAAAAAAGTTGGTTTGCCATTTTCCATTAGACTTTAGACCAATTAGCCTCTATAATGTCATTTATAAAATAATTGCTAAGTCATTGGCTAATAGATTGAAAGAACACTTGCCTGAGTATATTCATCCTTCACAACAAGCCTTGATAGAGGGAAAACGCATTACAAACAATATCATTGTAGCCCAGGAAATTGCTCCCTCGTTCTCTCTTTCTTCTTGGGATGGGATTGGTTTCATGCTCAAAATTGATTTAGCTAAAGCTTTTGACAGAATCGAGAGGAATTTCATAGCTTTGGCTCTTGCACGTAAAGGTCTTCATGCCCATTCTATAAATCTTGTGCATGCTTGCATATCTTCGCCGACTTTCTTGGTTAATTATCATTAATGACCAGTCTTTTGCTCGCTTTAAAAGTAGCAAAGGCATTAGGCAATGCTGCTCCTTGTCCCCATCGCTTTTTGTCTTTGCAGTGAATGAACTCTCTTTGGCGCTATAGGATGCACTTTAGGACAATCACTTGTTAGGTATCTCTCTTGGACTGAACTGTCCACCTATACATTCTTTGATGTTCGCAGATGATCTGCGTTTGTGTGGCAAAGCTACCATGCAGGAAGCAACTTCCATATCCAACATTTTAAATCAATTCTGTCATAAGTCAGGACAGGTTCCAAACTGGTCCAAATCTGGTATAATGTTTAGTAAAAAGGTTGGTTTGCAGTTTAAGAAAGATATCAAGCGCATCTTCCCAGTTTCAGATATTGACAGAAATACCATTCATCTGGGATATCCTCTCATCCTTCCTGGAAAAGAAATATCAACATACTACAACTTTGTTTATGACAAATTTATATCCAAATTGAGTGCTTATAAAGCCAACATGCTTTCACATGCTGCTAGGCTAACCCTTATTAAATCTGTCTTTTCATCTATACCTGTCTACTATATGTCCAATATACTTTTCTCAAAAAAGTATCTAACTAAGCTCACAGCTATTATAAGTAACCTTTGGTGGACAGGAGTCAAAGAAAAACCAACTGCAAAGAATCTTTGTCTTAGAGCTTGGGCTGACATTTGCACAGAAAAAAAGATTGGTGGCCTAGGTGTCAGAAAGTTGCAGGCTATTAATCAACGACTAATTCTTTTATCACCTGGAGATTAGAAAAAGAACCCCACTATCATCTTGCCCTCATTCTCAAATCAAAATACCATAGTGACACATCCATTTGGAGGGCAAAACAAAATACACCAAAATCAGCCTTCTGGACAACGATTCTTAAGGTAAGTTTTGGCCTCTTTTTACCAAATAGTTGATGGCAGCAACTCCATTTGGAGTTCCCCTTGGTTCTCTCAATGGCAAAATATTTATGATAATTTGATTATCCAACAACGTCCTTTTGATTACCCAGATGTTAAGGACCTTTGGATCTCCAATCAGAAAACTTGGAATGTTGAACTGGTCAATTCTTTGTTCAGGCCACAAACTGCTCATGCTATTTTGCAAACCCCTATTTTTAATGCTTCGGGGAAGGTGTTCTTGTTTTGAAATTAACACCTGTTGGAAATATGCCCTAGAGGCAATAATAAAGTGGTTATTATTATATTTCCTTGTTTATGATAATTGTCTATTGTTCATGCTATAATTGTGTTATCCGGAAATCGTAATACATGTGTGAATACATAGACCACAACATGTCCCTAGTGAGCCTCTAGTTGACTAGCTCGTTGATCAACAGATGGTTACGGTTTCCTGACCATGGACATTGGATGTCGTTGATAACGGGATCACATCATTAGGAGAATGATGTGATGGACTAGACCCAATCCTAAGCATAGCACTTGATCGTGTAGTTCGTCTGCTAAAGCTTTTCTAATGTCAAGTATCATTTCCTTAGACCATGAGATTGTGCAACTCCCGGATACCGTAGGAATGCTTTGGGTGTATCAAACGTCACAACGTAACTGGGTGACCATAAAGGTGCGCTACAGGCATCTCCGAAAGTGTCTGTTGGGTTGGCACGAATCGAGACTGGGATTTGTCACTCCGTATGACGGAGAGGTATCTCTGAGCCCACTCGGTAATGCATCATCATAATGAGCTCAATGTGACTAAAGAGTTAGCCACGGGATCATGCGTTACGGAACGAGTAAAGAGACTTGCCGGTAACGAGATTGAACAAGGTATAGGGATACCGACGATCAAATCTCGGGCAAGTATCATACCGGTAGACAAAGGGAATTGTATACGGGATTGATTGAATCCTCGACATCGTGGTTCATCCGATGAGATCATCGTGGAACATGTGGGAGCCAACATGGGTATCCAGATCCCGCTGTTGGTTATTGGCCAGAGAGATGTCTCGGTCATGTCTGCATGGTTCCCGAACCCGTAGGGTCTACACACTTAAGGTTTGGTGACGCTAGGGTTGTTATGGGAAATGGTATGTGGTTACCGAATGTTGTTCGGAGTCCCAGATGAGATCTCGGACATCACGAGGAGTTCCGGAATGGTCCGGAGGTGAAGAATTATATATGGGAAGTCCAGTTTCAGTCACCGGAATGGTTTCGGGGGTTATCGGTATTGTACCGGGACCACCGGAAGGTGTCCGGGGGTCCACCGGGTGGGGCCACCTGCCCCGGTGGGCCAAGTGAGCTGAGCAAGGGAGGGAACCAGCCCCTGGTGGGCTGGTGCGCCGCCCCCCAAGGGGCCCAAGGCGCCTAGGGTTGGAAACCCTAGGGGTGGGGGCGCCTCCCACCTGGCTTGGGGGGTAAGTTTCCCCCCTGGCCGCAGCCCCTCCCCTTAGATGGGATCTAAGGGGGCCGGCCCCCTCTCCCCTTCTCCCTATAAATAGAGGGGGGGGGGGGGGGTGTGGTGTGTGGGGGTGGGAGTTGTGTGGTTTCTGTTATGTTCCCATCATAACACCTTATCCCAGGTTCTCCTCCCTCCCCCCTCTCCAACACCTCCTCCTCCTCCGTTTGAGCTTGGCGAAGCCCTGCCGGAGAACTGCAAGTTCCACCACCACGCCGTCATGCTGCTGGAGCTGTCTTCCCCAACCTCTCCCTCCTCCTTGCTGGATCAAGGCGCGGGAGACGTCACCGGGCTACACGTGTGTTGAACACGGAGGCACCATTGTTCGGTGCTTAGATCGGAATCGACCGCGATCTGAATCGCTGCGTGTATGACTCCTCCAACCGCGTTCTTGCAACGCTTCCGCATCGCGATCTTCAAGGGTATGAAGATGCACTCCTCTCTCTCTCGTTGCTAGTCTCTCCATGTAGGAGATATGCCCTAGAGGCAATAATTAAATGTTATTGATTATCTCCCTGTTCATAATTAGGTTTATGTTCCATGCTATAACTGCTATGGTTCTCGGGTCTACAATAACCACGAGGCTCGGAGGAAGACTCATTTGCACGTGTGGAATAATAAACGGTAAGATGTATTCCTAGTCTAGCCTCTAAGACTAGCTCAAGTGTTGCATGATGGTTCTGTTTTCCTGATCATGGGCATGTCTATGCCATCAACTTTGAGGGCACAATGTTAGAAGAACATTTGTGTTGAATCGACCCGAATTGATGTTATGCTATGAGATACATTCGTCACAAGTTAAATAGTTTATAACAAAGAGATTGTTAACGTTTGCATGATTCCTTAGACCATGAGAGTATCGAGTTTCTTCATGCTTGATTCATGAACTTTGGGGTTTGTTAAACGTCATCCGTAAATGGGTGGCTATTACGGCGGCTTACGGGTTCATGGAAAAGTGTGTCAAGTAACTTGATAGCTCGAGATTGGGATTTGCTCCTCCGACGATGGAGAGATATCTCTGGGCCCTCTCGGTGTTACGGTATCCATCATCGTCTGGCCAGACACTTTGTGATTTGATCACGGGGATGCCGCAACACGGTAACGAGAAAAGAGAACAATACCGGTAACGAGGTAACTAGCATAGTGGACAATTTGTTGATCCACGGGAATGCCAACATGTCTCACCTCGGGTATTTGTAACATATCACGAAGCAACAGGAATAGCACACGGCAACTGGAGGTTCACTCGAATATTTATTCGTGTGGGTATAGGGGTCAATATGGGTGTCCACGGCTCCGATGTTGATCATTGATCGGAAAGAGTTCCGGTCATGTCTATACTTCACCGAACCTATAGGGTCACACGCTTAAGGGTCATCTATCTGTTGAACGCTAGAGAGGGAGTCTGAGAGAAAGTCACCGAAAATGTTTCGGAGACAACGGAAAAGTTCCGAGAGAGAGAACACCGAAAGAGTTTCGGTAAAACCGAAAAGTTGCTGTCTGCCTTGCCACAGTGCAGCCGGCTGCCGTCCTCGCCTCGCTCGCCGAATCAATCAGCTGCATCAAGGCGAAGCAAAACTGAGCACACAAGGGATGATGTGCAGAAATGAAGCAAAATATATGCCGAGCTCACCCAAATGACAAGGCAGTCGGCCGGTGGTAGAAGGAGAAGCCGGCCGCCCGCCGCCTGGAGACATGAATCTAGTGCATAGCAGCGTCGATCGATGCCGCCGAGAGCTGCACTAGATGCAGTTATTGTCGATCTGATGCCCGACCTTGGGTAGCGATAGGAGGTGGGTGAGGTGGGGAGACGGCGGGGAGGAGAGCGAGAGGCCAGCTCAAGTGGGGGAAGGCCAAGCACGACAGAGGGCGCTGCTGAGGCCTGCCGTGGAACGCGCGCGCGAGAGCTGGCGGACGTGGACCTAGTGTGCAGCTCGAGCGCCGGGCACCGAGGTGCATCCTGCGATGGATTCGTGGGCCGCAGGCCAGCGCGGCCGCTCCACGATCATTGTTCCCCGCGTGCGTCGCTGCCCTCGCACGACCATCTATCTTCTCACGGGGTGTGTGGTGTCAAGGAGGGCCAGCTTGCCGCGTAGGGCAGAGCAGCGTGTTGCGCAGCGAGGGCCGTGTCCCCACGTGGCATTTCTCCAACACCTGTCTGTGGTTCGGCGAATTTCTGGCGTACAAGGAGATGCGGGCCGACACCACAGATAGGATTTCACAAAAGAAGAAAAACACACAGCGGCACTTGTCACTCACAGGGTGTGATTTTGTACCAATTTGAACCCCCGACTAGGCAGGTGGTTGCCAAGGTTTCAAGTTTGTGCACCAAGATGGACCAACACAAGTTGTAAGTACCCTAAACGTAATTGACTAGATGGGTACAATTACGTAGGACTTAAAGATCCGGAAAACACTTATTTTTTGGAAATTCTGATTATTGTCACAAGTTCTATAGATGCTACTAGGGGCTTAGGACGGAGATTTTGGTGAACATGGTTCCACGTGCACCTTTACGAATAGTAAATCTGAAAAAAAAAAGTAAAAACAACAAAAAAAATCTGAAACTTTTTTGTAATATACATAGTTAACCGTAACTTGGCGTACGAAGTTTCCAGAAGAAATCACACTGTGGTAATTGGGCAAAAAATGACAAATCAAAGTATATTAAAAAAATTATTTGATGAATAGTATGGTCCCAATTATTTTCTCACAAGAATAGCATGGATGTCAATACACCATGAAACTTCAAACGTGAGTAGTAGAATGGTCGATAACGTTCCATATCCCGAAATTTCAGATTTTTTTTTTAAATTTTCTAGTATTTTTTCCAATTCTACTATTCATGTGGTGGGTGCACGTGGAAACACTGTTTACCTTTGTAGTTTGGCTACTGCATGTAAATACTCCCTTTGGTCCTTTTACTCGGCATATAAAAATTGTTTGAAGGTCACATTCATAAAGTTTGACCATATTTATAGAAAAGATATCAACATATAAGATGTGTTGAAGTCAAGCTTCATATGTTTGACCATATTTATATGAAGAAGATATCAAAATCTACCATGCTAAAATATACAATATGAAAATGTAGATCTTGGCGCATTATACTGATATTGATTTCACATGTGAATATGGTTATTTTTTCTATAAAGTTGGTCAAACTTTATGAGGCTTGATGTCAGACAAATCTTATATGATCGAAATAAAAAGGACCGGAGGAAGTATATGATACATGTTCCCGGAGCCCAAACAGCTTCAGCACACGCAAAAAACACACGAGTGACCGACAATCCGACCACACCTGTGAGTTCTCCAACGCTCATCACCAAATCGGACACAGTCTATCCGTGATGGTGGGGACCAGTACGCTTCTTTTTTTAGAAAAGGAGGATTACCCGGCCTCTTTATCTGGGCGATGCATGCAGCCATTTTATTAATTATTACAAAGACCTTATAAAGTAATACATCAGTTTGTCCGAAGCCTCCACATCTTAGCAACCAACTGTCGCTATTCCTAACCACTTGATGAAGGGGTGCCGACAGTCCGAGCCTAATACCAAACAGACATCGCACGAAAGCCTAACATCTAAAGCCGGAAACCCCAACCGAGCCAGATACTGGGTTTGGGATACAAACCAGTCCGACACACTCTCATGTGTGTCGCCGCCGTCTTCCACAATCCATTTCAGAGCAGAAACTACAACACCGACCTTGCCAGGCCTCTTGCATCAGACGTCACCATGACGCCAGAAAACATCCTCCTCCTGCGCGAGTCCATCTCCGCGCATCGGGACACCGAGTCTCCACTGCACCACGCCGCCGAGATCCGCCGCATCAATGAGTAAGATGAAGCACGCTCCACCAAAGAAGCCATCCACTGGTCCCTCGAGCCCGGCACCACCTCCAAGAATGACGCCCCCAAGGGGGAAACGACATCAGAGCGACGCCCATCATCTGATCTTATACTGTTTAGGATTTCCCTCGGAGGTAGCGGATTAGAGTCTAGAGTTTCTCCATGGCAATGCCTCAAGAGGTGGACGGCATGAAAAGGTGCCACATCGCCGGTCTTGGCAACAAGCGAGAACGAGGTTTATTTCCTTCGATCTGCTCGACGAACCTCCGCTCGAATCGTGCGCACGGACCACCACCATCTCCCCGCCGCGGAGCAAGCAAGCCACTGGCCAGATCAAATCTGACCGGAGGGCCAACCACGCCCGCAAGCAGACCAGCCCACCAAAACCTCCACGCGCCACCCGATCCGATGGTGCCGTAGTGCGCGGCAGATTGAGCAGCTCACCCGCCGCGGGGAGCGACGGAGCCACCGCCGCGGAGGCTCATATCTGGGGCGCACTTTATGCTCGCCCGGGTTGCCCCGCGCCACCCTCGCGCGCGAAGAGAAGGAGAGGCTCCTCCGCCACCGCTGTCAGCCGCCCAGGCTTTAGCCGGCGACTCTCCAGCGGTGGGGAGGGGAGGGATGGGATGGAGATAGCACGGGCGGCTAAGGTTGGGAAGTGGCGTCTGGGTAGGGGGCGGGGGAGGGGAGGGATGGGATCTGGAGATGCAGTCGGAGGATACGGATGGGAGGCGGAGGCAGAGGTAGCTGGATGGGATCTGAAAAGCTACCCGGTTCTTTTCGCAGTTGATGTTGGGGTGAGCCCAGGAACTGCCCCTTATTGATGTGGGGACCAGTACATGGGAAATAATAGGGGAGCGCATCAACCTTGTCCCGTAAAACTTCCGCCTTTTGTTTAAGTCCGCGAGCTCAAAGTAACAATATATATTGAAAATGTACAAATACGACAGTAGTTTAATTAATATTACAATCCAACAATAATGTTTTCAAATTAAAGTAGTTCAAAATTGGAATTGATGCAAAAGCAGCTTTAAATTGCGTGCTTGCGATGGGTGTGACTTGCGTGTTGGAATTGCCCCTGTGTGGCGATTTGCCGGAGACTGGCGTGATGCGTTCTTTTCTCTCCCGATTCTTTTGTGTCTAACTCTATAGAGTTCTCTAATCCTCTCGGCTCCAGCTCTGTTCCTCCAGATTGATCCTCTTTTTCTGTCAATCTACTCTCCCCTGTTTCACCTGCCACTCTACTTTGCCATCGCCCCCGATGCTGACTGGTCCAAGAAGTTGTTACTCTAGCTCGATCCAATCCACTAATCCATTGCACCCTAGCTCTTCCAGGCCGATTTCACGATCCAACCTCCGTGCACCAGGCACCTTAGCAAATCGTTGCAGTTTAGTTTAGATACGACCGGCAGGTGGGAGCGTACGGTGCCAATCTTCTCAATCCAGGGCAGGTTTGACAGGAGGGGCGTCCAATGCTAAGGGCTTTGAGTCAAGACGTGCCTTAGTTAAGATTTTAGATTGTGAAGTCATCCCCAGGGTTCCAGCCCGCGCCATGAAATTCATTGGCCGGAACTGCCTAGGCGTGGAAGGACCTACCAACTCCAATAAAATGGAGTATCTTTGCCAAACTAATGGCATCCACTAGAGCACAGATAATATTCCTCTGGAAAATCAGAAAATCACAGCGTACATTTCCTCTCAACTTAATAGTAGATTGAACATGAAGATAACTTTGTGGTTGCTCACTAGGGTCTCTCCGGTGGTCTTTGGTTGTTTGGTCTTTTTTTTTTTGCGTGTGGTGTGCTTTGGTCTGACAAAAGTCCAAGTCATCACTAAGTGCTCCAATCACTACTCAATCTTAGCCTTAGTTGTACGTATAGTGACAATCTGAGTTTGCGTTGGCTTGTGTACATGGGATCCTCATCATCGCCGCACGAGAATGATTGGGACCAGATTTCGTTTTTGTGTCTGATTAACACAGGAAAGCCACTAGTTGCTTAGGTGACTCAACAACATCATGTGTGATGTGGGGATACTATCCCTCTACATAAACCACTGTCGTATGCGTACTTTTAATGGTTATGTTAAACAAATGTGGTCTGTTTGATCTTGGTTTTAGTTGCCCTGCGTTATACATGGACGAAACAAACATTTCTCGTCAACTCCTGTGTTTGAAAGGCTGGATAGGCTGTCTTGCGAAAAGGCGAGTGGTGTAATTTGTTTCCAACACAAATTGGTTTTAGTTCTTCCTATTATTCTTGCCAGAGCATACGCCTATACTGTTTCAACTGAACTCAATTTCATAGATCGAAACTCAGTTCAAATTTAAATGGTGGACCATGGAAGAAGACTTCCAAAATGGTGCACAATCCTTGGCGTTGCTTCTGGGAAACTAAACCTTGCAGGTCTACCCTTAAGAAATGTGCAAGAAGAAGCCAAGACAAACAACCGCCAGAGCCTTCAAGATCTCCATCAAAATAGTCCAGAAGCAAACCCGACCAGCATCACGAGCACTCCTTCGAGGCAAAACTTATTGCGTCAATAGCGAAGAAAAACTGACCAAGCTCACTGAATTTTAAGGCAACGAGCAAAGAAACACAGGCAGTGCACGGAGACAGGAAGACCTCATATTTCACAATGATTGGGCTCAAGCGTAGACATAGAAACCGCACTCGTTTCAACTCTTTGACCAAACGAGATCGCTCATGAATTTGTTTTCATATTTTAAAACAATCTTTCACTGCTCTTTTCTAACAATGGCAGGCCATACTGAACAATCTTGTCCCACATGATGCACATGATTTTACCAATTCTATTCCGGACAAGAAGGAGGATTTGGGGAGTCTCAAAACAAAGAAGAAACATGCACTCCAGTCCCGTGATGGATTCCAATGTCTGCCATTGTACACCTTGGCTTGGAGCTAGATGGAGAGAGTGGCCAGACTGGTAAGAAACTTCTACATCAAGGTATCCTCGCCTCATCTCAATGATAACAAAACATTGCATTTTTCCAAAAAAGTTGGTTTGCACATTTTCCATTGACTTTAGACCAATTAGCCTCTATAATGTCATTTATTAAAATAATGCTAAGTCATTGGCTAATAGATTGAAAGAACACTTGCCTAGAGTATTCATCCTTCACAACAAGCCTGATAGAGGGAAACGCATTACAAACAATATCATTGTAGCCCAGGAAATTGCTCCCTCGTTCTCGTCTTTCTTCTTGGGATGGGATTGGTTCATGCTCAAATTGGATTTAGCTAAACGTTTGACAGAATCGAGGAGATTTCATAGCTTGGCTCTTGCACGTAAAGGTCTTCATGCTCATGTCTATAAATCTGTTGCATGCTTGCATACTTCGCAGACTTTTGGTAAGGTATCATTAATGACCAGTGTTTGATCGCTTTAAAGTAGCAACGCAGTTAGGCAATGCTGCTCCTTGTCCCCATCGCTTTTTGTCTTTGCAGTGAATGAACTCTCTTTGGCGCTATAGGGATGGCACTTAGGACCAATCACTTGTTAGGTATCTCTCTTGGGACTGAACTGTCCACCTATACATCTTTGATGTTCGCGGATGTATGCGTTTGTGTTGTGGCAAAGCTACCATGCAGGGGAAGCACTTCCATCCAACATTTAAAATACAATTCTGTCATAAGTCAGGACAGGTTCCAAAACTGGGTCCAAATCTGGTATAATGTTTAGTAAAAAGGTTGGTTTGCCGTTAAGAAAAGATATCAAGCGCAGTCTTCCCAGTTTCAGATATTGACAGAAATACCATCATCTGGGATATCCTCTCATCTTCCTGGAAAAGAAATAGTCAACATACTACAACTTTGTTTATGACAATTTATATCCAAATGAGTGCTTATAAAGCCAACATGCTTCACATGCGCCTAGCTAACCCTTATTAATCTGTCCTTTTCATATACCTGTCTACTATATGTCCAATATACTTTTCTCAAAAAGTATCTAACTAAGCTCAGCTATTATAGTAACACTTTGGTGGACCGGAGGCAAAGAAAAACCAACTGCAAGAATCTTTGGCTGAGAGCTTGGTGTGACCATTGCACAGAAAAAAAGATGGTGGCTCAGGTGTCAAAGTTGCAGGCTATTAATCATACGACTAATTCTTTTGATCACCTGGAGATGTAGAAAAGAACCCACTATCATCTTGCCCTATTCTCAAAATCAAAAAAAATACCATAGTGACACATCCATTGGAGGGCAAAACAAATAAACCAAAATCAGCCGTCTGGACAAACGATTCTTAAGGTAAGTTTGTGCTCTTTTACCACATAGTTGGATGGCAGCAATCCATTGGAGTTCCCCTTGGTTCTCTCAATGGCAAAATATTTATGATAATTGATTATCAACAACGTCCTTTGGATACCCAGAGTTAAGGACCTTTGGATCTCCAATCAGAAAAATTGGAAGTTGAACTGGTCAATCTTTGTTCAGGCACCAAACTGCTCATGCTATTTTGCAAACACCCCTATTTTTAATGCTTCGGGGAAGGTGTTCTTGTTTTGAAATTAACACCGGTGGAAATATGCCCTAGAGGCAATAATTAAGTGGGGATTATATGCCTGTTTATGATAATGTCTATTGTTCATGCTATAATTGTGTATCCGGAAATCGTAATACATGTGTGAATACATAGACACACAAAATTGTCCCTAGTGAGCCTCTAGTTGACTAGCGCGTGATAACACAGATGGTTACGGTTTCCTGACCATGGACATTGGATGTCGTTGATAACGGGATCACATAATTAGGAGAATGATGTGATGGCGTCGAACTGTCCTTTTGTAGCAGGGGATTGGGATTACTGTTTTCCTTTCCTTGCTAATATAATCCAGTATGGCCTCTCAAAAAGAAAAAAACATGAGCAGAATGGATCATGGGTGCAGAAATGAAGCAGAACATATGCCCAAGTCCAACCGAATCATGCCATCGGTGACAAGGCCAGGCAGGCCGGGCGTGTGAGTGAGTCCTTGACAAGGCAAGCCGGCCAGGCCGCCGCCATGGAGCATGGAGACTTTGGTAGGCTGGGCGGAGGAGCGGGAGGCGGCGGTGCCAAGGGGCCGTCAGGGAGGGAGGGAGGGAGCTCGTGGAGACGGTGCGGCCAGCTCAAGTCAAAGTGGGGGGAAGGCAAAGGCCAGGCCGACAGAGGCGCTGCTAGTGCGGTCCAGCCCGCTCGATGCTGCCGGGCACGAAGGCTCGATCGCTCATCCGATGCGATGCGCTCTTCTGCTGCTCCTCGCCCAAGCCCCAGCCACAGCCGCGCCGCTGCGCTCCGCGACATCGATTCCCTGCCTGTCGCTGCCCGCACGCCGACATCTATCTTCTCACCAGTGTGGAGGAGGCCAGCTGATTTCGTCCAACACACGTCTGTCTGCTGGCGAATTCTTTTTTGGCCTACGAGATGAGTTGCGAAACACAGCATAAAAAAAAACGGCACTTGTCATCTCTGGGGTGGTGATTTTGTACCAATTTGAACCCGTAACAGCTTGCTAATATGAGCCGTATCGCCCGTTGGCAATGACCGGACAATGCCCTTTTTCGCTGTCGTATAACCAAATCCATACAATGCATGCAACCACATAGATCAAATATCCAGGATAAATTTAGGTATAGTTAATCGGTCACGCGCTGAATCCGAACTAAAAGACATTGTTCACCGAATTTACTGCAACAAATAAACATAAAACGTGCGGAGAGCAAGATCACCACTTCTTGGGGCCCTTGCCCTTGCGGTCGGCGGTCCATCTTCTCCATGTAGCGGTCCGCGGCAGGGAGGACTGCCTTCGAGCTGCTGATGCCACTCTCCGACGCAGAGGAGAGTAGCCCGCAGTCGGCGGATGGCGTGGCTCTGCTCCCGAGCGTGGCGGCCGCCTTCGCCTTGGCGCTCTCCTTCTCCTCGTGAGGCGCTCCGAAGCCTCGACCCGAGACAGAGCGCCTTCGCATTCTTGCACTGGAGGCCTCGCGTCGGTCTCGTCGTGGTGAGCGAGTGCCACAATCACCACGGAGGAGCGCCTCCTCTCGGATCCACGGGCACGAGCTTGCGTGCTGCCAGGGCGGTGCCGCAGCCGAATGAGAAGGGGAGGGGGGCGCCCTGCTCCGGATTTGGAGCGGGTAGACGAGACGGGCGAGCGCGGGCTTGCATTGCGGCGGGCGCGATCTGGTGGAGGTGACGGCGGATGCCAACTGAGCTCGAGCTTCCGTCGGTGTCCGGCTGAAACCGCTCAATGGAGATGCAAGCGCGAGTTGCTCGTCATTAGGCGCATCGTTGCCCGAGTCCTCTCCTTCATGAGGCGGTCCCAGTCCATGGGATGTGGTCTTGTTGCCGGACTCGTCGCCGGACTTGGCCATGGCGGAGGACGCAGAGATATTCGGGTGAGTAATGTGAGAAGATGAGAGGGGAGCGAAAGGGCGAGTGGACTGAGATCGCTAAGTTCGACCGAGAGAGTGGTGGGGTTTTGTGGGGACTGTGGTGGGGCGACCGCGGTCCATAGCGAGTCGCCTATGTGGCGGGCGTGGCCCGGGTTCCCATATCCGTCCCGACATTGGCCGGATATGGAGAGTGCCGTGAGGCGTGGGCATTTAGGCCGGATATGGGTAGCCGGCTGGGTGTCGTTTTCGATCCGGACAGTGACCGAGCAAGCTCGTCCGGGCCCTCGTTTGGGCAAACATGGGTCCGGTTGTACAGTTTCAATTTTCAAGTTTTGTGCACCAAGATGGACCCACAACACAGTTATAGTGGCGTTTGGTGCGCTAATTTGCAGAGGGTTCACATTGTGGTATTTGGCTAGCCTAATTTGCAGATAGTTCACCTGCATGTTTGGTGTGCGTGCCTGTTGCTAATATTTGTGATAGCTGCAGCGTGTTGGACTCTTGTTTGCGCTATGCATATTGATCTTATATGAACGAGTACCCGACATCCATGAGACGGAGTGTACCCTCTCCCGCACCATATATTATGATCCCTGTGCGTCGAACTAGTAATTTTTGTAGCAAACAAGAGGATTGGGATTACCTTTGACGGGGGGGGATTTGACCCTTTGAGCCCAGACCCTGCTAGCTAGGATTCTGGTTCTTGGGCGCTCAGGACATAGTTTTAAATAGCCGGCAGGTGGCAGCTAAATGGTCGCCCTTCACAGATAGCCCCACCGCTTTAGCCGCTATAGCTTCGCTGTAGCTGATTTGGAGGCCCGCCGCTATTTTTCATAGCCGCTATTTAAAACATGCACGGTTTGCATTGGTCATCCCACTGCTGGCTGCGCCTCGGTCTGCCTTGCACGTGCAGCCGGCTGCCGTCCTCGCCTCGCCGCTCGCCGAATCAATCACTGCATCAAGGCGAAGCAAACTGAGCACAAGGGATGATGTGCAGAAATGAAGCAAATATATGCCGACTCACCCAAATGACAGGCAGTCGGCCGTGGTAGCAAGGAAGCCGGCCGCCCGCCGCCTGGAGACATGAATCTAGTGCAGTAGCAGTCGATCGATGCTGCCGGACTGAGACTGCACTAGATGCAGTTATCGATCGACTGCTCCCGACCTTGGGTAGCCCGACGGTCGGGTGGGTGGTGGAACGCGGCGGAGGAGCGAGAGGCCAGCTCAAGTGGGGGAAGGCAAGCAGACAGAGGCGCTGCTGAGGCCTGCCGTGGACGCGCGCGGCGCGAGCCTGGCGGACGTGCGCGCCGAGGCTCGCTCGACTGCCGGGCACCGCAGGTTCATCCGATGCGATGCGCTCTTGTGCCGCCGGCCCGCGCTGCGCTCACGATCATTGATTCCCCGCGTGCGTCGCTGCCCTCGCAACGACCATCTTCTTCTCACGGGTGGTGTGGTGTCAAGGAGGCCAGCTTGCCGCGTAGGGCGAGAGCAGCGTGGCGCAGCGCACGCACGTGTCCCCACGTGGCATTTCGTCCAACACCTGTCTGTGTATGTCTGGCGAATTCTTGGCGTACAAGGAGATGCGTGCCGACACCCAGATAGGATTTCACAAAAGAAGAAAACACACACGGCACTTGTCACCTCCAGGGTGTGATTTTGTACCATTTGAACCCCGACTAGCAGGTGGTTGCAATTTTCAAGTTTGTGCACCAAGATGGACCCACAACACAAGTTTAGTACCCTAACGTAATTGACTAGATGGTTACAATTTACGTAGATGCTTAAAGATTCCGGAAAACACTTATTTTTTTGGAAATTCTGATTATTTTCACAAGTTCCTATAGATGCTACTAGGTACTTAGACGGAGATTTGGTGAACATGGTTCCACGTGCACCTTTACGAATAGTAAATCTAGAAAAAAAAAGTAAAAACCAAAAAAATCTGAAACTTTTTTGTAATATACATAGTTAACCGTATACTTGGGTACGAAGTTTCACGAAAATACACACGCGTGGTAATCTGGGCAAAAATGACAAAATCAAAGCTATATTAAAAAACATTATTTGATGAATAGTATGGTCCCAATTATATTTTCTCCAAAGAATACCATGGATGTCAATCATCATGAAACTTCACAACGTGAGTGTAGAATGGGACTAAGTTCCATATCCGAAATTTCAGATTTTTTTTTTAAATTTTCTAGTATTTTTTCCAATTCTACTATTCATGTGGGTGCGCGTGGAAACCATTTCACCTTTGTATTTTGGCTACTGCATGTAATACTCCCTTGGTCCTTTTTACTCGGCATATAAAATTGTTTGAAGTCACACTTCATAAAGTTTGACCATATTTATATGAAAAGATATCACATATAAGAATTGTTTGAAGTCAAGCTTCATAATGTTTGACCATATTTATATGAAAGATATCAAAATCTACCTGCTAAAATTATACAATATGAAAATGTAAGTCTTGGCGCATCTACGATATTGATTTCACATGTGAATATTGTATTTATTTCTATAGTTGGTCAAACTTTATGAGGCTTGATTTCAGACAAATCTTATATGCGAACTAAAAAGGACCGAGGAAGTATATGATACATGTTCACCGGAGCCCAACAGCTTCAGCACACGCAAAAACAACACGAGTGACCGACAATCCGACCACACCTAGAGTATCTCCAACGCTCATCACCAAATCGACACATCTATCCGTGGACTTGGTGGGGACAGTACATTCTTTTTTTAGAAAAGGAGGATTACCCACCGCCTCTTTATCTGGGCGATGCATGCAGCCATTTTATTAATTATTCACAAAGACCTTTAAAGTAATACATCAGTTTGTCCGAAGGCCCACATCTTAGCAACACACTGTCGCTATTCCTAACCACTTGATGAAGGGGTGCCGACAGTCCGAGCCTAATACCAAACAGACTCGCACGAAAGCCTAACATCTAAAGCCGGAAACCCCAACCGAGCCAGATACTGGTTTTGGGATACAAACCGTCCGACACACTCTCATGTGTCGTCGCCGCCGTCTTCCACCAATCCATCTTCAGAGCAGAAACTAACACACCGACCTTGCCAGCCTCTCTGCCATCGACGTCACCATGACGCCAGACAACATCCTCCTCCTGCGCGAGTCCATCTCCGCGCATCGGACACCGAGTCTCCACTGCACCACGCCGCCGAGATCCGCCGCCATCAATGAGTAGATGAAGCACCGCTCCACCAAAGAAGCCATCCACTGGTTCCCTCGAGCCCGTGCACACCTCCAAGATGACGCCCCCAAGGGGGAAACGACATCAAGGCGACGCCATCATCTGATCTACTGATTAGGATTTCCCTCGGGTAGCGGATAGAGGTCTAGAGTTTCTCCATGGCAATGCCTTCAAGAAGGTGACGGCATGAAAAGGTGCCACCATCGCCGGTCTTGGCAACAAGCCGAAAACGAGGTTTTCACTCGGATCTGCTCGACGAACCTCCGTCTCGCATCGTGCGCACGGACCCACCACCGATCTCCCGCCGCGCGGAGCAGCAGCCACTCTGGCCAGTCAAATCTGACCGGAGGGCCAACCACGCCGCAGCAGACCAGCCCACCAAAACCCTCCACGCCGCCACCGATCCGGTGCCGGTGCCGCCCAGATGCGCAGCTCCACCCGCCCCCGGGAGCGAGCACCGCCGCGGAGGCTCATATCTGGGGGCGCACTTATGCTCGCCGGGTGCCCCCCGCCACCCTCGCGCGCGAGAAGGAGAGGCTCCTCCGCCACCGCCCCCTGTCAGCCGCCCAGGCTTAGCCCGGCGACTTCCTCCAGCGGTGGCGGAGGGGAGGGATGGGATGGAGATAGCCCGGCGGCTAAGGTTGGGGCCCTCGGCCGCTCTCGTAGGGGGCGGCGAGGGGAGGGATGGGATCTGGAGATGCGAGTCGAGATAGCGGATGGAGGCGGAGGCAGAGGTAGCGGATGGGATAATGAAGCTACCCGGTTCTTTTCGCAGTTGATGTTGGGGTTGAAGCCCAGGAACTGCCCCTTATGATGTGGGAACCAGTACATGGACAATAATACGGGAGCCGCCCATCCAACTTGTTTCCCGTAAAACTTCCGCCTTTTTGTTTAAGTCCGCGAGCTCAAAGTAACAATATATCATTGAAAATGTACAAATACGACAGTAGTTTTAATTTTAATATTACAATCCAACAATAATGTTTTCAAATTAAAGTAGTTCAAAATTGAATTGATGCAAAAGCAGCTTTAAATTGCGTGCTTTGCGATGGGTGTGACTTGCGTGTTGGCATTGCCCCCTGTGTCGATTTGCCGGAGACTGGCTGTATGCCGTTCTTTTCTCTCCCTGATTTTCTTGTCTAACTCTATAGAGTTCTCTAATCCTCCTCGCTCCGCTCTGTTCCTCCAGATTCGATCCTCTTTTTCTGTCAAATCTCCTCTCCCCTGTTTCACCTGCCACTCTACATTTGCATCGCCCCCGATGCTGACTGGTCCAAGAAGTTTTACTCTATCGATCCAATCCATAATCCATTGCACCCTAGCTCTTCCAGGCCGATTTCCACGTCCACCTCCGTGCACCAGCACCTTAGCAAATCGTTGCAGTTTAGTTTAGCATACGACCGGCGGTGGGAGCGTACGGGTGCCAATCTTCCTCAATCCAGGGCAGGTTTTGGACGGAGGGGCGTCCATGCTCAGCTTTGGTCAAGACGTCCTTAGTTAAGATTTAGATTGTGAAGTCATCCCCAAGGGTTCCAGCCGCGCCTGAAATTCATTGGCCGGAACTGCCTAGGCGTGGGAAGGACCTACGCAACTCCAATAAAATGGAGATCTTGCCAACTAATGGCATCCACAGAGCACAGATAATATTCCTCTCGGAAATCAGAAAATTCAAGGTACATTTCCTCTCAACTTATAGTAGATTTAACATGCAGATAACTTTTGTAGTTGCTCCTAGGGTCTCTCCGGTGGTCTTTGGTTGCTTTGGTCTTTTTTTTTTTTGCGTGTGTTGCTTTGGTCTGACAAAGTCCAAGTCATCATTAAGTGCTCCAATCACACTCAATCTTAGCTCTAGTTGTACGTATAGTGACCAATCTTGAGTTTGCGTTGGCTTGTGTACATGGGATCCTCATCATCGCCGCACGAGAATGATTGGGACCAGATTTCGTCTTTTGTGTCTGATAACACAGGAAAGCCACTAGTTTGCTTAGGTGATCTCAACAACATCATGTGTGATGTGGATACTATCTCCTCTACATAAACCACTGTCGTATGCGTACTTTTATGGTTATTTAAACAATGTGGTCTGTTTGATCTTGGTTTTAGTGGCCCTGCTTATACATGGACAACAACATTTCTCGTCACTCCTGTGTTTGAAAGGCTGGATAGGTGTCTTGCGAATGCTGATGGTGTTAATTTGTTTCCAACACAAATGGTTTTAGTCTTCCTATTTTCTGCAGACATACGCCTATACTTGTTTCAACTGAATCTCAATTTCATAGATCGAAACTCAGTTTCAAATTTTAAAATTGGTGGACCATGGAAGAAGACTTCCAAAATGGTGCACAATCTTCTTGGCGTTCTTCTGGGACAACTAACCTTGCAGGTACCCTTAAGAAATGTGCAAGAAGAAGCCAATACACAACAAGCCAGATGCCCTTCAGATCATTCAATACATCCAGAAGCAACCGATTCAGATCAGACACTCCTTCGAGGCAAAACTTATTGCTCAATATAAGAAAAAACATGACCAAGCTCACTGAATTTTACAGGCAACGAGCAAAGAAACACCAGCAGTGCACGGAGACAGGAACACCTCATATTTTCACAATGATGTGCTCAAGCGTAACATAGAACCCGCATCGTTTCAAACCTCTTTGACCCAAACGATCGCTCATGAATTTGTTTCATTATTTTAAAACAATCTTTCACTGCTCTTGTTCTAACAATGGCAGGCCATACTTGACACATTCTTGTCCACATGATGCACATGATTTTACCAATTCTATTCCGGACAAGAAGGAGATTTGGGAGATCCTCAAAACAAGAAGAACATGCATCTCCAGTCCCTGATGGATTCAATGTCCCTGTACACCTTGGCTTGGAGCTAGATTGGAGATGATGTGGCCAGACTGGTAAGAAACTTCTACATCACAGGTATCCTTCCGCCTCATCTCAATGATACAAACATTGCATTTTTCCAAAAAAGTTGGTTTGCCATTTTCCATTAGACTTTACCAATTAGCCTCTATAATGTCTTTTATAAAATTGCTAGTCATTGGCTAATAGATTGAAAGAACACTTGCCTGAGTATATTCATCCTTCACAACAAGCCTTGATGAGGGAAACGCATTACAACCAATATCATTGTAGCCCAGGAAATTGCTCCCTCGTTCTCTCTTTCTTCTTGGGATGGGATTGGTTTCATGCTCAAATTGATTTACTAAAGCTTTTGAAGATCGAGAGGAATTTCATAGCTTTGGCTCTTGCACGTAAAGGTCTTCATGCCCATTCTATAAATCTTGTGCATGCTGCATATCTTCGCCGACTTCTTGGTTAATTCATTAATGACCATTCTTTTGCTCGCTTTAAAAGTAGCAAAGGCATTAGGCAATGCTGCTCCTTGTCCCCATCCTTTTTGTCTTGCTGATGAACTCTCTTGGCGCTAAGATGCACTTTAGGACAATCACTTGTTAGGTATCTCTCTTGGCTGAACTGTCCACCTATACATTCTTTGATGTTCGCAGATGATCTGCGTTTGTGTGGCAAAGCTACCATGCAGGAAGCAACTTCCATATCCAACATTTTAAATCAATTCTGTCATAAGTCAGGACAGGTTCCAAACTGGTCCAAATCTGGTATAATTTTTAGTAAAAAGGTTGGTTTGCAGTTTAAGAAAGATACAAGCGCATCTTCCCAGTTTCAGATATTGACAGAAATCCATTCATCTGGGATATCCTCCCTCTCATCTCCTGAAAGAAATATCAACATACTACAACTTTGTTTATGACAATTTATATCCAATTGAGTGTCGTTATAAAGCCAACATGCTTTCACATGCGCTAGGCTAACCCTTATTAAATCTGTCTTTTCATCTATACCTGTCTACTATATGTCCATATACTTTTCTCAAAAGAATTCTAGCTCAACAAGCTATTTAAGTACCTTTGGTGGACAGGAGTCAAAGAAAAACCAACTGCAAAAATTTTGTCTTAGAGCTTGGGCTGACATTTGCACAGAAAAAAAGATTGGTGGCCTAGGTGTCAGAAAGTTGCAGGCTATTAATCAACGACTAATTCTTTTATCACCTGGAGATTAGAAAAAGAACCCCACTATCATCTTGCCCTCATTCTCAAATCAAAATACCATAGTGACACATCCATTGGAGGAACAACAAAATACACCAAAATCAGCCTTCTGGACAACGATTCTTAAGGTAAGTTTTGGCCTCTTTTACCAAATAGTTGATGGCAGCAACTCCATTTGGAGTTCCCCTTGGTTCTCTCTCAATGGCAAAATATTTATGATAATTTGATTATCCAACAACGTCCTTTTATACCCAGATGTTAAGGACCTTGGATCTCCATCAGAAAACTTGGAATGTTGAACTGGTCAATTCTTTGTTCAGGCCACAAACTGCTCATGGCTATTTTGCAACCCCCCTATTTTTAATGCTTCGGGAAGGTGTTCTTGTTTTGAAATTAACACCTGTTGGAAATATGCCCTAGAGGCAATAATAAAGTGGTTATTATTATATTTCCTTGTTTATGATAATTGTCTATTGTTCATGCTATAATTGTGTGTTATCCGGAAATCGTAATACATGTGTGAATACATAGACCACAACTGTCCCTAGTGAGCCTCTAGTTGACTAGCTCGTTGATCAACAGATGGTTACGGTTTCCGAGCCATGGACATTGGATGTCGTTGATAACGGGATCACATCATTAGGAGAATGATGTGATGGACTAGACCCAATCCTAAGCATAGCACTTGATCGTGTAGTTCGTCTGCTAAAGCTTTTCTAATGTCAGTATCATTTCCTTAGACCATGAGATTGTGCAACTCCCGGATCCGTAGGAATGCTTTGGGTGTATCAAACGTCAAATCAAGTAACTGGTGACCATAAAGGTGCGCTACAGGCATCTCCGAAAGTGTCTGTTGGGTTGGCACGAATCGAGACTGGGATTTGTCACTCCGTATGACGGAGAGGTATCTCTGAGCCCACTCGGTAATGCATCATCATAATGAGCTCAATGTGACTAAAGAGTTAGCCACGGGATCATGCGTTACGGAACAGTAAAGAGATTGCCGGTAACGAGATTGAACAAGGTATAGGGATACCGACGATCAAATCTCGGGCAAGTATCATACCGGTAGACAAAGGGAATTGTATACGGATTGATTGAATCCTCGACATCGTGGTTCATCCGATGAATCATCGTGGAACATGTGGGAGCCAACATGGGTATCCAGATCCCGCTGTTGGTTTTGGCCGAGAGAATGTCTCGTCATGTCTGCATGGTTCCCGAACCCGTAGGTCTACACACTTAAGGTTTGGTGACGCTAGGGTTGTTATGGAAATGGTATTTGGTTACCGATGTTGTTCGGAGTCCCAGATGAGATCTCGGACATCACGAGGAGTTCCGGAATGGTCCGAGGTGAAGATTTATATGGGAAGTCCAGTTTCAGTCACCGGAATGGTTTCGGGGGTTATCGGTATGTACCGGGACCACCGGAAGTGTCCGGGGTCCACGGGTGGGGCCACCTGCACCCCGGTGGGCCAAGTGAGCTGAGCAAGGAGGGAACCAGCCCCTGGTGGCTGGTGCGCCGCCCCCCAAGGGCCCAAGGCGCCTAGGGTTGGAAACCCTAGGGGTGGGGGCGCCTCCCACCTGGCTTGGGGGTAAGTTTCCCCCCTGGCCGCCGCCCCTCCCCCTTAATGGGATCTAAGGGGGCCGGCCCCCTCTCCCTTCTCCCTATAAATAGAGGGGGGGAGGGGGGGGGGGGGGGGGGCTGGGAGGGCAGCAGCACCTGATCCTCGGCGCAGCCCTCCCCCCTCTCCACCACCTCCTCCTCCTCCGTTTGACTTGGCGAAGCCCTGCCGGAGACTGCAAGTTCCACCACCACGCCGTCATGCTGCTGGAGCTGTCTTCCCCAACCTCTCCCTCCTCCTTGCTGGATCAAGGCGCGGAGACGTCACCGGGCTACACGTGGTTGAACACGGAGCACCATTGTTCGGTGCTTAGATCGGAATCGACCCGCGATCTGAATCGCTGCGTGTATGACTCTCCACACCGCGTTCTTGCAACGCTTCCCGCATCGCGATCTTCAAGGGTATGAAGATGCACTCCTCTCTCTCTCGTTGCTAGTCTCTCAATGTAGGAGATATGCCCTAGAGGCAATAATTAAATGTTATTGATTATCTCCCTGTTCATAATAGGTTTATGTTTCCATGCTATAACTGCTATGGTTCTCGGGTCTACAATAACCACGAGGCTCGGAGGAAGACTCATTTGCACGTGTGGAATAATAAACGTAAGATGTATTCCTGCTAGCCTCTAAGACTAGCTCAAGTGTTGCATGATGTGTCTTGTTTTCCGGATCATGGGCATGTCATGCCATCAACTTGGAGGGCACAATGTTAGAAGAACATTTGTTTGATCGACCCGAATTGATGTTATTATGAGATACATTCGTCACAAGTTAAATAGTTTTATAACAAAGAGATTGTTAACGTTTGCATGATTCCTTAGACCATGAGAGTATCGAGTTTCTTCATGCTTGATTCATGAACTTTGGGTTTTGTTAAACGTCATCCGTAAATGGGTGGCTATTACGGCGGCTACGGGTTCATGGAAAAGTGTGTCAGTAACTTGATAGCTCGAGATTGGGATTTGCTCTCCGACGATGGAGAGTATCTCTGGGCCCTCTCGGTGTTACGGTATCCATCATCGTCTGGCCAGACACTTGTGATTTGATCACGGGGTGCCGCACAACGGTAACGAAAAAGAGAACAATACCGGTAACGAGGTAACTAGCATAGTGGAAACATTGTTGATCCACGGGAATGCCAACATGTCTCACCTCGGTATTTGTAACATATCACGAAGCAACAGGAATAGCACACGGCAACTGGAGGTTCACTCGATTTTATTCGTGTGGGTATAGGGTGTCAATATGGGTGTCCACGGCTCCGATGTTGATCATTGATCGGAAAGAGTTCCGGTCATGTCTATACTTCACCGAACCTATAGGGTCACCGCTTAAGGGTCATCTATCTGTTGAACGCTAGAGAGGGAGTCTGAAGAAAGTCACCGAAATGTTTCGGAGACAACGGAAAAGTTCCGAGAGAGAGAACACCGAAAGAGTTTCGGTAAAACCGAAAAGTTGTTTCGGAATATATTATTTGGTAAAAAAGGTTGCATGTTTGGTGGCTTTTTGTCTAGGGAGCATGCATGTTTCATGGAGACATGTTGGTGGCTTGTTGGGGGGGGGGGGGGAGACAAGATGTTGGCCGGCCCAAGGGCTGCCATGGTGGTGTCCCCTTGGTGCCCCCCTTGTGTTACCATTATGCCCTTTCATGTGTGACATGAAGCTTGGGTATTTTGGTATTTCAACATCCCACCCCACCCCTTGCCTTGGCCTATAAAAGGAGGAGTTGGGGCTGCCATCTCCTTCATCCCCTTGCTCTCATACTCATGCCATGCAATTATCTGGCTTCTCTCTCCCTCCCACGAAAAGAGTTTCGTAGAGCCGAAAGGCTGTCTGGGTTCCGGTGGGAACTAGTTCTGGACGGCGAAGCCCTGCCGGATAGATGACACCGTATGTGTGCAACTCTGTAGAGAGGTCGTAGTTTCGTCCTTTTGCCCGAGGGGCTGTTCGAGTGTCCTCCCGGAGGGCTGTCTGAGTAACCGTCCGAGTTTCGAGGGTCCTCCCGAAGGACTGTCCGACCGCCTCCCGGAGGGCTGTCCGGGTGGCGGATGAGGGTATACATCCTCGCGGTTGGGAGGTTGTAAATCCTAGCTGCGGGGATCTGCACCGACGATCGTCATCGACTCTACTTCCGCTGCGCTACGAGTCGGTAACGAAAATGATCAAACCTTGTATGCAGTCTCCATAGTGTTCCTGGGCTGGTGCGTAGGGCGGAATTTTTTTGTTTTCTGCTGCTTTACCCTACACTCCATAGATTGATCTTGGTGATGCGTAGGGAATTTTTTTTGATTTACTACTACGTTCCCCAACAGTGGCATCATGAGCCAGGTCTATGCGTAGTTTCTTGCACGAGTAGAACACAAGTTGTTGTGGGCGTCGATTTTGTCAATTTTTTTGCCGTTACTAGTCTTATCTTGATTTGGCGGCATCGTGGGATGAAGCGTCCCGGACCGACCTTACACGTACGCTTACGTGAGACAGGTTCCACCGACTGACATGCACTAGTTGCATAAGGTGGCTAGCGGGTGTCTGTCTCTCCCACTTTAGTCGGATCGGATTCGATGAAAAGGGTCCTTATGAAGGGTAAATAGAAATTGGCATATCACGTTGTGGTTGTGGCGTAGGTAAGAAACGTTCTTGCTAGAAACCTTTAGCAGCCACGTAAAAATTTTTGCAACAACAATTAGAGGACGTCTAACTTGTTCTTGCAGCATATGCCGTGTGATGTGATATGGCCAAAAGGATGTGATGAATGATATATGTGATGTATGAGATTGATCATGTTCTTGTAATAGGAATCACGACTTGCATGTCAATGAGTATGACAACCGGCAGGAGCCATAGGAGTTGTCTTAATTTATTGTATGACCTACGTGTCAATGAAAAACGCCATGTAATTACTTTACTTTATTGCTAACCGTTAGCCATAGTAGTAGAATTAATAGTTGGCGAGGCAACTTCATGAAGACACGATGATGGAGATCATGGTGTCATGCCGGTGACGATGATGATCATGGTGCCCCGAAGATGGAGATCAAAAGGAGCAAAATGATATTGGCCATATCATGTCACTTTATGATTTGCATGTGATGTTTATCATGTTTACATCTTATTTGCTTAGAACGACGGTAGCATAAATAAGATGATCCGTCGCTAAAATTTCAAGAAAGTGTTCCCCCTAACTATGCACCGTTGCGAATGTTTGTTGTTTCGAAGCACCACGTGATGATCGGGTGTGATAGATTCTAACGTTCGAATACAACGGGTGTAAGCCAGATTTACACATGCAAAACACTTAGGTTGACTTGACGAGCCTAGCATGTACAGACATGGCCTCGGAACACGGAAGACCGAAAGGTCGAACATGAGTCGTATAGAAGATACGATCAACATAGAGATGTTCACCGTTGATGACTAGTCCGTCTCACGTGATGATCGGACATGGCCTAGTCGATTCGGATCATGTATCACTTAGATGACTAGAGGGATGTCTATCTGAGTGGGAGTTCATTGAATAATTTTATTAGATGAACTTAATTATCATGAACTTAGTCTAAAATCTTTACAATATGTCTTGTAGATCAAATGGGCCACGCTAATGTTGCCCTCAACTTCAACGCGTTCCTAGAGAAAACCAAGCTGAAAGACGATGGTAGCAACTACACGGACTGGGTCCGTAACCTGAGGATCATCCTCATAGCTGCCAAGAAAGCTTATGTCCTTGAAGCACCGCTAGGTGACGCACCTGTTTTCCCAGCAACTCAAGACGTTATGAACGCCTGGCAGTCGCGTAGTGATGATTACTCCCTGGTTCAATGCGGCATGCTTTATAGCTTAGAACCGGGGCTCCAAAAGCGTTTTGAGCAACACGGAGCATATGAGATGTTCCAAGAGCTGAAAATGGTTTTCCAAGCTCATGCCCGGGTCGAGAGATATGAAGTCTCCGACAAGTTCTACAGTTGTAAGATGAAGGAGAATAGTTCTGTCAGCGAGCATATACTCAAAATGTCTGGGTTGCACAACCGCTTGTCTCAACTGGGAGTTAATCTCCCGGATGACGCGGTCGTTGACAGAATCCTTCAGCCGCTTCCACCTAGCTACAAGAGCTTTGTGATGAACTTTAATATGCAGGGGATGGAGAAAACCATTCCTGAGATATATTCAATGCTGAAATCAGCGGAGGTGGAGATAAAAAAGGAACATCAAGTGTTGATGGTGAATAAAACCACTAAGTTCAAGAAAGGCAAGGGTAAAAAGAACTTCAAGAAGGACGGCAAGGGAGTTGCCGCGCCCGGTAAGCAAGCTACCGGGAAGAAGCCAAAGAATGGACCCAAGCCTGAGACTGAATGCTTTTATTGCAAGGGAAACGGTCACTGGAAGCGGAACTGCCCCAAGTACTTAGCGGATAAGAAGGCCGGCAATACCAAAGGTATATGTGATATACATGTTATTGATGTGTACCTTACCAGCGCTCGTAGTAGCTCCTGGGTATTTGATACCGGTGCGGTTGCTCATATTTGTAACTCAAAACAGGAGCTGCGGAATAAGCGGAGACTGGCGAAGGACGAGGTGACGATGCGCGTCGGGAATGGTTCCAAGGTCGATGTGATCGCCGTCGGCACGCTACCTCTACATCTACCTTCGGGATTAGTTTTAAACCTCAATAATTATTATTTAGTACCAGCTTTAAGCATGAACATTGTATCAGGATCTCGTTTGATGCGAGATGGCTACTCATTTAAATCCGAGAATAATGGTTGTTCTATTTATATGAGAGATATGTTTTATGGTCATGCCCCGCTGGTCAATGGTTTATTTTTATTGAATCTCGAACGTGATGTTACACATATTCATAGTGTGAATGCCAAAAGATGTAAGGTTGATAATGATAGTCCCACATACTTGTGGCACTGCCGCCTTGGTCACATTGGTGTCAAACGCATGAAGAAACTCCATGCAGATGGACTTTTGGAGTCTCTTGATTATGAATCATTTGACACGTGCGAACCATGCCTCATGGGCAAGATGACCAAGACTCTGTTCTCCGGAACAATGGAGCGAGCAACCAACTTATTGGAAATCATACATACTGATGTGTGCGGTCCAATGAGCGTTGAGGCTCGCGGTGGTTATCGTTATGTTCTCACCCTCACTGATGACTTAAGTAGATATGGGTATGTCTACTTAATGAAACACAAGTCTGAGACCTT